>CP139506.1:300371684-300971684 GCA_021014915.2 Artemisia tridentata subsp. tridentata
ATACACTAGAGAGCAGGGCAAAAAGAGCACTTTTCAAGGCATCAAAAAGCCATTCAAATAAAATCCTAAAAATCTAGAAAAAATGGTAATAGAAAGACTAGCTAGCCAAGTTTAATTGTACAAAAATTTAGCTTAAAACAACTTAAAATGAGTAAATTAAAAATCAACAAATGGGCTGCAAAAAATGGAAAATCTGAGAATATTAAGTCTGCTATACTAATGAGGACTTTTCTACCATTTTTCTAACCAAAACTTATGGCACTAGATGAACTACTGAATAAAGCCTATATGGACTAAATGGAACACAAGAACACCAAAAATCAAGTGCTTAAGTAGCTTATGGCTGTTTGAGCTTATCTGGGGCAGTTTCTACTCTAGAATCACACTATACCACTCAAATCTTTAAAACACTTCAAAACAGATCACAAGCTCCTAATAACACCTAATCTGAGTAATTCTAAGCTAAATTGAAGCATCCAAAACTACCAATGAACAGTGATCAACCCTTTTGACCCATTTTAACCCATTAGCCAAACACCCCTTTATGGGCTGTTTTTGAGTTTTTTAACTGATAAAGACCAAAATAAGCTATGCAACTTATTCATTAATGACTACCTAAGCTACTTAACTACTGATAAGCAAATTTCAGATGAAAATAAGCCCTTAAATAAGTTGAGCTTATTTGGCTGTTTTAAGCTTTTTTAGGTCTCTAAAGGCAAAACTGAGAACTAGCAAATAGGGCTGAAATCCTAACCTATAGTGGCATATAACAGACCTAATAAACACATAAAAGAAACAGATAAGCCAGGAAATAAGCTGTAGCACAGTAAAAAGCTAAGGCTATATTTTGGAATTTCTTAAATAATTAAACTGAAAACTGAATTTATATTAAAAAGAGTAAATTACAATGCTGGAATAAAAGAAAAGCTAAAAGTTAAATAATACCTTAAAAATAAGCTAAAAACTACCTCCTTCACTACTGTTACATAATTGCCTATTTATACTATTTTCTAACTAGGGTTTTCCTCTGTGCCTTGTGTTTCTTGTGTGAGAGAAAACCCATTTGTGCCTTCTTCCTTGTTTCTCAGCCCTTGGATAATCTTGGCCTCCACTCCTTTTATTCTCAGTCATTGATCATATTTCTTGTGCCTTGGATTGCTGAGGTGGAGGGGGGGGGGGACCGATGGTGATGTTCTTGGATGGTAGTGAGGTTGAGAGTGACTGGGGAGGGGGTTAAGGTTTAGGCGGGTAAATCATGGTTAAGAAGATGATCCACAGTAATTTAGGATGTGGGTTTGACCTTTCTTTAACTCCGGTTTTAGTTTTAGCTAAAAGGGTGTGTGGGATTGGGCTTAACTTTTGGGCTGGCGGGTTTAGTGGGTTGTTTTATAATGGATGGGCTTAGTATTTGGGATCCGTATAGGTTAAGGGTAAAAGGGATTTAATTTAGGGACCATAGTTGTAAACTAAGAAATTGTAGGGACCATTCTTGTCACTTTTGCAAAGTTCAACTAGGGACCAATTTTGTGAAGTAAAAATAATCCAAGGGCCATTTTGGGATTTTGAGCTCGAATTAAATCCACATGAAAAATGTCTTTTCTGGATTCGGTTTTCGGCTCTTTTCCATTCCAAGCTCGGTTTTGTCCATATTTGCCTCATTTTCAATCCTTTTGTACTTGAAACACATAAAACACAATCCAAGGATATTTGTGACAATATTTGGTCCATTTGGGTGTTTTTGGTCATTTTTGTGGGGTTTTTCAGGTATAAAATGATGAGTAAAAGGCCACTCATCAGGCGCCAGACATTTTCCTAGGAGATATCACTATGTTCGAGAACAAGTCGAATTAGGTGAGATCAATTTACTCAAATTTCACACAGATGACAATCTGGCTGATCCTTTTACGAAGGCATTACCTAAGGAAAAGTTTACTCAACATGCTGATGGTATTGGTCTTCGTTTAGCTAGTAGTTTCATGTAAATCTGTGGATTAGTATTTGGATAAGGGATATGTAAACAATGTTATTTTAATGAAATAAAGTTTGGTTAACGTTTATTTTCATTTATAATATTGTATCATATATTTGCATGTTTAAATCCGTGAATAATTAATTTATTCTAAATAAGTCCGTTGCCGATCAATAATATGGGAATATTATTGAACTAAGGCAAATGTGAAGTGTTGGTAGAATATACTTAAGTATATTGATGCGTGGGCATGCCAAATTCACATGATATTCAATATTGGATAAATTGAATATAGGACAGATCCCAACTACATGATTATACTTTATGGAACGTTGTCATTAAGTAAATCATGAATATTTATCCTCAGACTTGAGATACCAGGTAACTGCCGAGGATGTAGCTCATTTTCTGTAAGGTGGTCTAACGCTATCCGTAACTGGTAGTTATATTTTCTATTTTCGGAGGTGATGCGAAGTTCAAGGGTTATGCTCGTAGTCAAGAAAGGATTTGTTCCTTCAAATTTGTTTTGAAGTTTAATACTGCTTGGCCACTCGTAGGGTTGACAAGATATTTGCGTGCGCACACCCAAAGGCTATCTGGAATACGTTCAGATAATTTGGTAATCTTGATTAATTATGTATAAACGAGAAACTAATTGTTAATTATGGAATGACCTAGATCCATATCCATATTAACGCGGTATTAGAAACAAAAAGATAAGTATGATGATATAATCATCACATGGTTTTTTCCAGGAAACCATACTCGGGTTGATCTGGGGGCATTGGAGGTGTTAAGCTAGACTAACCCATGTCATTACTATATTAATGAATATCCAAGTGGGAGCTGTTAGAGTTTATGGATAATAATTAATATATGTATGTCCAGTTTCGAACACGAGACTTCGGGATTGCACACATTACGTATGAGTCTCAATGGTTTGAATAATTAAATATAGATTTATGATTTATTTATTCATTTCACAAACAAACACTTAACGGTCGTTAGTATTTAACGGAGTTTGATTAACGGTCGTTAAATATTAACTACAAGGACTAGAGATGAAAATAGGGATCAAGAAGGATCTAGAAACCTTCCTAATCACTATAGGCGGGCGAATAACCCTTAGGGTTGTGGATTTCGGTTTTGGTAGCTTGGAGAGAAAGTTTAGATTGCCTATAAATACAAACCCCTTGTATTTGTTATTCCCTAATCCTAATTCCAAGCTAGCCAAATTTCTCTTCTCCTATTCCTCTAGTATAGCGGATCGGTTCATCCCTAACACCTAGGGTTTTCGATCAAAGCTTTACAACAAGTGTTTGGTTTAGTTTGTGGATTAGAACCTAGCTTTTCACATCGAGCTATGTAGTTAATCTAGCCGATATCTCGGCGATATCTCGTCAAGATATCGGATATCGCGACTAGAAATTATATCGGATCAAAATATCGCCCCAAAATCTCGGATCCGATAATATCAGCGAGATTTGCCGATATTTTCCCGATATTTTGAAATCGGCGATAATCTCGGATCCTGTGTTTTTTTGCAGCCCAATTAACATAATAGCAGCAAATCGGCCAAATTAGGCTGTCAACGCTGGCGAATGTCGGTCAAACTTCAGATCTAAGCCAATTAAAGAGAAAATAAGTGGTGGTTGTTTTCATAATGACGGTCAACGCCGGCGAATGGACCAGAGAGAGAGGGTGAAAGGGTGGCTGTATCAATGTATTAAAGTGTGGCTGGAAATTTATTTTAGTCTTTTAGGTTTAGGGTTTAAATAAGTTTAGACTTTTTAACATTTAACCCCTCTATCTTTCACTATTTTATATTTAGTCTCTAAATCTTATAAATTTTACTCAAAAAGTTTAAAATAAGTTTGTGTATTTAAACATTTGACCCCCTCTATCTTTTGAATGGCTACTGATATATATATATATATATATATATATATATATATATATATATATATATATATATATCCGATATCTAAAAACCGATATCTAAACACCGATATCTCACCGCGAAAACCGCTATTTCAAATATCGGACCTTGAACGATACGAGATTTTTGACCGAGATAACTACATAGACATCGAGACGCTAGTAATACGTGTGTACGAGAACGAAGAACAAGCTTCCCTTAGCTTGTGTGTTTTCCCCTATTCGACTAGTTCATAAGTGGACATACTTAAACCCTAATTTAGGGTTTATACCTTGTTCTTGGAGTGCACGGTTTCTTGTTCTTGCTAGAAACCAAAAGGTACGCATCTATTTAAATTTAGTTAATTAATTACGTGTATGTAGATCTTGTAATTCTGCTGCGTTGCTTGATGTTATATGTTTATGTGTTTATAGTTTTATGATTCACATATTCCAACAAAAAGATCCCCAACGATTGCTTTCACAGTCTTCTGTAATAGGCTGTGGCTTTTGAAGCAATTCATCGTGCAATTTTAAGATGGCTAAAAGACATCGATTGAATTGTCGACTTATAGTTTCTCTACTTCTTAAAAAAAGTAAGCTAATCGTTATATTCTTTTTGTGATGAGGCAATACATATAAGAAAAGAGCAACTGTTTCTTCTAATATCATGTTTTTTGTACTTTTTAAACCTCCAATATCTCTTACCATCTCACCAATGTTACAAATGTAATTCTCTCGTTTTCAAATCAAATGAGGTCCAAAAGGCTCGGAAATATATAATAGGTAATAATAAATGAAATTTATTATTAAAATAAGTTTGGAAAATCATCACATGTCACAAATGGTTTCGAGTTTTATAAACAAGTATTGCCCTAAAATGCCGGTTGCTACAAAACACCTAACACATTTGTTGCTATGTCTGATTTTCTAGTCCGATACCTTGGTTTCTGATCGGATGGAGGTGTGACTCTAATTGAAGCCCCGTCTAAAGCACCTAGACAAACCTTTAGTTTTCATATTCGTTAAGTAATAATGAATAAAAGATTAATATTGTATATGAACTATATTATAGTTTTAATTAAATAAAAAAAGTTACCTTAAAAGATCCCCAACGATCGCTTTCACAGTCTTCTGTAATAGGCTATGGCTTTTGAAGCAATTCATCGTGCAATTTTAAGATGGCTAAAAGACATCGATTAAATTGTCGACTTATAGTTTCTCCACTTCTTAAAAAAAGTAAGCTAATCGTTATATTCTTTTTGTGATGAGCCAATATATATAAGAAAAGAGCAACTATTTCTTCAAATGTCATGTTTTTTGTACCTTTTAAACCTCCAATATCTCTTACCATGTCACACAATGTTACAAATGTAATTCTCTCGTTTTCAAATCAAATGAGGTCCAAAAGGCTCGAAAATATATAATAGGTAATAATAAATAATTTATTATTAAAATAAGTTTGGAAAATCATCGCCTGTCACAAATGGTTTCGAGTTTTATAAACAAGTATTGCCCTAAAATAACGGTTGCTACAAAACACCTAACACATTTGTTGCTATGTCTGATTTTCTAGTCCGATACCTTGGTTTCTGATCGGATGTAGGTGTGACTCTAATTGAAGTCCCATCTAAAGCACCTAGACAAACCTTTAATTTTCATAATCATTAAGTAATAATGAATAAAAGATTAATATTGTACATGAACTATATTATAGTTTTAATTAAATAAAAAAAGTTACCTTAAAAGATCCCCAACGATGGCTTTCACAGTCTTCTGTAATAGGTTGCGGCTTTTGAAGCAATTCATTGTGCAATTTTAAGATGGCTAAAAGACATCGATTAAATTGTCGACTTACAGTTTCTCCACTTCTTAAAAAAAGTAAGCTAATCGTTATATTCTTTTTGTGATGAGCCAATACATATAAGAAAAGAGCAACTATTTCTTCTAATGTCATGTTTTTTGTACCTTTTAAACCTCCAATATCTCTTACCATCTCACACAATGTTACAAATGTAATTCTCTCGTTTTCAAATCAAATGAGGTCCAAAAGGCTCGGAAATATATAATAGGTAATAATAAATGAAATTTATTATTAAAATAAGTTTGGAAAATTATCGCATGTCACAAATGGTTTCGAGTTTTATAAACAAGTATTGCCCTAAAATGCCGGTTGCTACAAAACACCTAACACATTTGTTGTTATGTCTGATTTTCTAGTCCGATACCTTGGTTTCTGATCGGATGGAGGTGTGACTCTAATTGAAGTCCCGTCTAAAGCACCTAGACAAACCTTTAATTTTCATATTCGTTAAGTAATAATAAATAAAAGATTAATATTGTACATGAACTATATTATAGTTTTAATTAAATAAAAAAAGTTACCTTAAAAGATCCCCAACGATTGCTTTCACAGTCTTCTGTAATAGGCTGTGGCTTTTGAAGCAATTCATCGTGCAATTTTAAGATGGCTAAAAGACATCGATTAAATTGTCGACTTACAGTTTCTCCACTTCTTAAAAAAAGTAAGCTAATCGTTATATTCTTTTTGTGATGAGCCAATACATATAAGAAAAGAGCAACTATTTCTTCTAATGTCATGTTTTTTGTACCTTTTAAACCTCCAATATCTCTTACTATCTCACACAATGTTTCAAATGTAATTCTGTCCATCCGAAGCTGACTGACACAAACTATGTCTGATTCTTTTGTTAGCTTATTTAACCAAATCATTCTCTCGAGCCTTTTTTGTTCCTTACTTTTTATGAGAGGCCTTGTTATATTTATACGCAACAATGATAAACGAAACCAAGTCATGAATACTACATTAAACACACTAACAAGTGAATTCATAATCTCGACATATGAAGGACATTGCGTTGCCTCCTACTAATAGGGCTACGTGCCATTTTATCATACAAAAAAAAAAAAAAAAGGAAAAAAAGTCATTTCCTTTTTGACAGTCTTGACGTGATTCTCTTAAAGATTTCTAGCAACCAATTTTTTTTCAAATAACACTACATTGTTTATAAAACATGGAAATCAAAAAATAACTAACAACCTCAAAGTAATTACACACATACCTATAGTTAATTCATTGCCATGTTAGTTCAACTATAAGATTATATGTCCACTGATTTATTCCAAATTCATGATTGTTAATAAGATATATATCAAAACACAATGCTATAAACAAGTTTTCACTAAAAGGCTATTAACAGAACACATAAGAAAACTAATGTTTAAGTGACAAAATATTAACAATCAAATATCTCCTATCAAGAAACAAAACATTGCATACAATATTAAAAGCAAAGACACTGATAATTCATCAATAGTTTAAACTAGTTTTAATTCATCCACTAATTTATTTTGATACATGTGCAAAAATAATCAATCGACAAAAATAAAAATAAAAATAAAAATAGGGCTTTACGCGACTACCTAATAATTGATATAATTACAATGGTGGAATCATGCAGAAGTATTTGTTGGATTTAAGATGATTTTGTATGAGAGAGAAAGAAAATAGTCACTGTTAAAAAATAGGTGGAATTGAGTTGTAATCGGGATTTCTTGCCAGAATTTGTAAAAAGTAAAATATCCGGATCTCAATCCTCTATTTAAAATCTATCCCCTTCAACCAAATGCTTTTTATCATGTCCATATCCTGTTCCAAGCCCAAAACCCATAAAACAAACGGGCCCCTATTTCTTTTATACAGTATATAACGAGCTGGGTAGCCCGCGCTTTGCAGCGGGTGTTTTGCACGTAAGTGTTGTGAAAAACATTGCTTATTTGTCTAACAAAAATTTTAGACCAAGCAAAGTTATACCACAAAAAATTTGGAAAAAAATAAAATCCAACAAAAAACAACTACAAAATTCGTCCCGTGTGAATAAATATCCAACAGTCCATGAAATTAAAAAAAAAAAAATATTCAAGCCCAACACATTTGATAAGACCAACAGCAGCCCACTCAAAAACTTAAAAAAAAAAAAAAAAAAAAAGGAAAAAAAAAAAAAAAACAACTGTAGCAGTACTGTTCATGCGCACTGTTCATACGATTTCCCATGTTTTAATATATATACCCACTAAAACTAAAACTTGCATATTTGTATATATACCCAAAACATGCTTAACTTGCATTGTACATCATGCATTGAAAACTTATATTTTGAGAAAATATGCAAGTTTTTGAGTTTTAATGGATATATATATGCAATTCTCCCTTAATATATTAATAAAATAATTATTAGATAGCCACTTTTTAAAAAACTAAACACTCTCAACTCAAATTAAATCAAAACCGTTCAACAATCAACTAAAAACAGACACACACACACTCAACCTAGGGTTTCATCTTCTTCTCCAACCATCAATTAGCCAACCGATCAACCGATCATCATCACCACCATGTCTCTCCGACCTAACGCTCGAACCGAAGTCCGTCGCAACCGTTACAAAGTCGCTGTCGATGCAGAAGATGGACGGCGCCGTAGAGAAGATAATATGGTTGAGATCCGTAAGAATAAACGAGAAGAGAATTTACTTAAGAAGCGTCAAGTGTTACCGGCTTCAGTTCCGTCGTCTACTAGCGGTGTTCCGCCTGTGACGTCATCTGTTGAAAAGAAGGTTTACTCTTATACTTTTATTGATGATACTTATGTGTGTCTAATTGTGTGTGATGTGATTGTGATTGAGTTTTAATTGATAGAAGATGTTAGTATTGAACTATGTACCCGATGCTTTGGTTGCGAAAAAGGCGGTGTAGATTTAGGTTTTATTTGAAGCTTTTTGTAGCGGTAGGATCAGGTGATTGATTGATGATATTTTTATAAACTGTATATAGCTGATGCTTCGGTTGCGAATAAGGATTTGTGTACTTGTGTAGATTTAGGTTTTATTGTGGTAGGATCAGTTGATCAGTTACTATTAAATTTTTTATATAGTTGATGCTTCAGATGCGAAGAAGAAGGTTTGCGAATTGTGATTAGAGTTAGGTTTATTTGCGTTTTTTGTAGGTGATTGCAATGACGTGATTGTGAATTAGTTTGAATTATTAGATTTAGGTTTTATTGCCGATGCTTCGACTGTGAAGAAGAATGTTTGTGTACTCGCCTTAGAGTTAGGTTTTATTCGAGGTCTTTGTAGCGGTAGGATCAGGTGATTGATTGATGATATTTCTATAATCTGGGAAAAATGAACGAAAATAAAAGCGAATATGATAGAAGATGTTACTGTTAGATTATATGCAGCTCATGCTTCTGTTACGAAGAAGAAGAAGGTTTGTGTCTTCTGTGTATTCGAGGTTTTTTTGTAGGTGTAGGATTAGGTGATTGTGATTAGATGTGTTAGAAGAATTGAATGATCGTCGTGTGTGTGTGTGTGTGTGTGTGTGAAATCTAGATATTTTTATGAAATATGATAGAACATATTACTGTTAAACTATATATTGCTCATGCTACGGTTGTGAAGAAGGTTTGCAAATTGTGATTAGATTTAGGTTTTATTCAAGGTTTTTGTAGGTGTAGGATGATGTGTTGTTTATCGGTGCTCCGGTTACGACATGCACCAGAGAGAATGTTTGCTTACTCTGTGATTTGATTGATGATGTTTGTTTGTGAATGACTTTGAGTTGGTAGGGAGTGAAATGAGATGTGTGGTTCTAGGTTAGGTTTAGGTTTTGGAAGTGCGAGCATTGAAGTACGTGGACGGTGCTGACGTTGTAAAGTTTAGCGTAGAGAAGAAGGTCTGTGAATTGTGATTAGATTTTGGTGTTAAAAAGATCTATTGATAGATGATGTTTGTATGTATGAATGTGACATGATTGTGAATCACCATGTGTTTATTAGCTTAAAGTTTGGAGATGTGTAATACGTGTTCATAAAGTAGGTTTAGGTTTAGAATGTTGCTGTTGAAGCTTAAAGCCGGTGATTTGGTTGTGACGTTTAGCATAGAGAAGCAGGTTCGTGAATTTTGATTGAATACAGGTTATATTTGACGTTTTTGTAGCTGTAGAATGTGTATATCAGATGCGTAGTTAGATGTCTTTATGTAGTGTTAGTATGAGGTTTTTGTGACTGTAAATAAGTCTGAATTGATAGGGATTGAGGATTGTATCTGCTAGGTTAGAAGATTTTGAGTTGTGTGTTTTCAAATTAGTTTAAGGTTTTGAAAACATTGCTGTGGATGGATAAACAAATATTTCTCGTTATGATTTTCGCAGGCTTTGTTAGTTTGAAGGATTCGTAAGAGGTGTATAAGTTATTGGTTTTAGTTTTTTTTGTATTAATACTATAATTGTCTTGTCAGGTAACCTTGTTATGTTAGGGCAATAAGGAGATTGATGGGATATAGCTTAGTTATATGTGATGGTCTTGGTGCTTATTAACTTGAGTTTTTGATGTCAATGTGCGTGTCAAAATTCTAATGTGAAATATTTAACTAATGTAAAAATTCTGCTATGATATTAGTGTGCATGATTCTGTGCAACTAGTTGAAGGATCAGGTTTCATTATGTAGTCCGTGTGTGTATGATTTGTATTTTCTTCATTTATAATTAGGTTCATTATGTAGATGTTAACTTTTGTGTTTATACTACAAAGGTGCATTAATTTTCGTTCCTTTTTTGGTCTTCCCTCTACAAGCAAAGCATTATATTTTGCACTCATAATAGAGGCATTGAACAATAAAAGTATGATTGGAATTCGTAGTTATTTTGAGGTGATCGAGTTGGAGTGACTGGGTGAGAAACGAGGTTTGTAGCTGTAGAGTTCTTGTACATCTGTGAGCTTGTCAGATAAGATCAAAGCTTTATACATTGTTGCCTTGTTTGTTGTGGCATAAGATGCATGATTTCATCCTAATATTTAATTAGAAAGATGAAAATACATGCTTATGCTATCCGTTTACATGTAAAGGTTTAGCAAGTGTTATTTTTCTAATGACTTTTTTAGCTAAGATTTGAATGTGTCATTGTGTGGGATCATTTGTTGGTTCTGACATGTACATGTACATGTACATGTACATGTACATGTACATGTACATGTACATATACATATACATCTACATCTACATATATATATATATATATATATATATATATATATATATATATATATATATATATATATATATATTCTAATGTAGTAGGCTAGTAGCTATGTACATAAAGGAGTATATTTGGAAAGGAAGGTAAAATTTAGAAATTAGGATCTGTACATCTCTAATGCGAATCATGCCACTATAATTAGACTATAAATACGTAGACAGGCTGTATAAATATGTTATATAGTTTAAGTTTTGATATGCATATATTGTCTACACTGTCAGTTGTATTCAGTTTCTCATGGGTTTCGATATAATAGTCACTTTCGCAATTGAAAACTGGTAGTTAGGTCTAGGTTTCTTCAGTTTATATAGGTGAGGCACAGAGTGTAGGGGATGCATGTGTGTAGCTTTTTAGGTTATTTTCTTATCAATGAAGTTTAAGGAGGGTTGTTTCAGTATTTTTATTCACTTGATAGTGTAATGTGGATGCTGCCATTCTCATAGTTTGGAATGTTTGACCTTATGTTTGGCTTGATTTATGATGACTTGAGGATTTGAATTTCAGTAGTTACTCCTGAATTGCACTTGTATTGTGTGATTTTGTATAAAATCTTGAACCAGCTAACTTCCAAGCTGTATATTTTTGTTGCAAGCGTGGAGGGAGGTTTCTGTTGATCGGCTTGAGCTCTTTTTTGATTTGTTTGTTTAACAAGCTGAATAGATAGTATGCATAAGAGTATAAGACCCCTATTTGATTTTAAGGCCTATATTCATCTTCTTAGTTAAAATTTTTTACTTGTAGCATGCGCACTCATGTTTAAATTTGGTGCTAAATCTAGAAATTTAAGTTATCAGTATTTTTAGTCTTTCTATAACAATCTGACAGTTTTTTTTTTTTTCTCGTAAAGATAAACGCTGACAATGAGTTAAATGCACATAATGTTGAAAACAGTTTCACTTAATTTGTTGGTTGGATCGGTGAATGTTATATATTGTTCATAGTAGTATGTACACTATGAATTCTATTGTTCAATTTTCCTCCGACCTTGTCTAATTGCTGTTCGGAATACTTGGGCCAATGCCTACTTTGTGCTATGAATATCAATTTGTCATGAGTCAGTTGATGGTCCTATAGATACATTTTGTTTCTCATGTTGCTGTCATCTGAACTGTTGATTTGATGCAATTGCAGTTAGAAAGCCTTCCTTCTATGGTTGCTGGAGTATATTCAAATGACAACGCCACGCAGCTGGAGGCAACTACTCAGTTTCGTAAATTGCTTTCAATAGGTACAAATTTTGTGATTCTAGTTGTATTCAGTTGCAAATAGTAATATTTGTTGATCATTACATGTTAATCTGACTGAACTTTGTTTCACAGAACGGAGTCCACCAATTGAGGAAGTCATTCAATCTGGTGTGGTACCTCGATTCGTCGAGTTCTTGATGAGAGAGGATTTCCCTCAGCTCCAGGTAATATATATCGAAGCATTAGCTTTAATGCTGCATGATGCATTTGTATCTTTTGTTTGTTTGTTTTTAAGCTTATCTTTGAGCTCATAACATTGACAGTTTGAAGCTGCTTGGGCACTCACGAACATTGCTTCTGGAACTTCCGAGAACACAAAGGTCGTAATTGATCATGGGGCGGTCCCAATTTTTGTCAAGCTTCTTGCCTCTCCAAGTGATGATGTGCGCGAGCAGGTAAATGCTATTACATACAAAGATGTAGATTCTCGTTCATGAAAGATAAACTGGAGTCGGTATATTGAGTGTAACCATTTCTTTTGTTGTAGGCTGTTTGGGCGCTAGGAAATGTTGCTGGTGATTCTCCCAGGTGTCGTGATCTCGTTCTTGGTCAAGGTGCTTTGCTTCCGTTGCTAGCTCAGTTAAATGAGCATGCTAAGCTTTCCATGCTGAGAAATGCCACATGGACATTATCAAACTTCTGTCGTGGAAAACCACAGCCTCCTTTTGAGGAGGTAGTTTACGTCTTCTTTTTATAAACTATGCATTTAATTTATAACCTTCTTTTTGGGGAAGGGGGCATTTAAAGGATCTAACAAACTGAAGTTTTTGATTTGCAGACAAGACCAGCACTTCCTGCCCTAGAGCGTCTTGTTCATTCAAATGATGAAGAAGTGTTGACTGATGCATGCTGGGCTCTCTCTTATTTGTCTGATGGTACAAATGACAAAATTCAAGCTGTGATTGAGGCTGGTGTCTGCCGACGTCTTGTGGAGCTCCTTCTGTAAGTTGTGCTTTATTATGATTACTATTATTGTGTGATGCTGCCTTCTCGATAACTGATTCAGATTTGATACTATATATGATATTCCAGTCACCCGTCTCCCTCTGTACTCATTCCTGCACTTCGAACAGTTGGGAACATTGTGACCGGTGATGATCTCCAGACTCAGGTATAAGTTTGCTAGACTTTGCATCACTGTTTGATAAACGTTTGGTTTTGCGTTTGACTTTATGTCTAACCCCATGACATGAGATAAAAAACAAAACACGTACTGGATTAACAAATTGTATAGTTGTGAAGCTTATGGGAGAAATGGCCATTAAACTCGTATAATGCTAAGGGTACGGATAGTTGCTCACAATATATAAATACAAACATTGTATACACTCAGTGGCTTGCATATCAGACTTATCTTTGTTTGTGAGGTTCTGTTTTTTAGACATTTGGTTATAAATATAATAAGTTGTGGGAATTTCATTTGTGAACTTGCATGCCTCCTATATTTTTATTTCCTTGCAATTTCGATAGGAATAGTAAGTTTCATTTGTTAAACGGAAAAAGGTGCAGGCCACACTAGTTATATATGTTGAAGAATTTGTCGGCTATCCATGATAATCAGTTGCTATTTTTATCGAAGTGAATGAATAAAAAAGGTTTCAATAATTTACTTTGAACTCTTTTTAGGAGTTCAGAATAGCAAGAATAGTCTTAGATGTGCCTGACTGGTTGTCTCGATCAAGTTTTATATTTTTGAGATGATTGTATAATGAAACAGTTTGGTGCTTTGGTTACTGCTGGAGACATTCTGTTACATGTGCCCTAAGTTGTCCAGCAAATTGTTGAACCAAATTAAATAATCGTATAGTAGGTTCAATGGAACATGTTGTTTGAACAACCAGTTAGTGGTTAGCCAGATATGATATTAAATCAACCATGAATGTATAATAGACAAACATAAATAATTGCTTTCACTTGGACTCAAAATTTTTCTGTCAGGTTCAGTAATTGTTAGTGTACTTGTTAACACAGTTCTGAAGATTTGCTATGCAATAGTATTCAGTAAAAGGGTTTTCTGATTCTGTGTGGGTCTTAAAATATCATTAATACTGCCTGTTTCTGAAGAGAGCATACACACCATACATTTTCACTAACTAAATATTATTGAAGCAATATTGTTGTATCTCACTCAATTGTTATCTTCATTTAGTGCTATCGTTGTGTTGCCTTTATTCTTAAGACCAATTAGGTGATGCATTTTTGTAATAACTACATTTGTGCAGTGTATTATTGAGCATGGTGCACTCCCATGCCTTCTAAGCTTGTTGACCCATAATCACAAAAAGAGCATCAAGAAAGAAGCATGCTGGACAATCTCAAACATCACTGCAGGAAACAAAGAACAAATACAGGTAACAGTACATATCTTACAGCTCCATTTTCTTTAGCTTTTGTGTGTTGCTATCAATCAAATTCAATGTATTTCATTTAAAAAAGGGTACTTGAAATAATAAAGTTTTGTTTATTTGTAAATCATATTTGACACACTAACTGTTTATTAAAAAAGTAAAAAGTTGCGTACGAAGATTGTTTCAGCAATTACTGGTAATGATCGTTGTACCCGCCCTGTAACCAATCCGCCCATTTCCCTACTTCTGAAAGTTGCAGTACCTCATAAAGTTTCTATAGATATTTCTAGCATGATCTTTCTGCAACTCTAAATGGGTTCAGCTATTGTGACAACGTCAACATTTCTCATGAGTAGTATTATACATTATGTCTATCTATACTAATACAATGTTCTTTGTCCAATATCAGTCTGTTATCGAGGCTGGGTTAATTGCTCCCCTTGTCAATCTCCTTCAAAACTCTGAATTTGATATAAAGAAAGAGGCTGCATGGGCGATCTCAAACGCCACTTCTGGTGGTAGTAATGAACAAATCAAGTATGTAATAATTCTAAGTTCCACATAAAATCAAGTTCCCATGTAATAAAAATACTAACATCTAAAATTTTACTAAAATTCTTAGGTACTTGGTGAGTCAAGGGTGTATCAAACCATTATGTGACCTCCTCATATGCCCCGATCCAAGGATTGTTACTGTGAGCTTAGAAGGGCTCGAGAACATCTTGAAGGTAGGAGAAGTTGAGAAAAACTCAGGTAACAGTGGAGACGTTAATTATTATGCCCAGTTGATAGACGATGCTGAAGGGTTGGAAAAGATTGAGAATTTACAGAGTCATGACAACAATGAAATATATGAGAAAGCTGTTAAGATTCTCGAGACTTATTGGTTGGAAGAGGAGGAAGAGGCTGTGGTTGATGTGAATGCACAACAAGGTTTCAACTTTGGTGGAAACAATGTTCAACTTCCATCCGGTGGATTCAACTTTAATGGCTGAAGGTATTTACAACTTTCACATTTTTAAGGTCTATTCAGTATTTCGCTATGAAGGTCTGAGATGGTTTCGATTCGGTGCAGGAGATTATTACAGGTGTATGTCGGGTCGGGTCAATGGTCAAATACTCAAGTCTGGTCACAGGTCAGGTCAGGTATAGTCAGGTCCAGTCAGGTCAAGTCCACTTGGGTCATATAAGGGTGATCCAGATACAATAATCGAAGGGGTTCTCGGAGATGGGTTTTGTTTAGTAGTTTACAGAAAGGTGTGTCGGTCTGGTGGGTTGGTCAATTGTTTGGTTCTTTACCTCGTGTCGTTGAATGTTTTGGAACAATGTTCGAGGTGTATGTGGATGAATGATGTCTTCTTTTTCTTTGGTTGATCTTTATTTACGGAGTCAGGGCATCTGTTTTGCTTTTAAGGAACGAGTGTATAATTATATGATTTGAGTGTATTTGCCATATTTGTAATGGTAATGTTGTGTTTTTCCCATTTCCCATGGGGATAAAGTTGCAACGGTTGTTTATTGGATTTTAACATATAGATTGGTATTTGGTAACGCATACTTTATAGCAACATTTGGTTGTAGTGCTGGTGTAAATGACTTGAGTCTGGGCTCGAGCTGATTTATAAGGCGTGTTTGGAGGTCGGGCTAGCTTGACAAAACAATGTTTAGGGATGTAAATGGATCGGGTGGAGGTATATCTGCATTCATATTTATGTTTTCATCCATATCCTTTAAAATTCGTTTCATCCATATCCACGGATGAATTGGGTTTTTGGATATCCATTGGATGTTAAAAAAAAATCGTTAAAGACAATTGCATTTCTAAATACATGTTTTGTAATCATTGTTCGCATAAATACATGACATGTTTAAGATAAAATCCCAATACATAACAAGATGGTCTCAAGAAATACGATTAGTACATATTATGTAATTGAAAACCTAAAAATATATCAAAAGTGTAATGCAGTCATATCTCATAGTATTATTTTGAAGAAAGTAATATCTAACAAATATAATCTGTATGCATATCTAACAAATATAACCTGTATCGCTATGCATGCAATTATAATCTGTATTATATTATTAGCATCAACTTATTCTCTTCTTATATTATAGATTGTTTAAAAAACATGATTGTAGTTGATTGAATAATTCCAAGTTATAACATTAATTTTAGCATATATATATATGAAAGTATCTGGGGTGGTAAATGGATCATCAATAGATGACAAATCGTCATCTATATCCCTTCACTAAACATCCATATTCATATCCGTATCCCTAGCTCCATTGTCTTATGCTCGGATGACATGTTCTAGATGTTACACCGATCGTGTACCAAAATTACGTGTGGAGTTCTTTTTCTTAAATAAAAACAGCAAGCATCATCAACGTCTCCATTTCATAACGTCAGCGATCCTTACTAGCATAAACATTATTAGTGTGACGAATTTACCCGAGTTTTATATCCAAACACCCCCTCGTTTCACATATCAACTACATCTCTACTCTATCAAAATCCAAACATCTCTCTTTTTTAACCTCTATTCTCTCCCACTTCAACACACTAATAAACCAAAATCTAACATTTTCTAAAACCATTGTCAAATCCAAATCAAAACACGAGTTAAATACAATCAAACCGAAAGTCAATTCACAAACCCCCACCTACATTTTCTGCTGTACTCTCGTCAAACATTAACACCTTCAACTTATGTTGTATGTGTTTTCTCTATGTATGTGTGCGTGTATAAGCAAGATGAAGATGAAGATGGTTTTGTGATTTTGAGACCTAGTTAGGATAAAGACAGATTTTTATGTATGTATGGTGTGAAATAAAAAGATGTTGGAGATGATGGTGGTGGTTGGGTGGGGTGGCGGCGGCGTCTAGCGGCAGTGAAACAACGGTTGGAATATGGAGTGTGGTTGGTAGTGGGTTTTGGAGAATGAATATATGTTAGGGTGCGTTTGGTATGCTGCCATGAATGACAATGGGTATTGTATGAAAAAGTGTAGATATTTGAGTTTTGTAGTGGAAAAAAAGGGACCCACGGGAATAGATTTCATAGATACCAAATTGGTGTGTAATGAATCTATGACTATGATATACCCACTTCATTACTGGGCGTATAAAACAAACACTATTAATGACTTTCAAAGCCATAGTCTCATTCCCATAGTATCCAACCAAACGGGGCTTTAAAGAATAAGATGATGGAGATTTGTATGAGGATGAAGTGAGAGAGAAGATGAAGTGAGAGAGAAAAGTGGTTGAAGAAGAGAAGTGTTTGGATTTAGGTGTAATAGGGTTGTAGTTGTATATTTGAAGTAAGGGGGTGTTTGGATATAAAACGCAAGGTTAAATTCGTCATATTAATAATGTTTATGTTGTCAATGATCGTCACCGTCATAAAATAGATGCGTCAAGGATGTTTGGCGTATTCATTTTAAAAAAAAGACTCCATGTTTAAGTTTGGTACAACTTTAGGGACAAACGGTGTATTTTATTTACTCGTGAAGGGATATGAATATGAATTATAGTAACATTAGAAGAAGGGACACCTATGGGAACATTTATGGTGATGAACCATTTTATTATAGAGTAATATACATCGTTCGTCATTAAACTTGTACTAAAACATCATGCTGAGTCTAAAGAACAATTTTTTTTTAAAAAGGTTTATTTGACTGTGATTTCTCAGTCTACTCCCGTTATACTTTTTGGTGTGAGGGCATAATAAATAATTCCACTTTTTCGCTTCACCTCAAGTTAACACAACCCAAATCAAACACACCAAACCCCCTAATCGATCATCATATTTCTTTTTTCTTTCTTTTTTTTAAGCACACACTGATACAACACTCACTCTTAATACCACCCATCAAACTATTCAGAGTGGGGATTCAAGTTCTGCCATTGTCACGAGGCTTTGTTTTCGGATGTCAGGCTGTGAAGCAGCTGGTGGATTGGACTTTACAGAAGAAGTTGCTTATTGCCAAGCTGACAAATGCAGGAAAGATGGAGTAACTCAGAAGCACAAACTGGAAAGGTGTGCTGTTTCTATGTAGAAGGTGTTTATAACAAACACATTGCTCTTTAAAAGATTAGAAGTTTAAAAGGACATGATGATGGGAATTCACTAAGTAATTTGTTGTGGTGGATTCATAGTAGATATGAAGTTGAACCACAAGTTTATGACTTGTGAGGTTGTGGCTGGGGATTTTTGGTATGGTCATTCAAATTTAACAGATGGTAGATAAACTTTTGATAACCAAAGTTTGCAGGGTATATTTTGTAACTGGACAAATAGGTTTTCTGATGTCTTGTGGCATTTATGAATATCACTTATTTTATTGAAAACTTTTTTGTGTAGTATGGTATTATTGGCTTATTATATTTGTGTATTATGGTATCAAGTTCAATGGTTATTACTGGCAGGATCATTGTGAATACCACATGCTTAGTTGCAAGTTCATTAGGTTTTTTCCAATATCAAGTGTGTATTTAAGTTTTAATCATGGCAAGGCATCTTGCCTAGAAAAAAAAAAAAAAACAATAACATCTGGTGAAAAGGTTAATGAGGGTGTAATCACTCATTTATCCATAACCATTTTTGACTATGTTTCTTATGGGTTTAACTTTAAAGCACCACCAAGATGACTTAAGGCTACCCCCAATGCATGAAGGTGAGCCACCGGCAAGGACATTTCACTCTGTGAGAGTGTGGCTGTTTTTTTTTTTTTTTTTATTTATTTTTTTTATATTTTTTATTTTTTGCCACGTGAACACAAGAACCAAGGTAACGAAAGGTGAAGGTTTCACCTTTTGGTTATCATGTCATTGTAGGCCCCTCAAGTGTTTTATTATTTGTTTTTTGTTTTTTAGTTTGTGAGTGTGTGTGAGACATTTAATGGGGTATTTTAATAAATAAAAAAATGTGTTGAAAGGTGGAGTGGTGTGAGATGGTTAGGAGTGAAAAGCGAGATGGTGGTGAAGGAAAGAAAAAGATGATGTAACGCTGAGGTGGAAAGTGAAATGGTGTGAAGGTTGGGAATAGCCTAAGAGCACTCTCAACCATAACACAGGGTTAAACTTTAACACACTGCCACGTCAACGCCACATCAACTTTAACCTTTTTCACCTTTAACTAAAAAAAACACCTTCAATCATAACTCACCTTAACTCACTTAACTCGCCAATGATGATCAGCCCAGCTGGTTAGAGGCACTCCCGGTTTTACTCAAGGTCTTGAGTTCGATCCTTAGGGATGACAAGCCTTGGGGTTTTTCCATCCGAATACTTGTAACGGCCCATGGTCAACATCTCGTTGTCTAGGGTACGTGCAAGGCTTCACTATTATTCAGTGAGGTTTCTCAGATGTCGTATCCCGACTGAATGTTCGAAAAAATAAATAAATAAATAAAATAAAACCTCACATTAACTCACCTTTAAATCAAATATTTTCAAACTCAACTCCTAAACTTATAATAATACTTCATTTATTAATAACTTAACATTCATTAAAAACATACTACATTACATACTTAATAAAAAAAGTTACAACGAAATTAAAAAAATAAAATAAAAAATGATAACGAAATAAATAATTATTCATCGTCTTCGGAATATTCTTGTTGTTGATGTTGATGTTGAAGGTGGTTCTGCCAAAGATGCTCTATAAGGTCTCGTTGGAGTTGAGTATGCGTTTCTCTGTCGCGTATTTCTTTTACCCTTCGATGTTGGACATCGCATCTGTCGACCCACCTGTCTTTCCTCATACGTGCTGACGGATCCACCCACATCTCGCCATACTCATGTAGTGCAAACTTTTGATCTTTCAAAATCATATTATGCAAAATAATGCAACAATACATGATTCTACGTATCTTCACAAGTTCCATTTGACGTGCCGGTTGTTGTAGTATACCCCAACATCCTTGAAGCACACCAAAAGCACGTTCGACATCCTTTCGTGCACTTTCTTGTTTCCTTTTAAGGTAACCATGTTTCTCGTCAGTTGTTGCCGAGAAGGATTTGACGAACGTAGCCCACTGTGGGTAAATTCCGTCAGCCAAGTAATAGCCCTTTTCATACCTCCTTCCATTTACCATATAAGGTGCTGCAGAAGCGACGTCATTAAGAATGTCGTCGAATAACGGAGAGTTATGTTGATGCAAATAATGTTCTAAAAACGTTATTTCTATCTCTCGATAACTTCACGTTTTGAGGATGACAAAATGTGAAATCACGTTACGTTAAAATTAACGTAAACAAGTTTTTAATCGGAAGATCCCGTTTCTACACAAATCACTCTAGAACAAATTTACAACTTCACTAATGATCAAAGAAGTAAATTTGGATTTAAGACTTCACATTTTTATGTGACAAAACATTTTCTTCAAAAATATACTTTACAAATTATTTTTGAATAATTAAGAAATGTTTTAATGGAAAAATAAGTTTAAAATACACAACAACTATTTTCCCCCCCAAAATCATCTCCAAACTTCACCAAATAAGTTTTCACCAGAAAAGACAAAAAATGGAGCGTCTTTGTCTGACACGGCTCCACGGTTCCACTAAATTTAGTGGAGCCGTCGGTGATTTAGTGGAGCCGTCCCTCTGTAACGGCCAGATTTTTTCTGCCTATAAATACCAGCCCACTTCATAGATTTTCTTCACCCTTTTTCACACAGAAACTTCTGAGTTTAAATCCCTCACACCATTTTCTTTTCTTGATCATTTAGTTTAGTTTTTTCTTTTGTTCAAGAGTGATTCAATCATCCAACTTAGAGATCCTTTTCATTCCTCTTCAATAGCAAGATAAGAAAACAAAGTATCCAAGTTGATACTAGGTGTTGTCATTCCTCTTCAAGTGCAAGAGAAGAACTAAAGGTATCCAAGAAGATACAAGAGTTGTAGTAGTTGTTAGGTTTCTTGTAACATTTGTTACATCCTTGTTGTATCATAGCATACATCAAGATCAATTTTCTTTTGTGAGAGTGTGAGTGAAGATCATTGTGATCTTATAGAGATAGTGAATATCTCTTGAAGCCATTGGGCTTGTGTGATTGATCAAGAAGATCAAGGGTCAATAGGATAGTGTTAGTCAAGTGAGTGTTGATCATTGTGATCGTGTCGAGATCTTGGAGATCTCTTGAAGCCATTGAGCTTGTGTGATTGGTCAAGTGGACCGTGGTAGATTGGTGCTAGCTAAGATTAGCACTCGACATCTAGCTTAGTTTCGGAAATAGGATAAGCGACGTGTACGGTTTTCTTCGCCTGAAAGGAGGTTGTTGACATAGTGCTTGAAACTCTCAAGTGTGGTACTCGGGGAGTGGAGTAGGGCGAAGAAGAGCTTCGTAGCCAAACCACTATAAATCCTTTTGTCCCGGTTTGATCTTTCCATCTCTACTCTTTACTTTCATTACTTATTATTAGTTAGTTTAGAGTGTAGTTCATATTGGTGTTGTTTGATTGCACATAAGAATCGAATCAAAGGTTTCCAATAGCAAAGTTTTTAAGAAGTTTTAATAGAACTAAAAGAACTTAAAAACCGGTAAAACTATTCAACCCCCCTTTCTAGTTTTCCACAATTGGTATCAGGAGCCACGTCAGTCAAGATTTTAAAGTAGATTGTATTTTAAAACTTGAATCGATCAATGGATTCCGACAAATATCTAGAAGGGCAATCTATGCAAAGACCACTACTTTTTGAAATCGATTGCTTTATCTATTGGAAAACAAGATTCGAAACGTATGTGAAATCAAAAGACATTGATCTTTGGCATGTTATTACCGAGGGTGACTTTCAACCGATTCAAATGAATCCGGAAACTAAAAAGGATGAAATAGTTTCTTATGATAAACAAAGTGATGAACTTAAAAGAAAACTAGCCAAAAATAATGAGGCTAAAATGATGATTTATAATGCTTTACCTAAAAAGGAATTTGAAAGAATTTTCATGTGTAATACGGCAAAAGACATTTGGAAAACTTTGTTAGTCACTCACCAAGGTAATAACCAAGTCAAAGAGAACAAGATAGATCTTCTTGTTCAACAATATGAACAATTTTCCATTTCAGAAGATGAGTCAATAGATAATGCTTTTGCTAGATTTAATACCATTATTACTAGTCTTAAAGCTCTTGATGAAGGTTATTCTAGCAAGAATTATGTTAGAAAGTTTCTTAGGGCTCTACATCCTAAATGGAGAGCAAAGGTCACCGCCATTGAAGAGTCATAGGACTTGGCGACATTATCACTCGATGAACTAATAGGAAACTTGAAAGTTCATGAGATGATAATCAAGAAGGACTCCGATATAGTCAAAGGCAAAAGCGAGAGAGTTAGATCTCTAGCATTGAGAGCCAAGAAGGAGTCTAGTGATGAGGAATGTTCGAGTTACGATAGTGAAGATGAAGAATATGCGTTAGCGGTTAGGGACTTTAAAAAGTTCTTTAGGAGAAGAGGTAGGTTCGTTAGACAACCTCATGATGAAAAGAAGACATCACAAAAGAACCGAGTTGAAAAGAAAGGGAAAAGTGATAGGAAATGCTTTAGATGTGGAGATCCTAATCACTTCATAGGAGAGTGTCCCAAACCACCGAAATCCAACAACCAACGAGCTTTCATAGGAGGCTTGTGGAGTGATCGCGGTGAAGATGAAGAAAAGAAGCCCAAGGACGAAACATGCCTAATGGCTCAAGATTCTCATGAGATATGCTTGGGAATCGACTTGGAGCCTGACGAATGGGTCAAGGATAGTGGATGCACTAATCATATGACGGGTAACCGAAGTCTTTTCTCATCATACAAAGCATACAACGGAGGTAATGTCACTTTCGGTAGCAAACTTAAGGGCAACATTATAGGCAAAGGTACGATCACTTAAAACTCCCTCACTATTAGAAATGTTGAGCATGTAGATAACTTAGGATTTAACTTGCTTAGCATTAGTCAAATGGTAGATAATAAGTGTAAAGTTATATTCTCCGAAGAGGGTAGTGAGATTATTAAGGATGGTAAAACCATAGGCAAAGGAGTTAGGAGAAATGGCCTATTTGTTATGAAAATAGGAAATAAGCCTCAGGATAGGATATGCTTAGCAACCATAGATGACAATTCCACTCTATGGCATAGGAGATTAGGTCACGCCAATATGCGATTAATACAATCATTGGCGTCTAAGGAACTAGTTAGAAACCTACCTAAGATTAAGTTTGATCAACACTTTTGTGACGCTTGTAAAGTTGGAAAACAAGCTCATTCTAGTCACAAAGCTAAGAATATGGTCTCGACCTCTAGATGCCTAGAACTCCTTCATATGGACTTATTTGGTCCATCCGCCGTACGGAGCTACGGAGGAAACTACTACACCTTAGTGATAGTTGATGATTACTCTAGGTATACTTGGACTAGATTTCTTAAGAATAAGACACAAGCTTTTGAGGAATTTGAAATCTTTAGTAAGAAAGTCCAAAATCAACTAGGATGTACAATTGCTTCTATTAGAACGGATCATGGTCGGGAATTTGATAATGAAGTGAAATTTGGAGCATATTGTGATGCTAATGGTATTACACACAATTTCTCGGCTCCACGCACTCCACAATCAAATGGGGTAGTTGAGCGGAAAAATCGTACTCTACAAGAGATGAGTAGAACGATGTTGAATGAACAATCAATTCCGCAAAAGTTTTGGTGTAATGCGGTGGACACCTCAATTTACATACTTAATAGGATTCTAATTAGACCTATGTTAGGAAAAACACCATATGAAATCATGAAAGGTAGAAAACCTTCTCTTGATTACTTTAGAGTGTTTGGAAGTAAGTGCTTCATACTAAACACTAAAGACTACCTCACCAAGTTTGACCCAAAGTCTTACGAAGGTGTTTTCGTAGGATACTCCCAAAGTAGCAAGACCTATGTAGTCCTAAACAAGGAAACAATGAAAGTCGAAGAGTCACTCAACGTGACATTCGATGAAAGTCCTCCACCAACTAAGACATCACCCTTGGTGGATGATGACTTAGATGAGGATGAAGCCATTAAGGTTAATGGCAAGAAACCCTTAGAAGATGACATTGAGGATGAAATAGTTGAAGTTGACGAAGTTGTCAACATTAAGGAATCCAAGAACCATCCTATTGAAAATGTCATAGGAAACCTTAACCAAAGAACCCTTAGGTCACAAGCACAAAACAAAAGTAATTTCTTTTGCTTCATATCAACCGTAGAACCTAAGAATGTCGGTGAAGCGATTAAGGATGAAAGTTGGGTAGTCGCCATGCAAGAGGAACTTAATCAATTCACCGCAAACCAAGTTTGAGATTTAGTACCTCCTCCTAAGAATCAAACCATCATAGGAACTAAGTGGGTGTTTAGGAATAAACTCGATGAAAATGGCGTCGTAACTAGGAATAAGGCAAGGTTGGAAGCACAAGGCTATAACCAACAAGAAGGAATAGACTACGATGAAACCTATGCACCCGTAGCTAGATTAGAGTCTATTAGGATACTCCTTGCCTATGCTTGTGCCTTAGACTTTAAGTTATACCAAATGGATGTGAAAAGTGCATTCCTAAATGGTTATATCAACGAGGAGGTATGTGTTGCACAACCTCCAGGATTTGTTGATTTCGAGAAACCGAATCATGTTTATAAACTCAAGAAAGCACTCTATGGTCTCAAACAAGCTCCTAAAGCTTGGTACGATAGACTAAAGGCATTCTTGATCGAACATGAATATACCATGGAAGTGGTAGATAACACACGTTTCACAAAGAAACGTAATTCACATCTCATTATTGTTCAAATATATGTCGACGACATCATATTTGGCTCAACTTGTCCAGAACTGTGCAATGATTTCTCTAAGATCATGCGTGACGAGTTTGAGATGAGCATGATGGGCGAATTAAATTTCTTCTTTGGTTTACAAATTAAACAAATGGAAGATGGTATATTCTTTAACCAATCTAAATATAGTAAGGAGATGCTTAAGAAGTTTAGTTTAGAAGAGTCTAAGCCCATGAAAACTCCCATGTCCACGGAAATAAAACTCACGAAAGATGAAGAAGGTGAGTCCGTGGATAGCACTAAGTATAGAGGTATGATAGGAAGTTTGCTATACCTCACGACAAGTAGGCCCGACATCATGTTTAGTGTCTGCCTTTGTGCTCGCTTCCAAGAGGATCCCAAAACCTCTCACCTTGAAGCGGTTAAGCGTATCTTCCGATACATTAAAGGCACTATACACTTGGGATTATTCTATCCCAAGGGGACCGGTGTAGAAACTGTTGTCTATGCCGACTCTGATCATGCGGGAGATTATGTGGATCGAAAAAGTACGAGTGGCGTTTGTACCTTCATGGGTTGTTGCTTAACTTCTTGGTTCTCCAAGAAACAAACGGCTCTTGCTATCTCCACGACCGAAGCCGAGCACGTAAGCGCCGGAAAGGCATGTCAACAAGCACTATGGATGAAACAAGCCCTTAATGACTATGACATCCATTTAGATGACGTCCCTATTATGTGTGATAATAAAGGTGCTATTGACTTGAGCAAAAATCTCGTTCAACACTCCCGTACTAAACACATTGAAATTCGCCACCACTTCCTTCGCGATAATGTTCAGAAAGGAAATATTTCTATTGAGAAAGTTCCTTCTCAAGACAATATCGCCGACATCCTAACCAAACCTCTCAAACGAGAATCCTTCAATTACCTTCGTCTAGGTCTAGGAATGATGGAACATATTTGTTGGGTCATGAAAAACCCAAGAATACTTAAAACATGATTTGGACACAAATTAACTAAGTGTTAACTTAAACCGAGAACAATTCAAGTCACTGAGAGAACAGCCTCTCAGTGAGTCATCTTCAGGATGCTTAAGGCGAATTCAAATAGAAGGATTCACTACGCAGGAAGGCGGTACTCCCTGAAGTAGAACTTAAGCCAAAGAAGAAGATGATGGTTCAATGAGTGTTGGACAAGAACTCACTGAACCCTAGTCTCCTCAACAACAATGAAGTAATTATGAATAATAACTGAGAAGCGTGTCCTGAAGAACTAAGAGCCTGAGAAGAAAGGCAGAAATATCTAGGAAGGATTTAAGATAAGATCAAATCTTATCTTGTCAGGAAGAAATCCTTCCTAAGACGGCTTAAAGTCTTGGAGTGTCAGACCAACCACTCCTAAAGACTTAATAGGCCATTTCTATTGGTTCTTGGAAATGACAATTACTGTTGTAATTGTCAGACACGCTTGCTCAACAACTTGCTCAACAACTTGTAATATTTAAATTACTTTTACTCATTTTACTTGTGTATAAATAGATTGAGAAGGAGAGAAGTTGAGTGTGTTTTGTACAATTAAAGCTTAGACTTTTGCAAAATAACTTCTCTCCTACAAAGAGTAACGCATCCCTGAGATAGCTTAGTGAGGTCGCATTGTTACCACTCAAGCAAAACTTGAGTTTAGATAGGAGACACCACCATACCTTGTCTATTCAATCCCAAGTGTTTATTCCGCAAAACACTTGGGTATAGATTCTTTGATTCATTTCTAATAAGAATTTAAACGTTGAAAATTACCTTGAGTTTTTATATTCACGTTTTATAACTGTTAGAATTAATCATAACATTGTATTAGTCATAAACACAAATAGATTAACTTTCTAGTTAACTCTAAGCGTGTAAAGGGACCAACAAGTGGTATCAGAGCCTCTGGTTTATAAAATCTTTTTAACCAAGAGTGCTCTAGGTTTTTAAAACCAAGATCCTACTATGGCTGATATCAATGTACCCCAGCTAGTCGACAAAAAGGGTGGCAGCTACTCCGCTGTTGCACCCAGACTTGAAGCTGGGAAATTTAGCAAATGGAAGAAGCGTATGATTTGCTATCTTACCGGTATGGAACCCTACTACATCACCTGTATCAGGGATGGCCCATTTGTCCCTAAGACAGCCGCAGGGCTAAACAAGCCTGAGGCCCAATGGACCATTGATGAGAGGAGGGTGGTCAATCAAGACCAACGCCTGAAAAGCATCCTTATATCATGTCTTCCTGACGATATAATGGAATCAGTCATCAACTGTCTAACAGCCAAGCAAACTTGGGATGACTTGGTAAATAGCTTTGAGGGTCCCTTAGATACCAAGGAAAATAGGGTCATGGACCTTAAACTTGAGTATAATACTTTCAGGGCAAAAGACTCTGAAAGTCTCTCACAGACCTACACCAGATACAAGACTTTGATAAATGAATTATCAAATGATGGTGTTGTATTGTCCAAACATGAGACAAATGTTGGCTTTGTCAACAGTCTCCCTGAGAAGTGGCTCAACTTCTCACAAGGCCTGAGGAATGCTAACCACATTCAGAACCTTGAGCTCCCTGAAATTTATGGGAAGTTTGTCTATGAGGACAACTTGATCTCAAGGAGATACCCTGACTCAAAAGAGTCCAAAAAGGCCTTAACCTCCACACCCATATCAACTGCTTTCTATTCTAATGGTGTTGTGCAGGATATTCAAGAGGATTCTAAAGAAGAAATTGATGAAAGGACTGGTGAGGAGTACCTGAACGACCTGAACTTGGAATTCCAAGAAAGGGCACTCCTTGCTAGTTCAAGACGTTTCATCAAAAGAAATCAGTCCAACTTTACAAAACCAAAAGAAAATGAGACCACTGAATGCTTTAAATGTGGTAAAAAGGGTCATTTTGCTAGGGACTGTTATTCTAAAACTATCTCAGAACCCTCTTACAAATTCTCAGGAAATAGCAAGTTTCAACCTAAAATGTTTCATTCCACCAAACAATTTCAAAACAAGGGTCAAAAGTATTTTGAAACAAAATATAGGAAAATCAAAGCCAAACTTGCACTTCTTGAAACTAACCCCATATTGCCTCAGGCTGCTCAAACATCTAAACCTATTCAGACAAAGAACAAGGTATTAGTAGCTGAAGCATATGATTGGGATGAAGAAGAGGCTTCCTCAGATGAGGAAATAAGAGTTAGTGCACTGATGGCACTTTCTGAAGAGGATCAGGTGGCTGTGGGAAAAAGCCATGCTAGGAATGGAGAGTGGGTCAACATCACCATGAAGAAGGTAAATACTTTACTTTCTATGGATGATGATTCTGATTGGCAGTCTTACATGAATTATATTTGTGTTGATCTAAAGTTTGTTGAGGAACAAAGGCTTAACCTGTTTTCAAAATATAACAATTTTGTGTCAGAGTTGAATAAATGTAGAGATGAACTGCTTGTACTAAAGCAAGCCAAACTAGAAACAATAACTCTACAAATTCAGAACACTGAGATTTTGAAACAAAACCAAGCCCTTCAAACAGATCTTAACAAAGAAAAGGCTGTCATCCAAAGCTGGACCAAGAAGAACCCCAAAGTTTTTGACACTGTGGGATTAATCTCTCAGAAAACCATTGGAATTGACCCTCTTATGGTTGATCCAAATGTGTGTCACAATGAACTAAACTTTGTTCCAGCTGGCATATCTTTTGAGCAAGAAATGCTTCCCAAGTCTAATGACTGGATTGTCAGGGACAACCCAGTCAGTAAGTTACCAAACTTTGAGACTGGAAAGATCTTGCTTCCTGAAAGTCAGGCCTTGAAAAATATGCTTGGACTTACTGAACAACTCAGTAAGCTCGAACTCACTGAACAACTCAATACTGAGTCAGTGAATGAGTCTGAATCAGAATCATACCCACCACTTCCTCCACTGAATATCCTTCAGGGTGCTGCACCTAACTTAGGCTTCCCACCAATGGTCTTTTCACCACACTCTCCAAAGGAGAGATCAGGAAAGGGAACAACCATCCTGAAAAGACCAACCCTTGATGTCTCAGTAAATACTGATGACTCATCAACTTCAGTCCCTTCTGAAGTATCAACCCAAAGCCCTAATTCAAAATTTGATCAGTTGGCTGAAATGGTCAGGAAGCTGGGAGAGAAGATTGCATCTTCCGAGAAACCTTCTCAATCCAAGAAGGAACAAAAACCAACTTTCTCAAAGACCAAACCCAAAAAACTCCTGAAAAGATGTGAACTATGCAACTATACAAATCATCTCACTGATGATTGCTATAGAGTCCTTTATTGCATGATTTGCAAAAAGGAAGATCACAGGACCTCTGATCATAAACAATGCTCAGTCATGTCAAACTTTTCAGGACTTAAGGCTCAGTGCCTGAACTACCCTTCTGATTCTAAGCAGAAACAGAAGCAAAAGGCCAAGCCTTTTCCACCTTGCCCTTTATGTGGATTCAATGACCATCTTCCTGAGGATTGTCAAAAAGACAAATACTGTGAATCTAGTGGAAGTTCCACTCAGAAATCCTCAGGAAAAGAGAAGGTCATTCAGTCAAGAAGAGGAATGAATAAACAATCCTCTCAGACTACTGAGGCTACCCCTGCGACTAAATGCAAAACATGTGGTAGCTCAGTCCACTCAACCACTGACCATGAATCAATTAATACTTTCATAAAGACCTACAATACCAAACCCTCCATGAAATGGAGTCCTAGAAAGAACTGACCCAGTTTACTATTTGTGCAGAAGCATGCCAGGGATCCTATTTGGCATCTAGACAGTGGATGTTCAAGGAGCATGACTGGTGTTAAGGAGTGTCTGCACAAATATGTGGAAGAACCAGGACCCAAAGTGATATTTGCAGATAATTCATCATGTCTCACTGAGGGTTATGGTTCAGTAAACTGCAATGGTATTGTCTTTACTAGGATAGCTTATGTAAATGGTCTTAAGTACAATCTGATCAGTGTCAGTCAACTATGTGATGCAAAATACATAGTTCAGTTTGATGATAAGCAAGGAACCATCTTCAACGCAAATAAGGAAATTGTCCTAATTGCACCAAGAAGACAAGATGTTTATGTACTAGACATGTCCAGTCTAACTCAGGATGAAACTTGTCTCTTTACTAAGGCCACTGATACACTCAACTGGCTTTGGCATAAGAGACTCACCCACCTGAACTTTAAAAACATAAACAATCTTGTAAAACAAAACAAGGTCCTTGGCTTACCATCACTTGTGTTTTCAAAGGATAGCCATGCTCAGCTTGTGAAAAAGGTAAACATCACAGAGCATCCTTTAAAACCAAAACCAACTTTTCCATCAGGAACTGCCTACATCTTCTCCATATGGATCTATTTGGACCTATCAGTCCAAGATCTACTAACCATGAGAAGTATACTCTGGTCATAGTGGATGAATACTCTAGATACACTTGGGTATTCTTCCTGATAAAAAAGAGTCAGGCAGCTGAAACAATCATGTCCTTTGTCAGGAACATTGAAAATCAAAATGACATCAACGTCAAATAGATTAGAACTGACAATGGGACTGAGTTCAAAAATTATGAACTTGAATGTTTCTGTGATGAGAAAGGCATTTCCCAAAACTTTTCCTCTCCATACACACCTGAACAAAATGGTGTTGCTGAAAGGAAAAATAAAACACTCATTGAAGCTGCTAGGACAATGCTATGTGGATCAGTCCTTTCCAACCATTTTTGGACTGATGCAGTCAAAACTGCCTGTTATACACAAAACAGATCCATCATTGTCAAGAGACATGGGAAAACCCCATATGAGTTATTCAAAGGAAGAATCCCTGACATCAGCTACTTTCATGTCTTTGGGTGTCCTGTGTTTATTCATAATCACAAGGATCACTTAGGGAAATTTGATGCAAAAGCTGATGATGGTTACTTCCTGGGATACTCACTTATCTCAAAAGCCTTCAGAGTGTTCAACACAAGGGGACAGCAGACTGAGGAAACATTTCATGTTACCTTCGATGAGAGCACTGATGCAATCAGGTTCTCAACTGCCTCAGTAGAAGAGATAAGAATTGATAATTCTTCAAGATATCCTCCTGATGAATATCTTCCTGAAAACAATCCTTCTACTCAGTATCAAAATGATGCTAACCTCTCCTATTACATAATCCCTCACAACCTACCTAACCCAACCATCACTGAGTTTGTTGAGGCACATGCAAACACTGATGAAATCAATCAGTCTGTTCAAAATACTCAAGAACCAAACAATCTCAGTGGTCTGGTAGACACTCAAGATCCAATCAATGATCATGTGTCTACTCCAGAACCAACCCCTCTACCCAATCAGGCCTCCACAAGTTCAAATAAGTATCCAGGACCTCAGGAAAGTTGGACTAGGTCTCAGGACATTGAACTTGTCAATATTATTGGAGAGCCTACTGAAGGCATGCTCACCAAGAGCATGGCTGCTAGTCTAAGAGCAGCCTCAGCCAATGAATGCCTATTTGTGGACTTCATTTCCACAATTGAACCCAAGAGTGTTAAAGAAGCACTTACACATCCAAGTTGGGTTCAGGCCATGCATGATGAACTGGAACAATTTGACAGAAACAAGGTAATGACCTTGGTCAAATATCCTGAGAATGTCTCAGTCATTGGCATGAAATGGGTATTCAAAAACAAAACTGATGAAAATGGCATAGTCATTAAAAAAAAAGCCAGACTTGTAGCCAAATGCTATAATCAAAAAGAAGGCATTGACTATGAAGAAACATTTGCACCAGTAGCAAGGATGGAAGCCATCAGGATCTTCCTTGCTTTTGCTACATACATGAACTTCAGAGTATACCAAATGGATGTTAAAAGTGCATTCTTAAATGGTTCACTGAAAGAAGAGGTTTATGTTCAGCAACCTCCTGGATTTGAAAGCCATGAGTCTCCTGATCATGTCTGTAAGCTTAACAAAGCCCTTTATGGACTAAAGCAAGCTCCCAGGGCATGGTATGAGACTTTCTCAGCCTTCTTAATCCAAAACAAATTTGTCAGAGGCAAGATAGACAACACATTGTTTATCTATAAGACAAATAATGATGTCATACTAGTACAAGTGTATGTTGATGACATCATCTTTGGCTCAACAAGTTTCAAACTTTGCAAACAATTTGAAAAACTAATGGCAAAGAAGTTTGAAATGAGCATGATGGGAGAACTGACATACTTCCTTGGTCTACAGATCAAGCAGACTGATAGAGGAACCACTATCAGTCAAGAGAAGTATGTAAAGAATCTACTGAAGAAGTATGATCTCAGTGACTGTGCCTCAGTCAAAACTCCCATGGTTCCCCCAAACAACCTTGGTCCTGATCTCACTGGTAAACCATTTAATCAAACTCTCTTTAGAGGAATGATAGGATCACTGATGTATCTACTTGCATCAAGGCCTGATATCCAATTTTCAGTATGTCTATGTGCCAGATATCAATCTGACCCAAGAGAATCTCATATCACTACTGTAAAAAGGATATTCAGGTACCTGAAAGGCACTCCTAACCTTGGATTATACTATCCAAAGTGCTCAGGACTTGATATTAAAGGATACTCAGACTCTGACTATGCTGGATGCAACATGGACAGAAAAAGCACCTCAGGCTCTTGCCAAATACTTGGTGGGAAACTAGTCTGTTGGAGTGCTAAGAAGCAACAATCAGTTGCCTTGTCCTCAGCTGAGGCTGAATATGTTGCAGCAGCTAGTTGTTGTGCAAATGTACTCTGGATGAAAAGTCAACTCAGTGACTATGGAATTCAGTATAAGATGGTACCCATCTTTTGTGATAACACAAGTGCAATTGCAATCTCAAACAACCCTGTTCTTCATCAGAGAACAAAACACATTGATATCAGATATCATTTCATCAGGGACCATGTCATGAATGGTGACATTGAATTACACTTCATCCCTACTGAATATCAGTTAGCTGATATCTTCACCAAACCTTTGGATGAACCAACTTTCACAAGGCTGAAAGCTGAATTAGGAATGTTGGATATAGAGAATCAGTCCATTGATTGAATCCTTCCAACTGAAGTGTAAATTCTTAAAATCTCAGGTCCCTGACTCAATGTGTACATCAGTGAAAACATCTCATTGAATCCTCAACCTCAGGAACTAAACCCAAGTTCCTGAATCCTTGTAGCTCAGGAATCATTCCATATTCCTGAATCATCAGTGACTAATCCCAAGTCTCTGAAAAACCATCACTGAATGAAAAGTCATTCAGGGCCCTGAAAAGAGACATTAAATACTGACTTAAATGCTCTAAGTATCTAGTTAGTAAATGTCCGAGGTTGGTAACTGAACTCATATTTAATTCAAGAATATTTGTTCTTTTTGCCTTTCTGGCTTCCACCTCTGGGCCACCACATTCCCACTTGGCATTAAATGCCTCTCCAATCACATTACAAATATGTGATGACTCATCTCTGCAAATTACACTTTTGCAGAACTGCTTAACTGTTCACCTCGACTGTTGCGCCAAACCAGGAAAGTGGAGTGTTGGCATTAAATGCGGATCCCAAAACATATTATTCAAAACAATTTCCAATAATTCTTTTTGAATAAATTAAGATCGCTCAAATGTCTAAAACACCCCCATCTCCACTTCCCTATAAATAACCCAACCAAAAGAAACACACACACGTTTTTATAGAACTTAAGCAAAACTCTGCCATTTTAATTCTCAAAAACAAATTGTGTGTGTATTCTTAAGCTTTAGAAACCCAGAAACCTTAGTCAAACCCAGACTTACCCACAAATGGCTTCTTCTAAAGCTATAGCATACGCCCCCAATGTGGAATTCCTCACTGGGGACGTTGACCTAACAAAGAACAATGTGGTAGGAAATTTCTGCTAGGAATATAAATATTCAGATGAAGGTTCGATCACCCCGAGTATCTATTTAGCATTTACATAGCTCGTAGGCTTATTAATATTAGCATAGTAATATTAGTATTATTAGTTTTATTAGAATTAGTCGTATTTATATTTGTGGAGTGGGTCGGGGCTTTCTCCACTGTCAGCTCACTCCACAGCCCACTAGGGGCACAAGTATTAGGAACTATAAATAGCCCTCTCCACACAAGGAGAGGGTTGGAACTTTTCATTCTCACTAATCTAATATTCACATTATTCTCTCAACTCTCTCTCTCTCTCTAGAATTGTTCCCAACTCATCTTCTTCATCTCTTTCTCTATAATTAGATCTAGCATCAAACAATCAAATCCAAGTATACATTTCTTACAATTGGTATCAAGAGCCATGGCTAGGTTCGATTGATTGTGCTTGGATTTGCGGTGTCTAGCTTTCTTGTCTTTATTTTTTTTGGTTCGAATAAAGTTTCAAGATCTTGTCGTTATTATTTTTTTTGAATCCTCGTATTATTTTTTGGTTCGTATAATCTATTGATGTTTTTGACCTTGCACTAAAGTTTAAAGAAGTTAGAAAAAAATTGTTTTTTATCTTCTTGTTTGGTTGACTGCTACTCTTATTTTACTTCTTCTTTTTGTTTGGTTGACTAAGTTTTTCTTCTTTTGGGCCTGGTTTGATTCGAAAATTATTTCTACAAACTAGTAAACTGCTTACATTATTTTTTTTTACATTTGTGTGGTGATTTTTGGGTGAATCGTGTGTTGGTGAAAAAGTGTTCATCGGTGCGGTTTGTCTCTCGGAGTTAAATTCTAAGTTGCGGTTTGTTTATTTTTGTACAAGTAAAAGGTTCGGTTTGTGTTGCCTCGAAGAAGCGGTTTGTCCTATTACCAGTTTTGGCAATAAACGACAAAACGCTTAGAAAGCGACGTGTTTGGCAGTTTGTGTTGTGCGGTTTGTCTGTGCGGTTTATGTCATGTGGTTTATCTAAGACAGTGACAGCTTTGCCAAAATTTCAACAAAACTAGCGGCTTGTCTCAGTTGTTCTAAAACAACTACACAATCACTGAAGGAGATATACAGTCTAATACACAAACGAAATCTACAGCAAATACAAACCCATTTCATTAACAAAATCATTTTTTTTGTTCGCTCATTGTCAACAAAAACAAATCCAAATCTGAACATCAACAACGAACAAAAAATCCAGTTTCAACTTACAATTTCACTCGGTGTAAAAAGAATCAGACTTTTCGTGTAATACCCCAAAGAAGTACAACAACAAAACAAAATCCAATCCGAAAAGTTACAAAAACAAAATCATTTTTTTCACAAAACCTAATCTAATTACAATCCATGATCGTACCTAATAGCTAACCTTCATCATATTCATCTTCACTTGACGCCATCTTCACTTCTAAGATATTTTCAATATCCGAAAACTCAAAAGAAGAACAATAACAAGAGTGTTATCATTCTTTTCTTCTTTTCGGGTTGACATAAATTCAAAACAACAAGAACCTTACCCGAGACCCACCCTAGGATCTTGAAGACTTGAAATGTATTCTTGACACGGATTGTCAAAAGGGTTAGTGTGGTCGTTCGAGCAGATAACAAGAAAAAGAAGAGGTGACGAAGTTGTTCTTTGATCCGTGCCTCTTGTGGTGAGTGAAAAGGATAAGTGGTAGGCGAATATTTTTTTTGGTCTGAGGTTATAAGTGATTAGGGTTAGTTTAGTGGGATTAGTGTGCTTATATACCAAAAGACTAGGGTTAGGTGGATTTGGATTGGATTTAGTAAGTATTGGGCTTGGAATGATATTAAGTGGAATTGGGCTGTGACTGTTTGGGCTGAATATTGGACAGACTACACAAGGACAAACGTTCATTATGTTCTTTTTGGACTAAATATTACTGGTATATATCACACGGACGAATTTTTGATTAATAGTTGTGGTATAATTTTTGGTCAACGATTTCAATCGTGCTTCGTTATCCGTGTTTGAGTGTAATTTTGGGTGAAGGTTTTCGGATTCGTTGGATATAACTACCATGCTGGTTACTTGATATCTTCGAGTTTATTGGATATAACTACGGTGTTTATTTGGATCAACTTAAACCATTTCAACCAAAATCAAACAAACAGTTCACATTATCATTATCATTTCACGGTCTATTCTTGATTTTTGTAAAATCCCGCGAAAGAATTTATTTTTCGGTTTAAATCATAGAATTGTAAAATCCCGTGCACGTTTACATCATGTCTACTACTTCAGATTCGTTCATAACTGAGGTACTCAAGTTTTACGACACGTACGATAAACAAATAAACGTGTTTGATTCTGATAATACTAACATGGAATCGTCGTGCTCGAATTCGCAAGAGAGAGAGAGTTGATTCAGTCACTAATGTTGCCAAATGAGAAGGAAAGTCGCATTGAATGTTTTCGATTACTTCATTCACATCTCAAGGTTCTGTTTGAAAAATCTGAATACGTTATGGGTTACACACGGGCCTTCACAGCACTCTTTGGTCAAGATGTTCATGATTTCACAGTCAAAATGACTCTATATTTAGATCCACTTGAACAACAGCTTGACAAAGAAGAATTCTCTGAAGCTAGATCCAGAGCAGCTTTCAGTGTGATCAACAACCAACTCCAGGTGTTCATTGATTCGCAATACACTGAGGACTATGACTATGACAGTCAAATGGCGAAAAAGTGTTTTGCTAATTACACTGGCACTGAGGTTGACATGTTCAGAAGGACATTACTCCAACTTGTGAGTAATGTTAAGGGGTTCATTAATGAAAGGGCTCAAATTATGGGAAATGGGACAGAATCAGACAAGCGTGATGATAGAAACAGCTCAAGGACTGAAATCACGCATGGTATGGATGCAGATCTTAGTCCAGTAAATCACAAAGTACCATCTGCTGAGGTACATCTGTCTGATCAACAAAATATTCTTTCTAATGAACAACAACATACTGATCAATTTAGACCTACTTATGACACATATCTGATGGAAAAGACTGATAGCAATATCACCTCTGACTCATCAAATATGAGTCATAAGGGGGGAGAGATTGATCAGGATGTTGAACATGATGATGCGTCAAGTGCTTTGCCTACGGCTGAGTTTTTCAAATCAAATGATATGGTTGAAAAGGATGTTTATAATGAACTTTCAAAAAGATTTTTACAGCTTGAAAAACATTGTATTGATCTTGAAATCTTAATGCAACAAAAGAAAGAAAGTCTTCAAAATAAACTACCATGTAAAAACCCGGAATTTCCTGAATTCCGTGAATTTTTTATGATAAATGATTTGAAAGCTCAGCTAGAAGCCAAAAACTTAACGATCAAAAGCCTGAAAAACAGGTTGGCAGAGATGCGTGATATGTGTAATGAAGTTAAGGATAAACATTTCAATAATGCTGAATTAGAACATAAAGTGACTAAATTGTTTAAAGAAAACGAGACTTTGAAAATTCATTGCAAAGAACTATGTGACTCTATCAAAGAAGTAAAAACTAAGACTGTAGAGTAGACAACCTCTTTGATTGCAAAAAACGATGAATTCAAAGCTCAACTTCAGGAAAAGGGTTTTGCAATTGCAGCGTTGAAAAACGAGTTAAGAAAATCAACAGAAAATGGTGTGAATACTAAGTTTGCAAAACCATCAATCTTGGGGAAACCACCACTTAGAAACCAATCAGTCATTAGACAACTGACTGCGTTTAGATCTGAACGGCCAAAATTTTCAAAAACACGGTTTGCCTCCCAAGTTGATGCGAAACAAGTTTTGTCAAAACCAGTCACTTCACAATCTAGACCTACTGAAAAGGAATGTGCTTCTGCAAAACCTCATCATATGAGTGCCACTAGTTCTTCTAGGGATAGTTCAAAGCATGTGTCATTTGTGACACCAAAAGAACATGTTAGACATAAAGACATTGTTAAAAATCACAACCTAGAGGATGCTAAGAAAAACAAACTTGAAAAGACTAGGAATCTGCCTGTGTCTAAGAGTAGTTGCGTGCCAATTAAGACAATTCCCGTAGCAGAACACTCTAAGAATCCTAGATCGTTTTCTGATTCCAAACACTTTGTTTGCTCGACTTGTCAGAAATGTGTTTTTAATGCAACCCATGATGATTGTATAACAAAATTCCTGAAGGAAGTGAATGCACGTGCCAAGGTTCCATCCTCTAAGACTAGAAACAACAACAAGCCCGTAGAACCAAAGAGGTGTATGCAGAAACCTGATAGGCCGGTTGCCCTAGGACAAAGGTTTTCTCCCAAAAAGTCTGTCACTGTGCATGAGAAACCAAACACTCCTAGATCTTGCCTTAGGTGGATACCGACGGGTAGAACTTTTAAGATTGTTGGTCTTAGATGGATACCTATTCGAAAGATGCTCACTAAGTGCGAAACCAAGGTTGACAGTGAAACCCCAAATGGTCTAAATGCTGATATCACTAACCCATATAAATGCAAACAAACTCTTAATGTCAATGCAGGAAGTCTTTACTTAAGTGCAGGTACATCGTTCAGACCTTGTATTAAGGAAAGACTCAGAGTTTGGGTGCCGAAAAGAGTGATATCTCATGATGTAGGGGTTCAAACAATTCAAGCTTGATGAACATCAACGACAATGACGTCTGTACACATCAGTGCAGGCCTCGCTCTTCATCATTATGACGTCTGTTCAAATCAGTTCAGGCCTCGTTCTTCAAAGAAAAGAAAAGTGTACGCTTGAGTGATCTTCAAAAGAAGAGGAATCTTCTTATTTATGGCCATTCTCATCAACAAGTTTCATGCTCTTTCCGTGCTTATTCAGTCTTCAAGTGGATCGGCGCATATTGGAGTATATTTTTATTCACGTATTCAACCAAAAATTGCAGTTGACAGGCATATGCAATTTTTGAGGGGGGGAAAGGGTGAATAAACAACATGTCAGTCTTCAAGAACCGTCAAGTGGAGCTACTTACCATTGATGGTATTCATATTTACTAGTTCAATCATCAAAAAATTGCAGTTGGCAGGCATATGCAATTTTTGATGGGGGGAAAGGGTGAATATTAATCTACATGTTGATTGATGATTGAGAAATGGTCATACGACTCCTGAATACGTCAGTTCAGGAGTCGTGCAAACCATGGTTCTCCAACACTACATCTTCTTCCTCTATCAAGGTGTTGAAGAACATGGTCATGGAATGCTAATCTACATATTCTCACGGGCTGGTTCAATCAGCAACAAAGGGTTTCTAGTCAATGCTTCATGTATACGTCATTAGGCTACATGTACACATCATGATGATGATTCCGATTAATCGTAACCATCATGGGGGAGAGAAATGTGTACACCAAGGACGCACAACAGGTTCACGTGATCGGGCTTTATACGGCTTCTTAGTTGAAGTTATTCCGGTGTTGATAACCGCAGAGATGATCAGTGGTTCAACTTGTTACCTTGGTATTAACGTTTCACTTTTACGTCATGGGCTGATTAATCGTAACCATCAGGGGAGAGAGAATGTGTACATCAAGGACGCACAACAGGTTCACGTGATCAGGGCTTAATATCCAAGGATGGATACATACTATAGATGATCAGTGGTTCAACTTGTTACTTTGGTGTCATACTAAAGACTGAAGAAGGTCGAGTCGTCAGTCTATTCTTCATTCTCTGCTGTGTATTATCGTCTCATGTGTACGCTGCGGGCTGATGGGTTATATGTAAAGTTACTGGAAGGAATTTGGTGAGATGAAGATGGTTGGTATTCTGTTCCTCCATATTGGGCAATCTTGAAGAAGGTCGAGTCTACAGTCTTCTCTACATTCTCCGCTATGTGTTAGAAGAATAAAGACGGCATGCATTTGGTTATCAAAAGACTTCTTCATATTATGGGCATTCATCCAAAGTCTTCTTTCTATTATGGGTGTTCATCAGAAAGGTTGTCAGATTGGGGGAGAGCACTAATTAGGGGAGAGTGAAAAGTCTGAATTAATCCCTGATTAAATGTGCTCACATTACTCTTCAGCAAGTAAAGCGATGGCAGCGGAGATATTCTGGAAGCTGAGGAGTAATGGTTTTCGGTTCGTATCCTTGTATATATTTTGCTTCTTACATTCTTGTTCATATCTTATACCATTTTTGTAAATAGATATATAGAAATCTTGCTAATTGTAAATAGAGAAACTTAAAATCAGAAAAACCATAAAAATTAAAAAAAAAAAAAAAATTAAGAAAGACCAAAAATAGTTTCACCTAGGCATGTCTTCTGTTTATCGATAACATTTACGGACTTAGAAATGTCATTCAATAATGGCACGGGTCTTTAAATGAAGCTCGAGCAGAAGTTAAAATGGATTCTTAAAACATGTCTAAATGGCTTGCTATTACTTTAGATAGCAACCCGCGCTTCAAAATAGGGAAAGCACGTCGCCAAAAAGACGGTTGTTCCTCCAACTGGGTGATGTTCACCTGGGCATGGATTACTTTATATACATGTTTCTTCGATCTGATGTACGTTTCAGTGCATCATTTCTTGATAAAGGAAGAGAAATCTTCTTTGTATACAAATAGTTTTCATTCAATGATTCTTCTGAAAATTATTTGTGAGACACTTGGTGATTATGTGTTGCCTGAAATTCTTTTCGACTAGGATTGTGCATAAAATTTGTCACTCAATCAACGACTACTAATCTTTAACTAGAATACGGGTCATTAATTGAGGGGGAGAGTGAATTCAAATTTTATATCATCAAACGGGTTTCTTGATTAATTCATAACTCTTAGAAAAGGTTTTGTAGTTAATGGGGTATTAGTTAAAGAGGAAATTGCTAAACTTTATATCAAATGGCCAAATGTGTTAGTTGCTAGAAAGTTTAGGACATTATGTGCAATTTTCTTATAGTTTCCTAGCTTCATATAACTAGAAGGTTCATTTGTATCACTTTGGAATCCTCGTTTAATCCCTAGATACATTAAGACTCAAAACCTAAAAGAAGTTAGAAAACCAGTTGTGTTTGATGTTCTTGAATATTCCACTGGCATTTGTATGATCTAAGTGAATGAGTTTCAAATGTTGTTTGTCTCTGCTGCTTAATTGTTGTTGATATTGTGCATATGTTCTCGGGATTAGCTTAGGTATATTGCTATTATGTTAGAATCATGTTCCTAAGATCCTGAATTGAATATTGAAATCTGTGTGAATTGCCATGTTCATGATTGCTATTTGCTCTTCATGCTAGATAGTGGTTTGACGTACTTCCTGGTTGTGGTTTGATTATAAGATGAACTTGGTATTATAATGTGGCGAGCTGCTGAAAGGTAGCTATTAAGGAATAGTGTATCTGTATGTATGTATATCTGTGTTGATATTCTTATGCAGATTCCATAGCCAAAATGAATGTGCCAGTTCTCATTCTAACCATTTGATCATACGTTCAAACTCTATTGATTGGCTCGCAATTCACCACAGCAACAACGTCGGCAACAACAACAACAACAACACTTTCACCACCACCACCACCATTCATCTATTTTGGTCTCGCTAAGTGGGGATCAACTACATTTGTGAAAGATTTGTTGGTGGATGGATGATTGATGTTGACCACTGACTCACTCAGAAAAGCGGGTGATTACATCGTCTGCGCAAAAAAAAAAGGTGAAAATCATATATGTCATAATAATCAATTTGTGCATAATAAGCAGTGAATCTCCTTCTTAGTTTAAGGAGGAGCATAGTATGTTTCATCATCAAACTACATTAAATCGGACACATTTTCTCCCACATTTTCTAATTTATTTAAATCAATTGGGATCACAAATCTCAAAAGGTTTGAAAATTTTGATCGGGGGAGAGAATGTGATTTAAATATGAAACCTGATGAAAATGTGGTGTTTTGGAATTAAACATTAGGCTCTCCCATATGTGCTAAACTCTTTCGTATATCGATGCACATATTGAGGGGGAGCAAATGGACAAAAAGGATTTGGCACCGCATGAGATCGTGACTCAGACGTAACCAATGAATTGACGAAACACAAATTGTCATCAATCGAAAGGACATATCCTGGCCGGGTAATAATTTCAAGCTGGTCTAACCAGTGATGTAAGCGTGTCTCGAAAAGGATGTGTTTGAGTAGAGTGTACCGTTTCGAGAAACTTTCTGTGAACTTGACCAGGACGGGTAATAATTTCAAGCTGGTCTAACCAGTGATGTAAGCGTGTCTCGAATCGGTCATGTTCACTGAAAGTTGATCAATTCAAAAAGTGCGAGCTCTACCTAACATGTGCAAATTTATAAAACAATCAATCGAGCACATGTTGAGGGGGAGCATTTGAAAAATATAAAACTCTCAAGTGTTTGCAAAAATGTGTTTCAGAATCATGAACACTTTGAGAGATTTTTCAAAGATTTGGTTTATGGCTATCGTGGAAGTACACCAAAGACTGACCATTTTAATGAATGTATGGAGTTATAAGGATGGTTAGGTTAGGCTCAAGTTCCCACGATCCCGCCAGAGCCGGAGGGATCTACCCAGGGACAATCCACTAGTTAGTGTAGAAGTCCTTAGGTATGATTAAAAAGGAGAAAAGTGGATAAGGGAAAAGTGCCGATTGAGATGGAGCTAGTACTGGAACAAACCCAACAAGGTACTAGTAATGAAGTCTCGGTAAGCACTGAAGGGGTTGAAGAATGAAAAAGAATTGTAAAGATAAAGGGTGAAAAGAAAGAAGCCCTCCTTACAACTTAGGCAGAAACCGGGTCAATTCATATGCTGTCAGAATCACTTAGATGATTGCTGGCATTGAAGACAAAGTATCATGGACCCAGTGATACGCTGCACAACCCTTCCTAGCCACTCAAGGTCCCTCAAAGGACTCTTGTTTCATTTGTCACGGAGTTCAATACATTTCTATCATCTCTCTCACTCCGAGTTAGATGATATTGAAAAGGTGGCAGTCCTCTCCAGCCTCCGCTCACTAAATCAAAACGCACTATAGAGTCTAGAGCCACGAGATGCATAATAAGATCTCTTAGGGACACAAACTATTTCTACACTGGTTGTTCAACATCAAGGACACCAGTTGTAAACTAAGAGTCCTACGCAGATCTTAGCAATCTGCCAGAACATTTATGAGAGAATTTACGAATGTAATTCTCAATGATTGAATGGAAATTCCTGCCAGGGTCAACATCAAGCAGCCCTGAAAGCAGGTCACTTCGGTAATTCCCTGTGGATTACGCTTAGTGATCGCGGCAGTTTCAAACGGTCTACAGTCGTGGAGTGATCTCCAGCGACTCACCTAATCGTTGATATACTACGGTACGATCTTAAAAAGCCCTCTGTGGGTTTTCGATTAGGAACGGTCCTGGTAAGGATTAGAGAGAGTTTTCACACTATGCTGTTAACAATCTCGAAGTCCGAACCTATAAGTACCGGACGTTTTATTGCTAACTGTCGTTTGCAGGAACATCTAGCAGTTGAAGCTGATTGCTGTTGCAGCTGAATGCGGTTGTAGCTGGTTGCTGAAAAGATGCCAATCCTCTACCACATGTTCACACTACATCATCATCTTAATCAAAGAAGTCATGATCAACCTAAAGACCTTTAACACAGCTTCTACAAACTCTGATGCTGAAGATCTTGACACCAAATAGTGTGAGCATGTTGGCTCGAAGACTATCACATCACGTGGAGACATACTGCTGTAAGATGACTTTGGAAACAAATGTTGGATGATAAAGTCGAAGAATACTCAAAGATCATCCAAGACAATCAAATAGTCATCAAATGATTACTGCTGGATGCACAATGCACAAAGATACAAGACTTTGAAGAATCAAAGACTACGAGCTATAAAGACATGTTCAGAAGAAAGAATGCTAGAATTCAAATTATTATTTCCGGGGTGACCTCCCTTAGGGGGAGATTGTTAGGAATATAAATATTCAGATGAAGGTTCGGTCACCCCGAGTATCTATTTAGCATTTACATAGCTCGTAGGCTTATTAATATTAGCATAGTAATATTAGTATTATTAGTTTTATTAGAATTAGTCGTATTTATATTTGTGGAGTGGGTCGGGGCTTTCCCCACTGTTAGCTCACTCCACAGCCCACTAGGGGCACAAGTATTAGGAACTATAAATAGCCCTCTCCACAAAAGGAGAGGGTTGAAACTTTTCATTCTCACTAATCTAAAATTCACATTGTTCTCTCAACTCTCTCTCTCTCTCTAGAATTGTTCCCAACTCATCTTCTTCATCTCTTTCTCTATAATTAGATCTAGCATCAAACAATCAAATCCAAGTATACATTTCTTACAATTTCTCTTTTCCACAAAACTACCCAGCCTACAAGAACGTTATGAAATTTCTTCGTAATTGTTTTCTTGCAAAGGCTTTCACCCACACCCCCTCAGTCATCTACCATGACTATTTGAGGGAATTCTGGTGCACGGCTGTGGCTACCAGCCCCAAAGACACCAAAGAGTCAATCATCACCTTCACGGTGATGAATGGGAGCAGAACCCTACTACTCAACCTTCATCAAAGCCACAAGCCTTGACTTTGCTGAAGCGTTTGCACCCAACCCTACTGATCAGGACATAAAGAATGAACTGATCTTTTTAGCTCCCCATGACCCCAGACGTCCTACAACGTCTGCGGGAGGCTTATTGGAGAAGGCTCTAGTAGTCAAAACATGGTTCCATCCTATCTGGAGGATACTGATGACATTTGTCATTCAGGTCCTGGGTGGAAATAAATCCTCTACGGAACAATTAAACTCATCACAACAATTGATGCTGTTCAGTCTCCTTGAGGGTACAAAAATTGACATCGGAGGAATAATCTTCCGAGACCTTGTTGCCAAGCTCTCAGGAAAACATAGGCAAAGGCATATGTCTTACCCTAGATTTGTTTCCTGTGTGCTTCAGGACCTACTTGGTTCTGACTACGTGAGGCCTGATGCAGAAGGTACGAAGCCTGATGTCCTGCACAAGTCAAACTTCACTAGTAGCATCAGTGAGGTTACATATATTGCCCTGACTGAATACATGCAATTAGTCATTCAGGGTAACGACGCTGTCTCACCAGTTCCTTCACCGACCAAAAAGGTGAAGAAGACAAAGAAGGGTCAATCCAGCCAGGTGGTTAGACCCAAGCCACTCGCCATTGAGACTGATCCTTAAAACCAACTAAACCTTAAAAAGAGGTTGAAAAAGGCCGAGACCTCTGAGACACCCATTTCTGAGACCCTCTTGAGCTCAAAACAAAGGCCAACGGAGGTCACTGAGCAATCATCCTCAGTGACCTCGGTCACACCCTTTCCACATGGTTCAACTGACATAAACAAGTCAGAGGGATCAGGAAACATTCCCCCCCTCACATCCCGATGAAGGTACTGATAAATCACAATCAGTGCCCATGGGAGGAAAGGGTCCTAAATCCTCGGTAGGGCAGCACCACCCTACTAGGAAGAGGACCCACACCCTCTCACATCCCGATGAAGGAACTATCAAAAAACAATCAGTTCCCAAGGGAGGAAAGGGTTCTAAATCCTCGGTAAGGCAGCACTACCTTACTGAGAAGGGGACCCACAAACATTCACATCCCGTTAACGTTCCTGAGCAATCACCCTCAGGATCTCAGGGAGAAAAAGATCCTAAATCCCCAAAAGGACAACATAATCCTGATGGGAAGGGGGTCCACCAACTTTCACAATCAGTACCTAGTGATACCACTGAAAAACACCCATCAGTGGTTGAAGGTGCTAAGGGGGACAAAGACTCAGAGGAAAAGAAACAACCCGCTGATACGGAACCCATAAACCCCTCAGGCGGTCCGATTCTCTCAGGAACTGCCCCCAAAAGTCAGGCTGGTGTTACCCCAGTTATTATGGCTAGTCAGGATGAGCAAACCCACTCAGTTATTATGACAACGGGGTTAGGACCTGGCCAAACCAAAGGCGAGTCTTTTTATAAAGAGGAGCCGGTTGAATTTTTGGGTATTGAGTCCATAGGGGACTTTCAGGCTCTTATTGAGTCTGATGAAGAGCTCAGGGAAGAGAGTGAAGAGGAAATCTTTGAGGCAGGTGAGGATATGGAAACTGATGTACAATCTGAACAACCTGAACAATCACATCAGTCATCTCCACGCCAAAGTGAAGAGTCAGGTTCTCAATCTTCTGATTCTTCTGATACTGGGGACATCCTCCAAAAGTATGATGACTCTCTTCCCCTCACTAAAAGAAAATTGGTCAAATTCATACTCAAGACCAATAGAGCTCTTTACACTGGTCTCACTGAAGAGATGTTCGATCATCACACTGAAGCTGTTGTTCACTATGCCAACCTGAAGGCAGATGTTGAAAGTTTTCATGATGATGTGATCGAGATACATTCTGACACCAATAACTCCCTGACAGCTATTGATCTTCATTTCCAGAAGTTCAATCTTACTCTTGAAGGCATCACCAAAAGCCTTGGAACTATTCAAACAGCTGTCAAGGATGACCCCGTACTCAACAAGAAGGTCCTTCAGGCTGCTGAGACTTACCAGAAGCAATCAGCTGAATTCAGTGATCTTCTCAGCTTACTAAAGGATTCTAAGATTCAGGGTCTTACCTCTTCATTGGACTCAATCAGGACTTCCTTGGGTCTTCAGGAAAAACATCTGGGTACTTGGGCACAATCTTCAACATCTTTGGCATGGTCTCTTGGGTCAAGGATGTCAGGCATCGAAGCTTCTCAGGCATCTCTGGCGGATCAGATCTCAACTCTTCAGAAAGACACCTCGGACATCAAATCAATGATGACTGAGATCTATCAGGCTTTCAAGGGTCCTGCTGCTCCAGTGGCTCCAACTCTTGCTATCACCATGGCTCAAGCAACAGTTGAGGGGGAGAAAGACACTGGAGTCCCTGAAGCTTCCACAACCCAGAAACCTCCTTCTCCTACTTCTCACACTGAGGGGGAGATTCCTGAAGCTTCTTCCACCCATCAAGAAAAAGGCAAAGGCATCCTCACTGATCCTGAGCCTCAACCAACACCAATCTCGGTAGCAAAGGATCCTGAATCACCACCCAGGATCCCGTATGACATTGATGGAGTTCTTCACCACTTCTCAGCTGATGAACTCAGTGCTTACATAGAGGAAGAGTAAGCAAAGAAGAAGTTAAAGGAGGAAGAGAAGGTGAGCAAGCCTGCTGTAATTAAGGTTGTTCATGAAGAAGCTGAGAAGATTGGTCTTGAGGCTAAGGATCTCTCAGGAAGAGAGGGTGGTATGACCTTTGTAAAGGCTCATACGGAGGAGATGATCACTCTCAGGAAGAAAAGGGAGGAAAGGAATAAAAGGGCTGAAGAGATCAGGCAGAACAGGATTAAGAAATATCAGTGGTATATGACTAACAGGTTGAAGCCAGAACCAATCACTGATGTTCATATTCATCGAAACATCAATCCTGCCATTGTCACTGTCTATAGAGGTGCTGACAAAAGAGACTTTCAGGTTCATCAACCCTTCAGATTTGCTGACTTTGGGATCTCAGAATTGGATGAGTTGGGTCCATTAATAGCAAAGAAATCAAACGTTGTGGTCCCTAGTTTGATGAAGTCCTTGAGTCTGAGGTACGAAATATTGGTAGCTGCACCTCAGGAACTTGGCACTCCATCTCTTCTTCCTGATTCAGCACAACCAGCTTCCTCTCAGTCTTCTTCAAGAAAAAGAAAGAAGATTGAAGCTGAGCCTGAGATCAAGATTCCTGGTCTTGACTGCAATAGGGCTCTCCCTGAAGGTGTTCCTTTCAGGAACAATATGGTCATTGAACAACCTGAAAGAGGTTTGTTCTTCATTGATGAGTTCGGAGATAAAGCATTCCAAAGGTGGAGTGATATCAATTTGTCAGGGATCAAAGCTATGCTTGGCTTTCTAATGATGGCCTCTCCTCTCAAGAGTCCTGAAAATGTGAAGTTTTGTCAAGATCCGAAAAGGAAAATCAATTAGCATCCTGACCAACAAGAGCTGCAGTCAAAGAAGCCCAAGCTTGAAGCCCTTGGTATTAAGTTGAACTGATAGATCTGCCTGAATACCCCCACTATCCCTTTTTCGTACTTAGCTTGTTAGGACTTGTAATGATATCAATAAGATGATGTTTTTATTATTTCAGTGTCCTTATTTACATTCTAGTACATTCAGTATGAGTAGAAGTCATTAGCTCACTTATAACTGATCAAAACACTTAGGAATAATTTATATCCAAATAGGGGGAGATTGTTGGGTCATGAAAAACCCAAGAATACTTAAAACATGATTTGGACACAAATTAACTAAGTGTTAACTTAAACCGAGAACAATTCAAGTCACTGAGAGAACAGCCTCTCAGTGAGTCATCTTCAGGATGCTTAAGGCGAATTCAAATAGAAGGATTCACTACGCAGGAAGGCGGTACTCCCTGAAGTAGCACTTAAGCCAAAGAAGAAGATGATGGTTCAGTGAGTGTTGGACAAGAACTCACTGAACCCTAGTCTCCTCAACAACAATGAAGTAATTATGAATAATAACTGAGAAGCGTGTCCTAAAGAACTAAGAGCCTGAGAAGAAAGGCAGAAATATCTAGGAAGGATTTAAGATAAGATCAAATCTTATCTTGTCAGGAAGAAATCCTTCCTAAGACGGCTTAAAGTCTTGGAGTGTCAGACCAACCACTCCTAAAGACTTAATAGGCCATTTCTATTGGTTCTTGGAAATGACAATTACTGTTGTAATTGTCAGACACGCTTGCTCAACAACTTGCTCAACAACTTGTAATATTTTAATTACTTTTACTCATTTTACTTGTGTATAAATAGATTGAGAAGGAGAGAAGTTGAGTGTGTTTTGTACAATTAAAGCTTAGACTTTTGCAAAACAACTTCTCTCCTACAAAGAGTAACGCATCCCTGAGATAGCTCAGTGAGGTCGCATTGTTACCACTCAAGCAAAACTTGAGTTTAGATAGGAGACACCACCATACCTTGTCTATTCAATCCCAAGTGTTTATTCCGCAAAACACTTGGGTATAGATTCTTTGATTCATTTCTAATAAGAATTAAAACGTTGAAAATTACCTTGAGTTTTTATATTCACGTTTTATAACTATTAGAATTAATCATAACATTGTATTAGTCATAAACACAATTAGATTAACTTTCTAGTTAACTCTAAGCGTGTAAAGGAACCAACAATATTCTATAAATCTCATGACTCTTTGAAGTCATCTCGTCTAGACTAGGTTCCCCTCGTCAAAAGAATTTATTAGGTATAAATTCTTTCATCGTGTCAAAAAGTCTCACTAAATCAGCGAGACTTATTCGTCAAAAATCAAAATGGGACGAAATTTCATCCCATCAGATCACGGCTCCACTAAAGGTGGCACGACACCATTAAATTTAACGGTACCGTGCAACCGTGTATCTGATACATCCCGTATTTTAGTCTCCTTTTTCCCACATTACCAAATTCAAACCTTCCCAACTTTTGCAACTACTATCAAAACCAAACCTCACACTCCAAAATTCAATTACACCCCTTCAAGATCATATTCAAGACATTGATTTTCAAAATTATCAATCACTTCCACTCTTTCAACAAGAATTGTAAGTTAGCTTACTTTAATTTTCTTCAATTTTGAGTCTAGGGTTTGTACATACATGAAAATTGAATTGGGGCTTTTCAATTTATAAGTCTTTATACTAAGATTAGACAACATGTGATTCCCTTTACATAGGATTTTCATAAACAAAATTGAACCACATATTCATGTCTAGGAAACTTGCAATTAGAAGTCATCAACACTCAAATTTTTCAAAACCCTTAGCACTAAAACATTGAAGTTGCCAAACACCCCAATTCCATTGTTTTTGAAAAATTTCACGAAATTAGGTTCATGAAAAACTTTTCGTGCATTGTTGATGCAAACTAAAAACGTTTTTCTCATGCATACATGATCTCGAGAATATTGATCGAATTACATAATCAATATGTACTTTTTGACATATTTGCTTGAACAATAGTAAATTAGGAGTGTTTGGGTAATCTCATTAAGTTTAATTCTAGAGTCGAGATTACCACACCTCCACATAGTTTGCATATAGGCACACACTAGGCTCATGTCATTAATGCAACCACTCACTATTCTAATTTTTCCTAAAATCTTCTTTATAGGAAACAAAAATGTCTCATGAGCATGATTTTGATCATCTTCTAACCGATACCTATACACCCCAAATCTCTTGTGAACCCACAACACCCGGAAACCAAATTCGTTCCTATGTCAATCTTGAAACCCGTCGGTTTCATAAAGGCAGAGTCGTTGATCCATCCCTAATTTGTCATCGGGATATCAACACTTCCTTTAGAGCTATAGGATTCGATTGCTTACTCCACATTAATGAGCACATTTTTCCTCATTTTGTGTTGGAATTCTTTCGACAAGTTGAACTCGTACGTAACGAGGATCACTCTTTGTCACTTTGGCTTTGGGTCCGAAATTTCAAATTTGTCCTAACCCTTGAGCAATTTGCTCAAATTCTCCGAATTTCCAATCATGGGCAATGTGCCTATACTGAAGATTGGTGTCTTGAGTCCCTCTTCAACTTTCGTGAAGAGGATAGTCCATATTGTTCCTACATACCCTCTCCAACCGAACTTACCAAACTCATTCGTACTCATAAGTACTCCTCCTCTTACCCAAATCCAACGAAAATTCGTCTGGATGAGGTTCGTCATGAACTACTTTCTTGGGCATTCATCCTGCGAGAAAATGTTCTAAGTCTAACAGGAAATCGTGAGCAACTTCCGGCGTGTTGTGCTCATATGATTTACTGTCTCCTCACCCAACAACCTTACAATCTCGCCTACTTCTTCGCTAAGCGAATTGTACATCTCAAGGGTAACAAAAATAAATTGATACCCTATGGGATGTTCCTAACCCGTCTCTATCACCACTTCATGAACTCTCACCCTTACCTTCGTAATCCTCAATATTCACTCTTCAAACCCGTCATGAAACCCCTAAACGAGTCATATGTCTCATCCATTCTCATTTCTGAATCCTCCACTCACTATGCACCCTTTGATGATCCAAATCATGAGAATGAGATGCATGCTCAAGACGAGAGTGTGATGAAAACGGGAGAAAGCTCAAGTCATAAGTAGTTAGGAAGAGATTAGTATTACTATTAGGATTTATCTATAATAGATTAATACTATTGCATGCTTAAAGCTTAATCTATCACTTTGCATGGATATCTTATGGGATATTTGGATGATAGATTATTTTGTCCATTTTGCTTGCATGCTTATGATTATCTTGGCAAATCACATGATGATCTTTATATGCTAGAAGTAGCTTGATATGGGACATATTAGGAAAATAAATCTCTAGTGATTTGAGGCACTATCATTTCCAGGAACTAGTTCCCCTAGAAAACATCCCTCTAGTTGCCCAAAACTAGCTTACACATGAAAATCCGTGAAAACAGTGTCAGGGTACCACTAAATAGGCCACGGTACCTTTAAATTTAACCGTACCGTGTGATGTTTAGAGGAACCGTGTACCTGTTTGACGAATTTTCACTGTTCCTCCTAAATCCTTGCAACCCTAACCTCAAACCTGCAAATTTTCCAACCTCACATACACCCTAAGATTCCCTTGCTACACCATAGGACACTCCCATCCACTTTAATTCAAATTTCACCCATCTTGCCTATATAAGGCCTCATCCTTGCAAGATTATCTTGCACATCATCTTCAACCCCACATCACACACACACACATCATGTCCTCCACACAAGGATCCACTTCTCACATCTCAAAGAAACCTAGAATAACCATAAGACCACCAACAAGACCTCTTTTTGTGGATCTTACAAAAGATGATGAAGCAATGACACCACCTTCCCAAGTTACTCCCAACTCACCATCACCACCTAATGCACCTTCCAAAACATCCTCTACCTACACAACATCTTCATCATCTCCTTCCCTCAACACCATACCATCCTCAATGGATTACACACTCTCACCCATAACTCCATTGGACTATGCCATGCCAACTCCATCACCAACAAACTCACCACCACCACCCTCTCCTATCATGGCTCAACCCATCCAACCTCATCCCTTTGATATACATAGTGCTAATTGCCTATGTTGCCTCCACAACCGTAACCTCATCTTCTTTTTTAGAGATGAAATCCACTTCATGTTCTCCTATGTGGAACATCTTTTAACACCACCACAACCCCCCATGATGTCACCATCTCCACCACCTCATAGCCCACAAAACTAAACATGATCTTGTTTAGCTTTTCACCAATAAACCTTTAGGACACTTCTTGGAAATGAAGCTTGCCTCTAGTCATTAGGGATTTATGCTTCTTGTTGTCCATTTTCTTTATGCTTATTATGTAGTCATACTTATGTATGACCCTTGCTTTTCTTTATGAATGGATGTTCTCTTTATGTGGTTGTTTTATCTTTGGGGGCTTGGCTTCTTAGTCAATTTTTTGGAGGCTAGATATTTGTCATAAGTGCTACATGTTAGATTTTGTATATGTGTTATCTAACCTTGTTTTGTAGCAAAAATCATTGCTCGATTCCTTGGTGTCCTCCAAACGAGGGGGAGTATACATCAAGGGGGAGCCTTAGCAACCTTTTTGCTTCGACAAAAAGGGGGAGAAATGGGAGTAAACTCATTAAAAACTTGTTAAAATTAATTTTAACATAAAATGAGTTTATGTTTTGTCATCATCAAAAAGGGGGAGATTGTTGATGCAAATAATGTTCTAAAAACGTTATTTCTATCTTTCGATAACTTCACGTTTTGAGGATGACAAAATGTGAAATCACGTTACATTAAAATTAACGTAAACAAGTTTTTAATCGGAAGATCCCGTTTCTACACAAATCATTCTAGAACAAATTTACAACTTCACTAATGATCAAAGAAGTAAATTTGGATTTAAGACTTCACATTTTTATGTGACAAAACATTTTCTTCAAAAATATACTTTACAAATTATTTTTGAATAATTAAGAAATGTTTTAATGGAAAAATAAGTTTAAAATACACAACAGCTATTTCCCCCCCAAAATCAGCTCCAAACTTCCCCAAATAAGTTTTCACCAGAAAAGACAAAAAATGGAGCGTCTTTGCCTGACACGGCTCCACGGTTCCACTAAATTTAGTGGAGCCGTCCCTCTGTAACAACCAGATTTTTTCTGCCTATAAATACCAGCCCACTTCACAGATTTTCTTCACCCTTTTTCACACAGAAACTTCTGAGTTTAAATCCCTCACACCATTTTCTTTTCTTGATCATTTAGTTTAGTTTTTTCTTTTGTTCAAGAGTGATCCAATCATCCAACTTAGAGATCCTCTTCATTCATCTTCAATAGCAAGAGAAGAACACAAAGTATCAAAGTTGATACAAGGTGTTGTCATTCCTCTTCAAGTGCAAGAGAAGAACTCAAGGTATCCAAGAAGATACAAGAGTTGTAGTAGTTGTTAGGTTTCTTGTAACATTTGTTACATCCTTGTTGTATCATAGCATACATCAAGATCATTTTTCTTTTGTGAGAGTGTGAGTGAAGATCATTGTGATCTTATAGAGATAGTGAATATCTCTTGAAGCCATTGGGCTTGTGTGATTGATCAAGAAGATCAAGGGTCAATAGGATAGTGTTAGTCAAGTGAGTGTTGATCATTGTGATCGTGTCGAGATCTTGGAGATCTCTTGAAGCCATTGGGCTTGTGTGATTGGTCAAGTGGACCGTGGTAGATTGGTGCTAGCTAAGATTAGCACTCGACATCTAGCTTAGTGTCGGAAATAGGATAAGCGACGTGTACGGTTTTCTCCGCCTGAAGGGAGGTTGTTGACATAGTGCTTGAAACTCTCGAGTGTGGCACTCGGGGAGTGGAGTAGGGCGAAGAAGAGCTTCGTAGCTGAACCACTATAAATCCTTTTGTCCCGGTTTGTTCTTTCCATCTCTGCTCTTTACTTTCATTACTTATTATTAGTTAGTTTAGAGTGTAGTTCATATTGGTGTTGTTTGATTGCACATAAGAATCGAATCAAAGGATTCCAATAGCAAAGTTTTTAAGAAGTTTTAAAAGAACTAAAAGAACTTAAAAACCGGTAAAACTATTCAACCCCCCTTCTAGTTTTCCACAAGTTATCCAAAACATTAATATCGTTATTCGCCCCCGCCATCCCGAAAAATGCATGCCAAATCCATAAATCTTGCGAAGCAACTGCTTCAAGCATTATAGTTGGGTATTTTTTATCACCCCTACCAAATTGCCCTTGCCAAGCAACCGGATAATTTTTCCACTCCCAATGCATGCAATCAATGCTACCAAGCATTCCCGAAAAACCATGGTGCGCCTCATGTCTTTCATAAATACTTTGAATGTCGGTCCATGTTGGTTTTCTTAAATATTCCGGCATAAACAAATCAATTACACACTTGGTATTATTATCAAGACACTAAAATGAAGTACTCGCACCCATTTGCAAATACTCATCAAATGCATCGGGTGACGTGCCGTACGCCAATTGGCGTATGACAGATGTACACTTCATAAGAGCACTTATACTCATTCGACCTGTAGCATCGAGTGATTGAGCAAAAAACTTAAAATGATAAGGAAGAAAATCGGAGGTATAAGATTCAATACCTTCGACTATTTGTAGAAATAGTTTCCGGCTCATACGAAATCTTCTTCGAAAATACCGAAGCGGATACTTACAATTGTGATCGAAATAGTCGGTACGCAAATGTTGTTCAGCAAGCTCACGTTCAGGAAAGATATGACCACGTGATATCGGAGGTTGAGCTGCTGCTTGTTCCATCTGCAGCTGATATTCGTACGCGGCTGTCATAAACTCAATGTCAGTTTCGTCATCTACATCTGACCAGTTGCTAAATTCTTCGTGACTTTGATTCGGATCCATTGTGAATGAACAAGGTTTGTTTTTTTTTTTTTTTTTTTTTTTGTGGAAGTATGAAGATGGAAGTATATGATGTATTAGATTGATTTGTGGAAGTGTGAAAAAAAATGTGGTGTTAATTGGGTATTTATAGGGGAATGAAAGTGGTTTTGAATTATTATTATTATTATTATTTACTTATTTATTTATTTTTTTAATAGTCGTTTCTATTTAACGGTTAAAAACGCAAGGGGGCAAATTGATTTTTTTTTGAATTCAAACGGCTAAAATATCCGTTGGAGGGGGCTAAATGATTTTTTTTTTTTTTAATTATTATTATTATTATTATTATTATTATTTTATTTTTACATAAACACCCCTTAACGCAGCGTTAAAGGGTTAACGCACCCCTTAACGCAGCGTTAAAGGGTTAACGCACCCCTTTAACGCTGCGTTAACGTAGCTACCTTTCATTGCCTAACGCATGTTTAACGCATCATGGTGAAGGCTTAACGCCCCTAGTGCGTTAAGCGTTGAATGTGCCTTAATGGTCAGACAATCAGACATCATGGTGGTTTCACAAGAATTTTAGGTTTATACCTCGCTGTATGTAAATATGAGTTAAAGACTCAACCAAATATCACCCGTTTACTTTCGTGTTTAATTAACTTTTAAATTAGTACCAATGTACAAACTAGTATAAACATAGGGTATATTTGGCGCGAGAGATTATGGAAAATTATGGAAGCTTAGGCTCAATGCAGTAGTATCGATCGAGCAAGTGTCGACCGAGTAAGGGAATCGATTCCCTTAGTGTGGGAGTCGATCGAGTGAGTCGATCTCATAGAACTTGGTCACACTGTCGATCAATTTGAGAAAGGTTTACCGTTTTTTTTTTTTAAATATATGCTTCAAAAAAAAAAAAAAAGTAAAAAAAAAAAAAAAAAAAAAAAAAAAAATTCTTTTAAATGTAAACTTTTTTAAACACTAGGTACGATGATGGTTACGACTCCAACAACTCAGAAACTTGGAATAACCCGAATTACTGAAATTTACGTTTATGTTTATGTATGAAGCTTATGTTTATTTAATGTTTTTTTTTTTTTTATCTATGTAATGTTTTAATTTTTAATGAAATTTAATTTAATTTTGTGTTAAAAATGTTTTTTTGTTAAAAATAAAAAAATAAAAAAAAAATAAAAAAATTTGAACTTGGTCGCCCTTACTGGGGCACCTAATCGCCTGTAGGTCGCTGGAGAGAGAAAGCTGACGTGGCAGAGAAAAATGAGGAAACTTGGTCGCCTTACTGCAAGCAGCCTTAATATTATTTTATTGAAAAATAAGCTTTAAAAAAAAATAAAAAATAAATAAATAAATAAATAAAAAATTAGTACCACACATTGAAGTCAACTATCCAAAATCACTTGTAACCGTTTATCAAGGAGAATATACCAATACCAACATCAACCAAACAATCACCTGTACAACAACAACAACAACCGGCAGTAAAACCCCACGATCTCACAAATAATAAGAAAGAATGGGTAAGAACAAGATCCACAAAAGCTGAAAAAGATACCAGCAACAACATATGATTACGATAACGATTCAAGATGGGCTGACTACTGGTCGAATGCTTTTATTCCTCCTCATATAGATAGCCTCGTAAATCCAAGTGCTAGCGTTTTTGTGGGTGTTGCATAGAGCGAAGGGGGCAATCTCCTCATGGAATGAGTGTTGTTTGAATTTTAGCAGAGCTTGCAAATTCTAATGGTTTTGGCCGCTGTGATCATATCTTGGTTTTGTAAGAGCAGGTGGTGGAAAAAGATAGTGAGTGTTGTCAATTTATTTTTTTATTTTTTTTTATTTTTTATTTTTATTATTATTATTATTTTTTTGAGTAAATTACACGGATGGTCCTGTGGTTTGCGTTGACTTTCACCTTTGATCCTTTGACTTTTATTTTGCACAGATAGTCCCTAACTCCGAAACCTTTAACACTCACGATCCTTTGACCAAACGGCGTCCGTTTTGACCGTTAAACACCCCCCATGTGCATGCCACACGAGGGTATCATTGTCTTTTTTTATTTTTATTTCCTTTTTCATTTTTCTCATAAAAATACTCACGCTCACAACTTTTCTTATACTACTTTTTCTCTTTCTTAGTTGAAATCCAAAACACAAAACTCATTCATTCTTCATACATTCATTTAGATCTGAGGATAAAAAAGATGCCACAACTCACAAACCCGCAACTCACTCAAGAACAAAAATACGAAACACAAAACCCAAAACCTACAACTCACTCAAGAAAAAAATAACTACTTGTTAATTTCTTGTTTGTGTGGTTCCGATCTGTAACGAATCATAACCAATAAGAAAGGTGGCTTTTGTTTGCTACTCGGTTTACAACAACAAAAAGAAAGGTATAGAACTTTTTTGGTGTTCGATTTTCAGAATAAAGAAACAGAAGGTTTTAGTGATTTTTTGGGTTGTGAGATTCGGTTTGGTGGCGGAATGATGGTGGCAGGGTTGGGGGTTTGGTGGCGGACTGATGATAGCGGGGGTGAGGGTTTAGTGGTGGACTGATGGTGGCGATGTCTGATGGTGGCGGGGTTGGGGGTTCGGTGGTGGACTGATGGCAGCGGGGGTGTGGGTTTAGTGGTGGACTGATGGTGGCGGGGGAGTGATGGTGGCGAGGGAAGTGTCGTTGGTATTACAAGGACAAAGATGGATCGAGGAAGTAAAATGCTTTTTGATATCCAAGTAGAAGAGATGTTGCTTCTATTCTGAACATCTTGTATCCATCGATTAATTGTTAGATGGTGTATGATATTGTTTTGAGAGGGACATTGACTTCAACTTGTTTGGTATAAAAAGACGAGACTATTGTTGTTTTGTTTTACAAATTTAGGTCTGGGTTATTGATATAAGTATTTATTTATTTATTTATCTTTTATTTTTAGTTATAGAAACGGAAGTGTCGTTGGTATTGATATAAGTTTAGTTTCTGGTCTTTCTTCCATTGTTGGAACAAGAACAAGAAAATAATGTTTTGTGTAGATGAAATTAATTATAGGAAGTGTATGGAAGTTTTGGGAGTTTGGAGTAAATGAAACTTGTTTGATCAAAGACTTGGTAAATGATTGATGAAATTATTTATAGGAATTATTAGTGGTGTCATGGATTTAAATTATGGCCATGGTGTATACTACTTTGCATACAGCCATGGTTGATCATTTTGGCTGCAGTTGGTTGTTGCCGACAACACTTGTGGTTTTGCAGGTTTGGTTATGGAGGCTGGTGGGTTTAGTGATAGAGGGAAAATATATTGTTTGTGAGAGAGAAAGAGAATAAATTGTGAGTGGGGTTTGCTATAAATTGATAAGAGTGACCAAGGGCAAAAAGACAATAATACCCTCATGTGCATGTCACATGAGGGGTGTTTAACAGTCAAATTGAACGTCGTTTGGTCAAGGGACTATGAGTGTGAAGGATTTCAGAGTTAGTGACTGTATGTGCAAAAAAAAAGTCAAAGGACTAAGAGTGTTAGTCAACGCAACCACATGGACATCTTTGTAATTTACTATTTTTTTTAAATGATGATGATGACCAATTAGGGTGGTTTGGTGTGTTTGATTTGGGTTGTGTTAACTGTTAACTTGAGGTGAAGTAAAAAAGTAAAATAGTTTATTATCCCCTCATGCAAAAAAGTATAACAGGAGTTTGACCCAAAAAATACAGTTAAATGGAAAAAGAATTTTGCTAGATCACAAAATATTTATAAAGAGACATCAACAAAATGACATGCTTGTTTTTTATCGGTGTTTATCACTCTCATTTTCTCTTTCTTCTCTTTTATTAACCTATCATATATTCATATGTAACCAACTCAATTGTGTGGAAGTTTCTTTGTGAACTTTGAGTGGATGTAGAATGTCTCGATTAAAAAACATGGAATAGGGACCTTTGGTGATAAAAAAAATGTTATTTAGACTCACCATGATGTTTTGGTACAAGTTTAAGGACAAACGGTGTATTTTACTATTTATTCTATTAGACAAATGGACATTTAACATATAGAGATGGGCAAAATGGACATTTAACGTTAAGTATATCGATGCAAAAATGAGCATGTCACGTACTGGTCACCTCATATTTTATGCCATTGGATTGTATTTAATAGAACTAAGGTGCAGTTTGGTAAGAGGTTTTTAGCCACTTGGAATGGATTCATAGTTCAAAAATATTGTTTGGTTCACTCTTTTAAAAATAATATTATGAGGGTGCGTTTGGTATCCATTCCCGGGAATCAACTATCACTATGAAAGTGATAGTTGGTGTTTGTTTAGGGAGTCTGGGCTCACAACTATGACTATGAAAGTCCAATATATTCCATACTCCATATATGGCTAGAGAGGGCGGAATGGAACTTTCATAATTGAGTACTATCAAACTCATACCCATTGTCATTCCTCGCAGCATACCAAACGCACCCCTAATAAAAAACCCATTCCACTATGAAGTGGTAGGTTTCGAATGGAATCACTGACAGAGTAACTGACAAAGTGACAGGTCTCACACATAAAGAAATGTAAGCCACAAATTTTCACAATTTTCTTTTTAAATATATATTTTTTCTTTTTTTATCTTACAAATAATTTTTTTTAATATGTACTAACTTATAAATAAAATATATTTTTATTTAATTTTATATTTTCTTTCTTTCTTTTTTCTTTCATACATTTCCCAAATCCAAATCCGATTCCAACCCCACCTACAAACCAAACGCACCCTAAGTTTCATACTTTAACTAATAAACTCGATTCAAAATGTAGCTTATTATAAGTAGTTTTATATTGCAACATTTAAGAATCTAGGAATTGAGTTTAACTTAAAAAACTTTAATTTATTAAATATAAAAGACAAGTTATCAATACCCCCCACCCTCAAAAAAATAAACACCAGTGAGGCATAAATGAAGGTGCGTAGTGTTAATTTTGTTAAAAAACATTGATTTTTCTTAAATACACCCGGTCCCTAAAACTTGTGTTTGCAGTATTGTTTAGTTTATTTTAAGTGCACCTGGTCGTTTTATGTCCTGGTTCCGTCCCTGATGGCTTGCCCCAAAAATACAAGTGAAATACTTGGTTGTGGGTTGTTTCGAACCAAACCTCGCGCTTATAATGTCATGAATGCTTACCACTAAGCTAAAGCTTGTTATTTATAGTTTCTGTTTTTTGATTAAAAAAATATCTATTTTGATTGTTCAAAAAAAAAAAAAAAAAAAAATCTATTTTGATTAAGAGTGTAAGGTAATTACATTTTTTATCATGTTAATTATAAAATATTAATTGATTTCTTTTTTAAAGTTAAAAAATTATATAAAGTAATAACATTGGTCGATTTAAAATTCAAAGAATTGATACTTTCCTTATATATAATCAGTCTTTTTCAAAGTTAAAGAATATTATAAACTATAACATGAGGATAGGAATTATTCTAGAGTAAACTCCAAAATACATTCCTGTGGTTTGCCCAATTTCGCACCATACATCCAAATTTTTTTTTTAAAGTTTTATACATCCCTCCGTTAGTAAAAGTCAAACACAATACATCCCTCCGTTAAAATAAGGACAAACGGCGCAAACCATTTCTCCGTTATCTCCTAACGAGATAGAAAAAGTTTGCACCGTTAGTCCTATAGTTAACTCTATTTGCACCGTTAGTCCTTTGTTACGTTTTCGTCTGTTTTTTTACGTTTTCGTCCGATTTTTTACGTTTTCGTCCGATTTTTTACGTTTTCGTCCATTTTTTTACGTTTTCGTCTGTTTTTTTACGATTTCGTCCGATTTTTTACGTTTTCGTCCGATATTTTACGTTTTCGTCTGGTTTTTTACATTTTCATCCGTTTTTTTTACGTTTTCGTCCGATTTTTTACGTTTTCGTCTGTTTTTTTACGTTTTCGTCCGATTTTTTACGTTTTCGTCCATTTTTTTACGTTTTCGTCTGTTTTTTTACGTTTTCGTCCGATTTTTTTACGTTTTCGTCCGATATTTTACGTTTTCGTCTGGTTTTTTACATTTTCATCCGTTTTTTTTTTACGTTTTCGTCAGATTTTTTACGTTTTCGTCTGTTTTTTTTACGTTTTCGTCCGATTTTTTTACGTTTTCGTCCATTTTTTTACGTTTTCGTCTGTTTTTTTACGTTTTCGTCTTTTTTACGTTTTCGTCGATTTTTACGTTTTCGTCTGGTTTTTTTTTTTTTTACGATTTTCGTCCGTTTTTTTACGTTTTCGTCAGATTTTTTACGTTTTCGTCGTTTTTTTACGTTTTCATCCGTTTTTTTACGTTTTCGTCGATTTTTTACGTTTTCGTCCGATTTTTTTACGTTTTCATCTGTTTTTTTACGTTTTCGTCCATTTTTTACGTTTTCGTCCGATTTTTTACGTTTGTTCATTTCGTTTTTTTTACGTTTTCTCTATTTTTTTACGTTTTCGTCCTGATTTTTTACGTTTTCATTCTGTTTTTTACGTTTTTCGTCCGATTTTTTTACGTTTTCGTCTGATTTTTTTACGTTTTCGTCTTTTTTTTACGTTTTGTCCATTTTTTTTTCGTTTTCTTCCTTTTTTTACGTTTTTCGTCTTTTTTTTTTACGTTTTTTATCTCATTTTTTTACGTTTTCGTCGATTTTTACGTTTTCGTCTGTTTTTTTTTATTTTCTCGTTTTTTTTTTTTTGCGTTTTCGTCCATATTTTTTTCCTTTTTTTTTTTCCCTGTTTTTCCCTCCGTTTTTTTACGTTTTCGCCCATTTTTTGGCGTTTTCGTCTGTTTTATTTTTACGTTTTCGTCTGTTTTTTTACATTTCATCCGTTTTTTTGCGTTTTCGTCCATATTTTTCCGTTTTTTTTTCCGTTTTGTCACTTTTTTACGTTTCTCGTCTTTTTCCGTTTTCGTCCATTTTTTTACGTTTTCGCCTTTTTTTTCGTTTTCGCTTTTTTTATGTTTTCGTCTTTTTTTTTTACGTTTTTTATCTTTTTTTTATGTTTCGTCCGCTTTTTTACGTTTTTCGTCCGCTTTTTTACGTTTTCATCTTTTTTTTTGCGTAAAAAAGTAAACGTAAAAAAACGTAAAAAAATGGACGAAAAACGTAAAAAAGCGGACATAAAAGCGTAAAAAAAATGGACGAAAAACGTAAAAAATGGACGAAAAACGTAAAAAAGCGTAAAAGAATGGAAGAAAAACCTAAAAAATGGACGAAAAACGTAAAAAAGCGGATGAAAACATTAAAAAAAAGACGAAAACGTAAAAAAACAGACGAAAACTTAAAAAAACAGACGAAAACGCAAAAAAAATGGGCAAAAACTTAAAAAAACGGACGAAAACGGAAAAAAGCGAACGAAAACGTAAAAAAAGTGACAAAAATGGAAAAATATGGACGAAAACGCAAAAAAACGGATGAAAATGTAAAAAAACAGACGAAAACGTAAAAAAAAAGACGAAAACGCCCAAAAAATGGGCGAAAACGTAAAAAAATGGACGAAAACGGAAAAAAGCGGACGAAAACGTAAAAAAAGTGACAAAAACGGAAAAAAAAGGGGAAAAAATATGGACGAAAACGCAAAAAAACGGATGAAAATGTAAAAAACAAGATGAAAACGTAAAATATCGGACGAAAACGTAAAAAATGAGACAAAAACGTAAAAAAACAGACGAAAACGTAAAAAAAGGGATGAAAACGAAAAAAATCGGACAAAAACGTAAAAAAAACAGACGAAAACGTAAAAAATCGGACGAAAACGTAAAAAAGCGGACGAAAACGTAAAAAACGGATGAAAATGTAAAAAACCAGACGAAAACGTAAAATATCGGACGAAAACGTAAAAAATCGGACGAAAACGTAAAAAAACAGACGAAAACGTAAAAAATCAGACGAAAACGTAAAAAATCTGACGAAAACGTAACAAAGGACTAACGGTGCAAATAGAGTTAACTATAGGACTGACGGTGCAAACTTTTTCTATCTCGTTAGGAGATAACGGAGAAATGGTTTGCGCCGTTTGTCCTTATTTTAACGGAGGGATGTATTGTGTTTGACTTTTACTAACGGAGGGATGTATAAAACTTAAAAAAAAAAAAAATTGGATGTATGGTGCGAAATTGGGCAAACCACAGGGATGTATTTTGGAGTTTACTCATTATTCTATAATAAAGTTTGATGTTGAGAGTGTAAGGTAATTACATTTTTGATCTTGAAAATTATAAAATATTAATCGATTTCTTTTTTTAAAGTTAAAGAATTATATAAAGTAATAACATTGGTTGATTTAAAATCTAAAGAATTGATACTTTCCTTATAATATATAATCAGTCTTTTTTAAAGTCTTTTTTAAAGTTAAGGAATCGTTCTTTTTAAAGTTTGATGTTGTATATAATTTCCACCTTCACATACTTTCTACTCGTCTTTTCATTTCCTAAATCATTTGTCCTTTGTCTCTTTCTTCTTCCCTTATTTAAATCTTAAAAACAATACATAATATTTGAGCATGAACACCCATTGAGTCTCATAGGTTTGTGGTCGAAAAATAAACAGAATGAAGAAGAAACTGATGAAGATGATGATGACGATGACGACATGGATTACACAAAGCAAGACTTTCGATGTCAATGTGATCAGTGTGACAAAGAAATCAATTGGTTTCATAGGTACTATTACAAGTGTGATCAGTGTCAATACTCGATCCACAAATTTTGCGCAGAGCTTCCAGAAACGTTGCAACACCCTTTCCACATTTGTCCTTATCGTCATCATCATCTTATTCTTCATCGAATGAGATACAATTGGAACTGCGATGTATGCAGAACCAGTCATAAGCAACATAAGCTTTCATATCGTTGCCCTGAATGTTATTTTTACATTGATTTGCATTGTGCTACGAGATATCTAAAAACCATCATCATTCATGATTCATCACCCTAGCCACCTACACCCACTGGTTTGCGTTGCTAAAGAAATTTTATGTGAGTGTGATGCGTGTGGGAAGAAACATGAAGGGATCTTTTACCAGTGTGCTACTTGTTTATTCCCATTACTCCACAGTGATTGTGCATTCTTACCCAAAAACTTGTCAATCCAACAAACTACAAATGATATTCACTCCCATACTCACCCACTCACACTTGCTTATTCATATTTTCCTCATGATTTTTTAACTTCAATGTATAATCAGTGTAGGGTATGCAATCGTTCTTTTTATAAGAAGTTTCTATGGATTTATAAATGCGACAAGTGCAGATACTATGCTCATCTAGATTGTGCAACAGCTAGACACGAGCCATTCATGTCCATCTTCATGTCTCCCGGTAAGACTACTACTGGTCTACTGTACATATCATATTTATACTTTATCACTGTATAAATGCATAGTGACATACATGCTAAATAGTAAAATGTCTTTTTTCTACTTCAACTTCTTAGAAATTATAATAAAGACGAATAATTAAGTTTGGATTTTGGGCCAAATCCACTCAATAGCTAAAGAGTAGTAAAATGTCTTTTTTCTACTTCAACTTCTTAGAAAATGCAAGAAACACGAATTAATAAGTTTGGGTTTTGGATGAATCCACTCAACTGTTAGAGTTAAATGTTTAACTTTTAATATACGTATGTCCGGTTTCAAACCCGAGACTCGGGATTGCACACGATGCGTGAGAGTTTCAATAGTATGAATAAATTAAATATATTTATGTATTTTATTTATTCATTTCACAAACAAGCACTTAACGACAGTTAGTACTTAACGGTGTTAGAGATAACGACCGTTAAAGGACTAAAAGTGAAAAGAAGGATCTAGAACACATGTTGGTGGGTTGGATCGGCTGGAAACAGCCATGGGTTGGGTTTGGACGATTTTAGGAAGAGTAGGGAACAAGTTTTGAGGTTTAGGGTTAGCCTATAAATACAATTCATTGTGTTTAGGTTTTCCTCTAATCTAGAATTCCCTACAAGCCTAATTTCTCTTCTCTTCCCCTCTCCTAAGCTTAGAACCGATCACCTCTTTTTAAATCCACTAGGATTTGTGATCCAAGTAAAGCTTTGAAAGTGTTTGGCTTGTTTGTGATTCTTGAACCTAGCTTTTCCTACTGAAACGCTATCATCACGTGTGTACAAGAACGAGTGACTAGTTTATTTTAACTAGTGTTTTTCCCTTGTGTTTGGATCGACATACCCTATATTTATTTAGGGTTCATACTTGTTCTTGGTGATTGCAAAAGGTACGTGTCTATTTAGTTTTAATTAATTACATGTTCTTGTAGATCTTTCGCTGCGTGCTTTGTGATGTTTTTATATGTTTATAGTTTTATGATTCATATAATCAAACAGTGGCATCACAAGCCTCGTTTAGAACTATGTAATTAATTACTAAAACCTAAAAATTGGATCTTGATTAGATACATGCATTTAAATGTTCTAGGGTTTTAATTTGAAACCCTAATTTTATATATATGTGAATCGATCCACTTTTATTTTTTTAGGGTTTATGTTAGTTTTTATTAAAAATTTGTTAGAAACCCTAGATTATGCATGGAAAATTTTTAGGGATTAATTTGTGAATACTATGTGATGTCACCAATTAATTAGATACGTACTAGATATTAACATGTTAATATGGATTTCATGATTATGTGTTAATATGGTATCCATGACAAAATCTTGCATATTTTGTCATGGTTGGATGTATGGGACGATTTGTATGTATTGTTTTGCTACATGTTTGTTTAATAAATCTTTAATTGGGGAAGACCTCAATATATTAATTAATAAATTATGTGCAATGTGGTATTAAATTAACTAAAACTTACGCGGCCAAGCTATTTGGTGTCTGTGGTCCATTGGGCACAATGAGCTCGAAAACCAATGGGAGTTTTGTTAGTTAAATACATATTTAATTACACATAGAATTAATAATAGGATTTATTGGAAAAAGGTTTGCATGTGGCTATATGATATTGTTATGATCATATATTTGTTATTATGTGTTTATTTTTTTGTAATTACTTGATCTTTTGTGTTTATAAATTATGATGGATTGCAACACAAAAAGAGGGTAATTTTCATAATAAAAAATAAACAAGACTAATAACTATGAAACCTTTGTAGTAATTTTATTCATTGCCAAGTCTTATGTGCCGACAGTGGTTCGCTTCGCACGGTAATTTGCTCCCAGGCGAGACTAGCAATTAATAAATTATTACATAAATTGTTTTAGCAAGAAAATCATATTTTTTTAGTTGATTGATTGCAACTGTACAAAAGTGGTCGAAGCGGCGGACCTATTATTGACAAACTATAAAGTGGGTTTAAGGTTGGATCACATTAAATTGTGACCTTAAAGGGGCACGGTTTTAACCAGCTTCGGCGGCTGTTGTCCCTCCGCTCGCCTGTGCGTCAATAATAGACTTACCAAGTACACCATGAAAAAGTACGAAGCATCTTAAGGCAATGTTGTAATTTACTCAACGCCTCAATTAAAAAATTTGATGATTTGAGCTATGAATTAGTAAACGGTTTTGTTTTTGCAAACATATATGATACAAAGATGAATGCATGACATCTTTGTACATATTTTTTGATTTCACACATCAAAAATTTACTACCCTTTAAATTTAAGTTATATGTCACCCAACTACAAAAAGAAACACCTAAGGTTTCATCCTACATCACTAGCAGCCAAAGCTGAATGTCGATGTTCAAAGGGTGGTCATCTAAGGGTAAAATTGAGTACTTTATTGCTAGCAGCCAAAGCTGAATGCAATAAACCGACGTCAATTTACTGTTTCTTAAGTTGGTTAACTTAATTGGGCACTTTCATTACTAGCAGCCAAAGCTGATGTAATGGAACGGCGCCAAGGCATAAAGAATTGGGGATGAAACATGCTTACATTTTGCAACTGATGTTGGCAATATAATGTAAGTCCCAAGATTTCTAGGAATTGCAATTTGATATTGGCAATTGGGTGATCCCGTACCTTGTTGAGCACTTTCATTGCTAGCAGCCAAAGCTGATGTAATGAAACGGCGTCAATTAGGATCCTAGTTTTCAGTGAAAATTAAATGGTTTTTAACCAATGGGTGTTTAATTTTCATGAAATGTTTTATTATCGAAAGTACTAACTTTTGAACTTTTTTCTGTAGAAATGGCCCAACCCGGAAACTCGTCAAACTTAACTTCCTGTTTCAAGATGATGCTTGAAAAGGAAAAACTGATTGGGACTAAGAATTTTAACGCTTGGTATCGAAATCTAAGGCTTGTTCTTAGAATTGCCAAACGTTCAGAATGTCTTACTGTGGACCTTCCTGAAGCTCCTCCTGCAAACTCGCCTAATGAAATACTTAGGGAGTTCAATGAAGCCTATGACAAGCACAATGATGCGGCTTGTCTCATGCTATCGGGGATGGATGATCAACTGGTAAAACAGTTTGAGAAATATGGCCCGAAAAACATGATTGATGAACTGACATGTATGTTTCAGAAATCTCCTATGGCTGAATTGTATGATGTACTTGACAACTTGGGCAAGTGCAAGCAGGATGTGACAACACCCGTAAGTGATCATGCACTTAAAGTGAAAGGTTATCTTGACCAACTAGATGCACTTAATTGCGGGTTTGTGGAAGACGTTAAAGTTGGCCTCATCAACAAATCCCTCAATGAGGAATTATATGGTGAATTTGTGCGCAACTTTAACATGCATTGCAAGGGGAAGACATTTTCTGAATTGCATGCAATGCTTATTGAGCATGAGAAGGCACTCACAAAGAAAGCTCCTACACCTGCTGTTATGGCAATAAGAGGTGGTAGAGTAGCTAAGCCCGGTAAACCGAAACATGTGAACAAGAAAAGAAAGGGCAACGCTGACAAGGGCAAGCAGATTGTAACTTATCAGCAAAAGCCAAAGAAGCAGAATCCTCCTCCCAAGAAGGATTATCCCAAAAAGGATGCGGCTGCTTGTCACCACTGCCATACTCCTGGACACTGGAAGCGTGACTGTCCATTGTTGCTTGAGGAGTGTCGCAAAAATAAGAATGCCAAGGCTGGGCAGGGCGCCAGCACGTCAGGTATTTTTATGGTTGAATTATTTTCTTTTCCTCGTAAGCAAAATGCCTGAATATATGATACAGGATGTGGTACTCACATTTGTAATACATCGCAGGGGCTTAGAGGAGCAAAGAAGCTGAACTATGGGGAATGCTACTTGTACGTGGGAAATGGAATACGTGCAGCAGTAGAAGCCATAGGGACTTTTGAGCTAGTTTTACCTTCTGGTTTAATATTAGTTTTGAACAATTGTCATTACGCACCTTCCATTGTTAGAGGTGTCGTTTCAGTTTCTTTGTTATTGGATTTGGGTTTTAAGCATACGTTTAATGATAATGGAATTTCTGTTTCTCTAAATTCTGTTTTTTACTTTAATGCTATTTCATTAAATGGTGTGTTTGAAATTGACATGGAAAACCATGTATCCAATAGAAATAATTCAATGTATAGCATTGGGAATAAGAGAGCCAAGTCTAACTTGGACTCGTCTTATTTATGGCACTGCCGTCTTGCCCACATAGGCAAGAATCGCATGGAAAAGCTGCAACACGATGGGCTTTTGAAAAATATCAATGATGATTCAGTTGATAAATGCGAATCTTGCATATCTGGGAAGATGACAAAGAAACCTTTCCATAGCAATATGGAGAAGGCTTCGGATCTACTTGGATTGATACACACGGATGTGTGTGGTCCACTTAGACACGTGTCTAAACGCGGTGCTGTCTACTTCTTGACCTTCACGGATGACTATAGTCGTTATGGTTATGTTTATTTACTTAAACATAAACATGAAGTCTTTGAGACATTCAAGGTCTTTAAAAATGAAGTAGAATTACAACTCGAAAAGAAGATTAAGGCACTTCGATCCGATCGTGGTGGTGAGTACTTAAGCCAAGAGTTTAAGGATTATCTGGGTGAGTGTGGCATTGTGCAACAACTCACTTCTCCTTATACGCCACAACAAAATGGTGTATCTGAAAGGAGAAATCGTACTTTGTTAGATATGGTACGATCCATGTTTAATCTTACAACTCTTCCCTTATCCTTTTGGGATTATGCTCTTGAAACGGCTGTTCACGTGTTGAATAGGATTCCAACTAAGAAGGTTGATAAGACTCCATATGAAGTATGGACTGGAAAATCTCCCAACTTTTCTTACTTAAAGGTCTGGGGTTGTGAGGCGTTTGTTAAACGTGACTCACCTGACAAACTCCAACAAAGATCTGTTAAGTGTATCTTCGTAGGATACCCTAAGGAAACGAAGGGTTACTACTTTTACTTCCCACCTGAAAATAAGGTCATCGTAGCTAGGTACGGTGAATTTCTTGAGGATAATCTGATATCTCAAGAAATCAGTGGGAGAGTATATGATCTTGAAAATGATCATGAAGATACGTCACCTTCTGAAGGCACTAACACACTTCCTGTGGAACCTGAAAGTTTAGGTCCTCCACCTGAAGTAGAAGTGGTACCCATCCGTAGATCTTCAAGATCTGCAAAGGCTCCTGACCGTCTATGTTTAAACATAGATGATGAGGAATCTACACTATTGGATCACATTGATGAGCCAACTAGTTATAAGGCTGCCATTAATAGCCCTGAAAAGGACAAATGGCAAGTAGCCATGGATGGGGAAATGCAATCCATGAAAGACAATAAAGTCTGGATTGAAGTAGACCTTCCACCCAATGCTAAGGTAGTTGGGTGTAAATGGCTCTTCAAGAAAAAGACTGACATGGATGGCAACGTACACACCTACAAAGCTCGTTTGGTGGCTAAAGGCTTTACCCAAACATATGGTGTTGACTATGAGGAGACCTTTTCTCCTGTGGCCGACATTAGAGCTATTAGGATTCTTATAGCCATAGCTGCCTACTATGACTATGAGATTTGGCAAATGGATGTCAAAACCGCCTTTCTGAATGGTCGTCTAGATGAAGATATCTATATGGCGCAACCTGAGGGGTTTGTGAATCCACAATTTCCTGAGCGTATATGCAAACTTCAAAGATCCATTTATGGATTGAAGCAAGCATCCAGGCAATGGAATAAGAAATTTGATGAGGAAATCAAGAAGTTTGGATTTACTCAAAATTTCGATGAGCCATGTGTATACCACAAAGTTAGTGGGAGTAACACTACTTTTCTTGTCCTATATGTCGATGACATATTAATCATGGGAAATGATATACCAAGCCTTAATGAAGTTAAGGATTATCTTGGTAATTGCTTTGCCATGAAGGATTTAGGAGAAGCAGCGTATATCCTTGGAATCAAGATCTATAGAGACAAATCTAAACGGTTAATCGGATTAAGCCAAAGTGCTTACATGGATAAAATATTGAAGAGATTCAATATGCAAAATTCCAAGAAGGGATATTTGCCCATACAAGTGGAACACGGCTTATGCAGCGAAATGTGTGCTTCTACACCTGAAGAGGTGGCATACATGAAGAAAGTTCCGTATGCTTCGGCAGTAGGATCTATCATGTATGCAGTTAGATGCACAAGGCCAGATGTGGCATTCGCTCAAAATTTGACCAGTCGTTATCAGCAGAATCCAGGGAAAGATCACTGGCATGCTGTAAAGAACATTCTTAAGTATTTAAGGAATACTAAAGATATGTTTCTTGTTTTCGGGGGAAATCCAGACGCAGAACTGAATGTTACAGGTTTCTGCGATGCGTCCTTTCAGACTGATAAAGATGATACGAAGTCTCAGACGGGTTATGTTTTTTTCATCAATGGAGGAGCGGTAAACTGGAGTAGTAAGAAGCAGAGCATAACGGCCATGTCTGCTACAGAAGCCGAGTACATTGCTGCATCGGAGGCGGCAAAAGAAGCTGTTTGGATAAGGAAATTCATTAAGGATCTTGGAGTGATGCCTTCAATAGAATTACCTATGAATGTGTATTGCGACAACTCTGCTGCAATCACATTCGCCAATGAACCTGGAGTTATGAAAGGCGCCAGATACTTTAAAAGGAAACTTCACTATGTTCGAGAACAAGTCGATGATGGTGAAATAAAAGTACTCAAAGTTCACACAGATAACAATCTGGCTGATCCTTTCACGAAGGCATTACCTAAGGAGACGTTTAATCGTCATGCTCAGGGTATTGGTCTTCGTTTAGCAGATAGTTTCATGTAAATCTGTTAGATTAGTATTTCGATAGGGACGTGTAAGCAATTATTATTTTAATGAAATAAAGTGCGGATAACGTTTATTATCATTATTAATATTTGTGTCCTATATTTGCATGTTTAAATCCTTGAATAAATTAATTATTCTAAATAGTCCGTTGTCAATTAATAATATGGGAATATTATTGAACTAAGACAAATGTGAGGATTGGTAGAATGAACTGTAAGGTTAAGACACCAATGTCACATGATATTCAATATTGGATAAATTGAATATAGGACTTATCCCAACTACATGATTATACTTTATGGATCATAGTCATTAAGTGTATCATGAATATTTATCCTCTGACTTGAGATGCCAGATAATTGCCGAGGATGTAGCTCATTTTCTGTGAGATAGTCTACCGCTATCCGTAAAAGGTAGTTATAAGGGCTATTTTCAGAAATGATGCAAAGTTCAAGGGTTATGCTCGCAGTCAATAAGGGATTTGTTCCTTCAACTTTGTGTTGAAGTTTAATACTGCTTGGCCACTCGTATGATTAACAAGATGTTTGCGTGCGCACGCCCAAAGTCTATCTGGAAGACGTTCAGATGTTTTGGTAATCTTGTTCAATTATGTATAAACGAGAAACTACTGTTAATTGTGGAATGACAAGATCCATATCCAAATTAACGCGGTATTAGTAACAAAAGGATAAGTATGATGATTTAATTCATCACGTGGTTTTTCCAGGAAAGCCATACTCGGATCGAGCTGGGGGCATTGGGATCTGTTAAGCTAGACTAGCCCATGTCATTACTATATTAATAGTTATCCAAGTGGGAGCTGTTAGAGTTAAATGTTTAACTTTTAATATACGTATGTCCGGTTTCGAACCCGAGACTCGGGATTGCACACGATGCGTGAGAGTTTCAATAGTATGAATAAATTAAATATATTTATGTATTTTATTTATTCATTTCACAAACAAGCACTTAACGACAGTTAGTACTTAACGGTGTTAGAGATAACGACCGTTAAAGGACTAAAAGTGAAAAGAAGGATCTAGAACACATGTTGGTGGGTTAGATCGGCTGGAAACAGCCATGGGTTGGGTTTGGACGATTTTAGGAAGAGTAGGGAACAAGTTTTGAGGTTTAGGGTTAGCCTATAAATACAATTCATTGTGTTTAGGTTTTCCTCTAATCTAGAATTCCCTACAAGCCTAATTTCTCTTCTCTTCCCCTCTCCTAAGCTTAGAACCTATCACCTCTTTTTAAATCCACTAGGATTTGTGATCCAAGTAAAGCTTTGAAAGTGTTTGGCTTGTTTGTGATTCTTGAACCTAGCTTTTTCTACTGAAACGCTATCATCACGTGTGTACAAGAACGAGTGACTAGTTTATTTTAACTAGTGTTTTTCCCTTGTGTTTGGATCGACATACCCTATATTTATTTAGGGTTCATACTTGTTCTTGGTGATTGCAAAAGGTACGTGTTTATTTAGTTTTAATTAATTACATGTTCTTGTAGATCTTCCGCTGCGTGCTTTGTGATGTTTTTATATGTTTATAGTTTTATGATTCATATAATCAAACATCAATGCCACTAAATTTGAACAATTTTTTCATTTAAGTCATTCAAGTTTCATATTACTAGACACCCATAACTACAGGTAACATTTACAGTAAAAATGTTTACTAAACAACCACGAAGTTTAATAAGTGTTTCATTAACTAACTCAGTTTGAATAGTTGTAGAAATAAATCTTGGTGCGGTAAATAGGAGTGTATGAGAGTTGAAAATTGGTTACTAGCTCGACGTTTCACCTTTTTTTAATGAATATTGTGTCACAAAAGAAGTCAAAATTAAATATCGCTCTCTTTGTATCCTCCAAATATTAATGACTAGGTATTAACACCTGCGCTCCTTTAGTAAATGAGTTTTGAATTGTTGTGACACTTTTGGGTGTTTCCACCATTTGACACTTTTGTTCGTGTATGAATTGCTTTCATTTTAGAGGTGTTTATATAATATAAAAAGTGACTGAGTTTTATAATAATGGTTGATTAGGTATGGGAAGACTCCTTCAAAACTTCAAAGATGATGACTATCCTAATCTTGTTCATCTTCCGTTTCCGAATCAAACCATGAACCTAACAAAACACTTATTTTCTAAAGAAATTGAGTCTAGTACGTAAGAAACTAATGAAGCAAAGCAAACACACATTAGTCATCAGCATCCACTAATTCTAGTGGATACTACGAAACCAACATCCTCAACACTGTTGGATATTTTAGCGATATCGAATGTTTCGTAGTGGTATTCGATTAACTTGTCGATTGGTTGATCTTAATATTCCAGTTAATCGGGTTAGGTGATGCGGGAGTGCGGACTCGATTGTGTATATTAAGATGGTTGCGTATTGACGGTTTGGTTTAATATTGTTAAATTTAATATTATGAATTTAATTTTAATATTAAGTATTTAATATTAAAAACTATATATATTGAAAGTTGTATATCAACTTTGAACATTATATATAGGGATATTATTTTCCATTGGAAAAAGAAGTTAACAAAATGATGGGTAACCGTCCATTTTTCTTTGAGTGATGCATGACATGCACGAAAAAGATGTATAGAAAAGAAACATTCTGTTTTCTTTAGGTTCATACGCAAATAGAAACCATGGATTACAATATTGGTACAAGATTTCTCAATGAATCAAAGTCTAGTTCTTGAATGGGAAACCAGTCTTATCCATTCAAACATTTGTGTGTACCACCAAATAGTTTGTTCTGAAAGTGACTACACGATTCTGGTTTCAATCCAAGTTATATATTCATCATGTTGATTGGCTTGCGAGATTCCCACGAACAGGTTTGTATTTGGTGTTTACGGGATCAAATCGGTACGTATTTTGATATTTCCCCTACAAAGAACAAACTAATTATTTAGGATTTGATTACCGTAGAGTTGCGTGTTATTCGATGTTTCATTTATGTGTTTGTGTTGCGCACATCTATCAAATCGAGATGACGGTTTTCTGTTGTAAACAAATAATTATGTCTCATAAATGACTCATGAACGATACATGTCTCATTGAAATGATACACGGTTCTTTCAAAATCAAAGGATGTTGATTTGGTAAACATATATATATGTCAACCTCGATGCATGGTTTCTTCCGTGTATGCTTTGTGCATGAAAACAAATGAAGACCATGATAATTTTCAGTTGAAACAAAATACACTATATATATGTGGGTCATGAATCTCATAATGATTTACAAATAGTGAATAAATAGATATCTATATATTTAGATATCTAGATTTGTAAATCAAATCCCTTATTCATTATTTGTTCAATGTTTTTCTGTCCTTTTGATTGTTGTTGGTCAAAAATTGGGGTGCCACAAAATTAATGATGTGGTGTCGGTTGCTTACAAATCGAAATTGGGTACGACACTCTGACGGGAATTTTGGTTCTTTTTCACAAAAGAAATGTGTGAATGGATTACTGGATTTATTCATCAATTAAAGGAAAGATTACAATAGTAATGGAATTATATAAATTCCCTTCTGGTACCTAAGTGTCCGTACAACATAATACAATTGGTGAAAAGGCCAAGAGATGTTTTATTTGGTCAATCAGATTTGTATTTGAATTTAATTAATTTAAGTTCACTAATGTTTTAAATTTTTTCCAATGACTACGAGGGAATCGTTTCATGGTTTGACAAACAGGAAAAGTTTGAGGAACAAGATTTCAAATATTGGAAAAGGAAGATGTACTTCTGGAAATTACTCTGAAAGTCGCTTATGTTATGTCTACTCTCGTGTGCTTGTCAAACTACGCTTCAAGTAAGAAATTTCTTATAAGTAATTTATCCTATTATAAAATGGTTGATTCAAGGCATGTTGTGTAACAGTAGAATCAACCGTTACATATAATGTTAAGGTAAATTTACACAAAATGATTCGAAAATGGATAACTTTATTGTTGTTTCAAGATAGACAAACTTCCACTTCCATTTTAGTGGAAAGACATTAAGTATACCATGGTAAATCAGAAAGAGGATTTGTCTTTGGTTCAATTGGGTAGTCATACCTAAATTGAGGAGTCACTTCAGGAACAAGAAGTAGACAAAATAAAGACAAAGGTCAAACATCGTCCTCTTGGAATGTTGTTGAACATGATACAAAACCTGGAAGGTTTATGGAGTTGAAGGGTATTAAGTTTGACAAGTTTATCTTGTTTAGACATGACAATTTTGTTGGACTTGGATACTTGTCTAACGGTATGTTTAAATTATAAGTCTATGATCCATTTGAAACTGAATCTGTGTGCATGGCTTCTTTGTCTAGCAGTAGAATCAACTATGTTACTATATTAGGACATGCTAGATTAGTACATGTTAATTATCTTAGAATGAAAGACATGTCTATTATGAGTCTTATATTTGAACCTGATATTAATCATGATAAATGTCATACTTGTAAGCTGACTAAAAATCACAAAGAAAATTTTAAGAATGTTAAAAGGGATTCTAGGGTTTAGAACTTATTCTGATATTTGGGATTTTAACAGTATGCCTTCACTTGGTAACAAAAGTATGTTGTTATGCTTATCCAGTCTACACTTAATAAGGACGAGGCTCTTGATATATCTTAAGTTTATAAACAAGAGGTAGAGCTTCATTAAAGTGGTTTGATTAAGAACCTTCTTATTGATAAAGGTAGGGTAGTATTATGATCTAGTATACTTATAGTATACTAGTGTTGTACACAAGACCTTGATAAATCTGGGTAATCTCATGTTGTGTTATTCTGGATTAAGTAGAAGTGTTTTAAAGTGAGGCTATGCTAACAACATGTTACTTATTGATTAGAATTTCTAACAAGAATACTAAAGTAATCTCTTAAGAGATTTGGACCAATAAGGCATCAAACTTAAGTCATCTTAGAGTTTGGGACTGTAGAGCAGTTGTGAGGCTTACTAAACCTAAAATGAATACTTTAGGTGAAGAAGCATTGATTGCATATTCACTGGATATGTTGAGCATTATCCTGTTTATAGGTTCTATGTTATAGAACTAAATAACTATGTATCTGTTCACATAGTGATTGAATGGAGGGGTGCTAATTTTGGTAATGAGGACAGATTTACTTCTATACCTAGACTAAAGGATGTGCCTCATAGCTTGAAAGCCTCAACTGTAACTAACACTTTGGTGTGATATCAGAGATATGCTTTCTACTAGTACTGAACATAAAAGTAGTACTAGGACAAGGAAACCGAAGTCTTTGGTGATGACTTTCAACTCTGAATAGTTGAAGGATCAAGGGATGGAATTGAATCTAAATATCAATATTGCTATAATATTGAAGAAGATTCTAAGTCTTTTAGTGAATCTATTGCTTCTAGAGATGCTTGTTTCTAGAAAGAAGCTGTGCTAAATGAGATTAATTCCATCAAGATAACCTAAAGGCTTTGTTATCTATGTTTACTAAACAAAGGATTTTGTCATCTATGTTTGATATATAGGACATGGGGGAGGTAGAAGTAATTCTGGGTATAAGAATTATTTGTGGGAACAATAGTATCTTGATTGATTTCAATTATCCAAATTGTTCACCGATTGGAACTCCCATTAATGCTAATATTAGGGTTATGCCTAACCAAGGTGATCCTATATTTCAGCTTGAATATTCTAAGGCTATAGGATATTTGATGTATGCTGTGATTAGCACTAGGCTTGATATAGCCTATTGTGTGGGAAAACTTAGTGGTTATACTAGTATTTCTAGCACACATCAGTCTTCTGTTATTGAAGGATTTACTGATGCAAGCTGAATGAGCAATTTAAAGGATCATTCTTATACAAGTAGATGGATATTTCTGCTTGGTGGTAGTGTTATTGCTTGGTGTTTCGAGAAACAGACTTGCATTACCAGTTCTACAATGGAATCTGAATTCATATTACTAACATGAGTTGGTAAGGAAGCTAAGTAGCTAAGCAACATGATCTTTGAGATTCCATTATGGCCTAAACAAATATCACTTATATCTATCAGATATGATAGTGCTGGCTAAGGATTATAGTCAGGTGTATAATGAAAAGTCTAGACGGTTATATATTATACATAGCATGATTCATGAGCTCATCATACACGGTGTGATATTTGTTGAATTTGTAAGATCAAAGTTTAATTCGACTAATTGTGTAACCGAAGGGTTAGGAAGAGATCTCGTGAATAAATCAGTCAAAGGGATGAGTTTAAAGTCCATACTTAAATGTCCTTGTGACAAGATACCCAATTCCCATCTAGTATGACGCTAGGTGCTGAATTCAATATGGAACTCTTGCATGAGGATATTGGAACACATATTATTATCATCCCAAGGAATGTGTTCAGACTGCAAGATAAAGGAGGTTGAAGTAAAACTTCTTAATAGTTCTTTGAAAAATTGCAGTGCAGGTGCAAGATCTAAAGAACTACCTATAAGAGTATGAAGTTTAGCCGCTTCAAAAAGCTTGGACTTGGCTTCGATATACTCTTTGAAGGATGGGACACAGGCTAGTAAAATATAGTGTCACGTAAGAACATATGATTTTAAACTTGTGTGTACATTATCTTCGTGTATTCACTATGAGTTCCCAGGGTTCAATCCTAAGCGACACCCTGGTATTCGAATATTTGGAATGTGTAATGTACTAAGATGAAATTCATCGGAATGTGTAATGTACTAAGATGAAATTCAATCGTCACGACATTTCATTTATGCATAAGTTTGTATTCATTGAGAAAATATTTAAGTTGATCATGGATATCACTAAAATGGGGAAGGAATGTTGGATATTTTAGCGATATCGAATGTTTCGTAGTGGTATTCGATTAACTTGTCGATTGGTTGATCTTAATATTCCAGTTAATCGGGTTAGGTGATGCGGGAGTGCGGACTCGATTGTGTATATTAAGATGGTTGCGTATTGACGGTTTGGTTTAATATTGTTAAATTTAATATTATGAATTTAATTTTAATATTAAGTATTTAATATTAAAAACTATATATATTGAAAGTTGTATATCAACTTTGAACATTATATATAGGGATATTATTTTCCTTTGGAAAAAGAAGTTAACAAAATGATGGGTAACCGTCCATTTTTCTTTGAGTGATGCATGACACGCACGAAAAAGATGTACAGAAAAGAAACATTCTGTTTTCTTTTGGTTCATACGCAAATAGAAACCATGGATTACAATATTGGTACAAAATTTCTCAATGAATCAAAGTCTAGTTCTTGAACGGGAAACCAGTCTTATCCGTTCAAACATTTGTGTGTACCACCAAATAGTTTGTTCTGAAAGTGACTACACGATTCTGGTTTCAATCCAAGTTATATATTCATCATGTTGATTGGCTTGCGAGATTCCCACGAACATGTTTGTATTTGGTGTTTACGGGATCAAATCGGTACGTATTTTGATATTTCCCCTACAAACACTTTCATGTCATAACCCAATGAAAAAGGTTGAACTTATATGCAACGGATGTGTGAGACCAGTTATGAATTTGCCATTTTACACATGTGCCGATGAGGATGAGCGTTGCAACTTTGTACTCCATGAATGGTGCACCCGACTACCTTCTGAAATTAAAAACCACCCAGGTCACCCACGACATACCCTTGTTTTCATGCCAATGGTTCCTTATAAGGCTTTTGGCGTGTTCATATGTGATGTTTGCGGCTTCCTTTGTAATGGATTTGTATATTGTTGTGTCAGATGTGAATACAATGTTGATATCTGTTGTGCGTTCATACCTGACAAGATCACTCATAAGGCCCACCCAAATCACCTCCTTTCAAGAGTTACCAAAAGACTACTTGGCGGTAATTGTCGTTTGTGTTTACAGTATATCCATCGGGATTGGTTTTCATTCACTTGTCAAGATTGTGGTTTTCATCTACATCCTAGTTGTACTCTCTTAATGAGTGAGACAATTAGACACAACTACGACAAACACTCTTTAAAGCTGAGTTACTTTCCAATTGAGAACCATAAGGGTGATTATTTTTGTGAAATTTGCGAGGAGGAATTTTATCCGGAGTAGGGATGTTTCTGTCATTGTCAAAAGTGTGTCCACTCTATGCATCCTGCCTACTCTATGCCTATATTTCGGCACAAAAATCCCATTCCTTTGTTCTATACACAATACGGGAATGACCTTTTTCTTCATAGGTATGTGAATGTAAAGTTTGGTGGCCGACATAACATTGATACACACCCACACCCTCTTACATTTGTTCAAGGGCTTGAGAGCGATGGTGAATGTAGTGCTGAGTGTAGCCGTGAGTTGGACTATCGGATGATCTTAAAGTGTCTACAATGTGAGTTTAATTTGCAATTCATCACGATTGTGTATGTGAGTAGGTGACAGGCATATATTGACGATGTCTAGGGGTATGTGGCGCCGCTTTATGCTAATCATCGTCTCAAGTTTGTGTCTTATATATTCTTTTTATCTTTTATTTTAGAGTTAATTTCAAAAATGGTCCCTGTGGTCTGTCGGGTTTAACGGATTTAGTCATTTTACTTTTTTTTAACGGGTTTGGTCCCTGTGGTTGCGAACCATAACGGGTTTAGTCCCTTGACCAAATTTTCCGTTAGTTTGACCGTTAATTTGGTCATGTGACGTGCACATGGAAGGGTAATTGTGTCTTTTTTATCCAAGAAACCATTCTTCTTTATATAAACACACACCATCTTCACAAATTTCACCAACACACACCCTCTTCACTAAACCACCGACCACCACGACCTCCAACCACCGTCGCCGGAATCTTGCCTTCAACCACCTTGTTCACCACTACACACCATCCTCACCACCAACAAACACCATCCTCACATCCAACCCACTAACAAACACCATCCGCCCACCACCTCGTAAGTGAATCACAACCATCACCAATCTCTTTTTTCAGATCCGCCTGTCACCCATCACAACCACCACAGATCTTGTGTTTGGGGTGTTGGGTATCACCAACTGTCCATAATAACTACTGAGATCCGGCCATCCTGTCACAACCACCACAAATCTTGATTTGTTTGATGTATGAAAATGAAGGTAAGGATGAGGGTATGTGATTTGGAAATTGTTGTTTGATTTTTATATGGAGAAAGTGATTGAAGGTGAGAATTGTTTGGTTGGATTGAAGGATGTATAGATTTGGTAATGATGATGTTGATGTTGGTGTGCTAATGGTGAATGTGGACAGCTAGTGGTTCTGTTTGAAAGTGAAGTAGTAGGGACAGGTGTGCTAATGATGATGTTGGTGTTGGTGTGCTAATTGTTGTAGGTTTTAGTTGGTTTTGGTGGCAGTAGGGAGAGGGGTTGGTGGCGGTGGTAAGGGTTTCGTGGTGGTGGCAGTAGGGAGGGGGATTGGTGGTGGGTTTTGATGATGAAGGTGGGGGTTTTGATAATGGGGCATTTGTGAAGGTTTCTCCATGGAGGCCTAGTCTCGTCATTATGGACTAGAGTATATGAGGTGATTTAATAGAGGTGAATTAGATTCGGTTGTATTTTCTTGGTATACTTCTGAATAAAAGCTACTACTTGTTGGTTAAGGCTTGTCTTACCAATATAGTATTAGGCTTCTTTGTAAAGTGGGATTTATTGATTTAGTGGTTTTTGTTGAATTAGTTTTTGTAGCTTTATATTTGTATATGCATAAAGCTTTGATTTGGATGTTTTTTATGTTAGAACTTTAGAAAGATAGATGTTGTTGTGATGGCCGGAATTTAAGGGAGGTAGCCGGAAGTAGTGTTGAAGGAGATGGTGTTTATTTGGTAAACATGATATATGATAAAGATGATTAAATAATAATAATAATAATAATAATAATAATAATAATAATAATAATAATAATAATAATAATAATAATAATAATAATAATAATAATAATAATAATAATAATAATAATAATATGAGGGTAGTTTGGTCTTTTCATCATTTTAAACAGTCAAACTAATAGAAAAATTGGTCAAGGGACCAAACCCGTTAAAAAAAAATAAGGGTTGCAACCATTGGTCCAGGGACCAAACCCGTTAAAAAAAAATAAAGAGACTAAATCCGTTAAACCCGACAGACCACATGGACCATTTTTGAAATTAACTCTTTATTTTATTTTGCTTTTGTGCATGGATTGTAATAATGTATCATAGGTGTACCACCAGGGGCGGATCTATGTTGGGGCCCGGGGGTTCGCTCCGTAGTGTTAATTTATCTGTATTTCGTCCGAAAAAGTTTATATTTATTAAGCCGGCTCCCCTGATTATTAAGCCGGCCCCCTCCACAATTTTCTTCAAGATCCGACACTGTGTACCACGACTGATTATGATTCATACGCAGAAATTTATTGTGTATGGACTCTTATACCATTATACAAGTTTAGCCTCCTCTTTTGACCCTACCGTGGTTTACTCATGTTCCTCCTCTCTGTTTCATGAATCATATGTGCCCCTATTTACTTCCACCGCCCCTTAACCAGAATCATGTGTGTAGTATGCAATCACATAATGTGCACTTGAGGAACATTTAAAATCCACGGGTTTTTTTCTCTCTCCACTAACCTCGTTTCCTGCCCTTTTCCACCATTACAAATTCACTAAAAACCATCATCTTGATACCAAACTTAACGATTTGGTCAAATCCATTCCATGTATTCTGATACGATCCAAAATAGATCAAGACCGAGAACAAGCTCAGTGGTTAATCTCTTCTGATTAACTTGGGAATTGAGTGTTTAAGAATCAACTCCGAGGATGAATAGGAAGTAACTTGTACTTTGATTAATCAGATATTAGAGAAGAGAAGAACAAGAAAGAAAAAGATAATATTAATTCATTCATGATCCTGATACAAGAACTATTGTCTATATATAAGCTAACACGCTCCTGTGCCAAAACCGGCGGCCGAGCGGCCACGGGCCAGGGTCCAAACGGGCTCCGGCACGGGTCAAACGGGCTTATGTTATACGAATCGCTTTAGAAAAGACTCAAAACGACGAAATAAATTCTTAAAACATAACACCTAATTAATATTAAAAAAATTAAATATATTATATTTATAATTTTTTCTTTAAAAAGAATTGTAATTTTCTTCAATCGAGAGAAAATATGTGTTCGTTAATGCCCATTTAACTTTTAAATCGGCCATGCATGCCCATCTCAAAAAAAAAAAAAAAAAAAAAAACGTGCTCAAATCTTTTACAAACTAGTCATTTTTTTTTTTCTTAATTAAACACACAGTTCTAAAGGGTTTTGTCGGGGATGAAAATTGCAATCGAAAAACACCCAATATTGAAAAGGGATAACCTTCATAAAGTCGTTATGCAGACTAAGTGTGACAACTCACATTTTTCACCTTAATATTTAACCATAAATTAACTTAAAACACATGACCTTAAACACTTGAATACTTGCTTTAATGTATAATCATTAGGTTAACCCGCGTACAACGAAAAATAACTTTGAACGTATACCGGCATTAGACTAAGTTTAGTCTGCGTCTAACAAGTACTATATGACTCTCATAAGCATATTTTATAAGTCACTTGCATTTGGTTTCATAAGTTTTACGTAAATCGTCTAAGACTTCCATTAAGTGCATTAAGTCTCATGTATGCATGCAATACTTAACCAATTCACCACCTTTACAATATATACAAATAAACACACTTATATTTATCAAGTTTAAAATTATTCCCCCCCTCCCCCCAGGTGTACAAAAACTGGCCACCATATTGGATCCCCAACAAAAGTTGCAAGGTCTTGAAAGCATCACCCCCCTTCCCCCTTTTAGTCCCTATCAAACCCACGCCCCAAACCAAGTCACATGACACCCTTTAACCTTTTTCTCATTTGGGACTTGCAAAGACTTGTGACTCATTCTTAGACCATTCAAAGTACCTTAAGTATTGCTATATAAACAAGACCCCTTGTGAACCATTTCCACCACATTCAAACTCATACTCACTCCCTTTTCCCTTTACACTCTCGTGGCAGAAAACACACATTAACAAGGAGTATCAAGTGTTGGTTAAAGATTCGGTTTGAAGGTTATACATAAATTAGGGTTTTGGTTTAAGAAATTAGGGTTTTCTTGTAGTTTTGGGTAGTGTTGTGCACCTGATGCGTGCGTATATCGTTGTAGAATAGATTATATTATCAAGTTTTAAATTTATATTTAGCCGACTTATCCTATAACACACACTAACGAGCAGTGTACCCGATCAATGTAGCTAGTTGGTAAGTAGAGTGTCGAACACTAAGAGTGGAATGTTAACACCTAGATATCTATCATTATTTTTCAGCCTGAGAGACTGGCACGATTGTGCAGATGAAGTAAACAGTAAATAAAACTAAAGAGGTGAATAAGCGAATGACAAACACGTACACAGATAGAAAACAGATACAGATAAGAGGTCGAGCCGATAGTAGGAAAACTTGTCACACGTTTAATTGCTTAGCTGTATAAGATGAGTGCTAAAATCTATTCTCTCTTAGTGGAGTCTTAGTTACAGGCGTGTAAACAATTAATGATTACTAGGTTTATGTATTATTTATCCCTTTTACAGGCTTACATTAACTATGCAAACGATGTTAACGAAGTAATTGCGCGAGCCTACGTTGACAAGGCGCGATAAATCCTAATACGTAATCAAATCACATGCATAAAGAAACCAAATAAACATCAAATACTCTTTATAACAGCTCAAAAATATTAAGTCTGATCAAATAGAGAAAAAGACACTAACTCAACCATTAACAGATTGCTAATACAAGTAAACGAGTTTTCCTATGAATTAAAGTACTAGCAGGACCTTCATACTGCTCTAAATTATTCTTTTAGGTTGTGTCTTGTGCTGCCAATTCGTCTGTATTCTGCTCCTTAGGGTTTTTGTCACACCGAATGTGGCTGTCGAATAGGGTATTTATACTTTCTGTCAGCAGGGTCGATACGGCGTATCAACTAAGTTGATACGGCGCATCTAGGTAACTTCGCGTGGGTCCAAGATTATAATATTCAGGAATATTCATACACCGCCATAAGATACGGCGTACCTTCAGTCTTCATGCGGCGCATGTTCTTCAGTATCTTGGATTATCTTGGTGAAGTCTTGATATTGATACGTGATATGTGTCTAAATACACATATATTTACCTTGTTTAAACCCACATAAACAGTCAAAAACACTTTGAAAAGTCTCAAAAAGACAGAAAAATATTTAGACTGTGTTTTATTCATAAATTGTCAAATCTAGTCCCTAGTTATTCAAAATATGGAAAATTATCATCAAAGGTCCTTAGGGATTCAAAAGTTGTCAAAATTAGTTTTTAGAAATCAATTTTACAAATTGACAACTTAGGTCCCTAAAAATTCAAAGATGTCAAAATTAGTCCTCGGATTTTTAAAATTGGAAAATTATTAAAAATAGGACTTTTAAAAATTAAAGATGGCATGAATAGTCCCTTGGCTTTATTTTGGAAAAATGGCAGTTTGGTCCCTCAGTTTTCAGGATGTGGCAAGTTTAGTCCCTAAACTTTAAACCTAATTCTAAACCTAATCCCTAAACCAAACCTTAACAAATAAAACCCAAAAACCCAAACCCTTATTTATCCAACCCAACCCTTAAACCCAATCTTAAAAACCTAAGCCCAACACACCCCAAAGCCCAATCCTAAATAAAACCCACTACCCCGTTATTTAGTTAAACCCGATCAACCCTCAGTCAAAACAACCATCCCTTCTTCTTTCCCCTAACCCGCCTAAAACCAATACCAGGATACCACACTCGCTTTTCCCCATTCCCCAAAACCAGACAACTTTGTCCCTGCTTTTCACCTACACACGCCAACCCTCCCCCTCCTTAGCTATCACATGTTACCAACCCTTCACGTGCAGAAAAAAAAGTTAAAACCCACCCAATTGTTTTCCCGCCAAATTGGAATCGAAGGGCCCAGATTGATTAAATCAAATCCAACGATTGGGATTTGTTCTAAAGGTTCAGAGGAAGCTTATTGGAGTGATATAAAAAAGAAAGAAGACAGAGAGATAACTGGTCACTGTTTTAGACCAACTTTTGTAGTATAGATTTAAATAAATTCGAATTGTATGTTTCATCTAGTGTAATCAGAGGTACTCACTTGTTATTGTTATTCAGTTTTTATTCAAGTTTTCAGAATTGTTATTGAATTCTCAGTTAATGCAATTTCTAGTTTTTATTAAAAAGTCAACATTAGTCAACCTTTGCTTATTGTTAATTGCCTGTACTTATTTGGTTTTGCTTGTTGTATTTCAAAAGTCATGATAGTTAAATGTTTATCTGTCTCAGTAAGTCCTTGCCTTTTGGTCTGTTTCAGTGTAAAATGCTCATATCAGTTTCATTAAGTAGTGTTTGGTAATGGGTTAAAATGGGTCCAATTGGTTGGTTCCTGTTCATTTACTTGTTACTGAGTTTTGATTAGGAGTAAATATGGTTGTTTAGGCTTATTTCAGTAGCACTTTAGTAGTTTTAATCCCTTTTGAGGATTATTGGCTTATTGGTGAAATCTTTGTATCATAACTGCACTAAATAAGCTCAGTTAAGCTGAGCTTATTTAGACTAGTGGTTCTGGTCAATTTTAAGTCCCCATTAGTAGTCTTAGTGTAAGTTTAATAGTTGGTTTGGTTTCATGCAAAGTCAAAAGAGTTTGAGTCCAAAATTATTTCACTGCTGCATTAGTTCTTTATTTGGATTTCTCAGCTTTTTCAATTAAGTGCATCTGCTTATTTAGTTGTTAACTTTGTATGATTCTTGTTTTTATCTATAGCTAGCTAGTCAATCTTTATCTGTTTTTGCTTTATTTTGAAATTGTAGCTTATTTACCAGCTTATTTTAGTCTGCACAATTGCTCCTAGGAACCTGTTCTGTGTCTGCTCAGCTTATTCAATTTTTTTGGACCTGATCTAGGTGGCAATTGAGGTAGCATTTGGCTGTGAAATTTGGGCGTTTTTAGTTTGGAGATTGCCAGTAGTATTGAGAACCTTTTGCCCCCCTTAGTCTCCATTTTCTAGTTTAATTGACTACTTAATCTTAGTCTGCAAGTAGCTTGCTTTACTGCTTTTTCTATCCTATTGTTGAAACTGACAAGCAGTTTTTCTGCTTATTTCTTTAGCTTATTTGCACTTTTTCAGTTGTGTTAAGTCTTATTTAGTGTAATAATCTGTTTCTCAGCTTTTTGTAATTTTTAGTTAAGTTTTGCTTATTTTTGGCTTATTAACAAACTGCTTATTTGCCCAAAACAGCTTTTTAGGGTTAGATAATCTCCTATTTTATTTTTCCTAGCTTTTTAATAATATTTTAGATTTAGCTTAAAAGTTTCATAATTTTCTGAACAGTTTTAATATTTTTAATCTTTTAATTAGTTTAAAATAGTAATTAAATCATAATAAATAGAAAAATAATCAGAAAAATATAAATCCAATTTTCATAATTTTCTTTTGTCATTTTTAATCTAGGAAAAATATAATTACATTTTTAGTCCTTAAGAAAAATCAAAAATAGAAATATAGTGATAGCTTCTATTTAATAGAATTTATCTTTTTAAATTTTAATTAAGTAAATTTCAATTTTATAATTTTCTTAGCTTCTTTTTACTTAATAATATTTTTAGAAAAAGTTTTAGATTTTTCTTTGCTCATTTAGTATTTTTTATAATTTAAATTAGTTTAATTAGTAATTAAATAATAAATAATTAGTAATAATTAAATAAAAAGTGTAAAAAAATATAATTTAAGTTTTTAAATAAGTTTTAAGTAATTTTACATTTTTAGGTTTTAAATTTCATAAATTTTACTTTTTAGTCATTTTTAGATTTTTCGTTGCGCGTTTTTTGGTTAATTAATTCGCGTTTAATTTTATTGTGCATATCTGTTTTAAATTTGTTGTTTAGAATTGTTAAAAAAGCAAAATCAAAAGCAATCTAAATCATCAATCACTCTAATCCAAAGCTTTTCGCAATTGCCCATTCACATCTCGTTGGGAAACGATCCGGGTAATCACTTACCTGGTTTCACACTACACACAAACGTGAGTTTGTACAAGTATCCTTTTTCACAAAAGGGTGATTTGTATTTATTCACGAGTATCCGTCATTGCATAATATTTATATATATACTTCACCACGGATCAATACGCCGCATATCTGGAGTGTCATGCGGCGTATCTGGAGTAAAATAAGTAAGATCTTCTCGTTGACCAATGTTTCATATACGGCGCATGAGTAAATTCATACGGCGCATGGTTCAAAGTCAGGCAATGGTCTTCATATTCGTCTAAGTCTTTGATGTACGGCGTATCTGTCTAGAATGATACGGCGTATCTTCCTTCAGTTTAGTAGACTTTTCCAACTTGATCCATTTTGCTCTAATTTACTTTCAAAATAGCTAACTTTCACCAAATGCTTATTTATAACTGAGAATTACAAAAGTAAGCAATTAAGTATTTATTCTCATATAAAATAACATAAAACAAGCGAATAACATATGATAAACGATGCCAATAAAATATACTTATTTGATATCTTCAAATATCCCCCCATTTGAACTTTACTTGTCCTCAAGTAAACCTTATATTTAAACTTATGAAAATGTATCCTAAATACAGCTTAGGATTTATTTTTATGGTTTTAAGCACTCATTCGTTTTGATCATAATTGCACAACCAAACACCTCACGAAGTAGGAAAATGAAATCACTCAAATCACTCAACTAATCTATGTGGTAATTTTTAAGTAATTCGCTCAAATCACGAAGTAGGAAAATGAAATCACCCAAATCACGAAGTATACACAGCGGAAACAGGTTTGGGGTATTACTTCAGGTATCACAGTCATAATAATAGAAAATGACTCGAAAAAAGACGTTTTTAGATAAAACGGTTATCATTCATTTATTAAATCAGAGTTTTACAAAAGAGAGGTCCCAGCGGGAGTTATTGAAATACATATATATTGTATGAATGATAACAAAATGGACAACCTTTTTATAAGAAAGTCCATAGCCACTCCGTGCCAAGTTGTGCTTTAGTTACCTGAGATAAAACATGCTAAAAAGTCAACACAAAGGTTGAGTGAATCCACAATATTTATATAGTAATATTTGGTTGAACACAAGTTAAGTAGTGGTAAAACAATAATATTGCCCTAAGCCTCATGACACGCAAACCTTAACAGTAGGACATCACAAGAGTGATGTAAATTACCGACATAATTAAATGTAGTAATAATGCCCTCGGGTAGGAGCTTGCCAACTTCCTATTTAGTCTCAAATAAAGTGTATTTGTCTATCAATCCGACTAGCATTATAGCTATCTATCCGGCTAGTACAAATGGGTCGTCAACCTCAAATAGATCTATTCACTATATTCGCGTTCACTCGCAAGTGATTAATGACTCATGATAGGAGGTTCATTTTAGTGGCAACAGTGTAAGCTTAGGCAATATCAATCAGGATAGCATACAGAAAAATACTTGTGTTCCGGTTTGTAGCATGTATCTTCCCACGAGTTTAGAAAACGTATAAAAGTGGGACTATGAACTCACAGCAATATGTAAAAGTTTAGAGTACTTGTGAGAGTAAAAGCAAGTAGTTGAGCATGTATCTCCCCCAAAGATAGTACAAAATAATTGAAAATATAGGCCATGAACTCACCTTGGTGTTACAGTAGTCTGATTGGAAAGTAATCAAGTATGGTGAATAAATTGCTCCGACACGCAACCTAGGTGAATATGTCAATTTTTAGTATTCATATTCGAACCTTAAATATGTGTTTGGATATTCATATAGCAAGTGTTTTGTCGGTGGTTAAGTGTTGAATGAGACAACATGAAGTCTCTTCAAAAGTTAGTGGTTGAAAATATATTTATCATATTTCCTTTTTAGTGTTCAATTGATCATTAATGAAATAGAAGTATCCCGTTCATTAGTTTTTATCAATAACGAGCCAAAAAGTATATTTCCCGAAATAATATAAAATGCTACACTTTATACCCTTATAGTTTCAATCGTTGATAGTTTATACCCCTGAACTTTCATATAATGACAACTTACACCCTTCATCTTTTATAAAATGACAATTTATATCCTTCATCTTTTATAAAATAACAACTTATACCCTTCATCTTTTATGAAATGACAATTTATACCCCTCATCTTTCATAAAATGACAACTTTTACCCCTGTAGTTTCAAAAGTGACACTTTATACCCTTAATTATGAGTTGTTTACAATTTCAGCCCTTATTATATATAACTTATCAAAATTGACAGTTTTGGCCCAAGAAAACTCCAAGTTTCAATTTGTTAGAGTTTTCCCCTCAAAGTATTTTTAGCGTTACATCCGTAGTCCTTATCTTGTAATATTTAGTTTTCGATTTAGAAAAGAGTGTGGCTTGTTACAGCTTATCAATATAAGTTATATTAAGTTTGTAAATAAGCTGTTAACAGCTTATTAGCTTTTATTCTTAGCTTATGGGTTCAAAATAAATCAAAAAGGGTGAGTTAGGTTTAGGTCGAGACACCAACAAGAACCAAGAAAATATACGAGGTCCTGTGATCTTTTGACGACGTTTCTGTGGTTTTGCAAACTTTGTTAGGAGCTTATTAAAGTGGCTAAATCTCGTAGCTTAAAGCTTTTAGCTTATAGGCTAATTAATTCATCAAAGTAGGGTGTTTGGCTTGTTCTCGATAATGAAAGAAAAGAAATAAAACCAGGTCTGATCGACAAGGAAAAGAACAAGAAAATTTGAGCGAGGCCTATAGAGTTCTGACCAGAATCTTGGGGCTTTATGAAGTCTCCTAGGAGCTTGTTAAAAAGGCTTATTGGCTGGGCTTATAAGCCTTAGCTTATGGGTGAAAAGTAAAGCTAAAAAGGGGTGTTTAGGGTTTTCTAAGTTGCGACCACCAAAAAGTAACACATAAAATAAGCGAGATATGAACAGCTTTTGGCCAGGTTTTTGGGGCTTTGTAAAGTCACTTAGGAGCTTATTATGAGGGCTTAATATCTCAGCTTATATCTTTTAGCTAGTGGTCTAAAAATCAGATTGAAAAGGGGTGTTTGGTTGGTTGGTGATAAGAAGGAAAAAGAAGAAAAAATGAAATTTATCCTTAAAACTTATGGGCTTATTTTCGTGGCTTGTTTACATGTTTACTAGCTTATTTAGATGAATTAATTATGTATGTCAAGGCTTTAAAGTTTAAAACAACATGACAGCTTATTAGGGGTGTCTGTTTGTTTACTGTAAGAACAGAAATATGGAAATCATAGTTTTTGGTCTTGGCCTACATTTGGGTCTTAAGTAACATTATGATTAGGTGTAACTAAGACTATTAAAAGGAATTGAAAAGGGTTTGAAGACTTAAAAGCTTATGGAATTCGACTAGAAGAAAAAAGGGCCAAAGTGACTTCTAAATGTGGAACAAAGCTTTCCAAGCTTCAAACTTGAGTACAATCTTTCCTTCTCCTTTCTTGGACTTGAAATCTCAGTAGGCAAGTGAGTGTGAGAGTGTTTTGTGTTAGAAAATGAGATGAAATGGCTCAAGTTTGGTCGATATTTATAGACAAGAAATTAGGATTTGCATTAATTGCATTTTGCCACTTGGAAGATATGCTATGAAGATTTGAGACATAAGATAAGGGATAATCTAGGGTTTAGGGAAAAATCTTTGAATATTGTGGGTGGTTTGGTGGTTTTCAACATAAACCATGGAAGGAGCTTGATATATTTGACCTTATGAAGAATATCTAGGGGACATGGGTGAAAGAGGTAAGATCTAGTAGATTGTGCTTGCACATGTTTTAGAGATTGCCTTAGTTAGTTTAGAACTAGTTTAGGGTTCTAGTTCGGTTTGTTCTTTATGTATGTCAAACTAAAGAATAAAGAAGATTTCGATTTTTCTTATGCCACTTGTACATGAGCTTTTTTATGTTGTACTTGGAGTTTAGGACATGTAGGAAACTTAGATTAAGTCTCTAGTTTGGTTCATTAGTCTTTAGTTAGGTTTAGTTTAAAGAAAACAATAGTTTTTGAATCCATGCTTTAAGCACTTGTACCACTAGCTTTAGGGAGTTATACATTAGACTTATTTATTAGAAGAAAATCAAGTTTAAAGTTAGTGCATTGAAGTCTTGTAATGTGAGCTTTAAAGTAAGTACACTATGGTTTATAATATAAGTTATATTAATCTTAAGGTTTCTGTGAAATAAACATAAAGCATGTTGGTGTCGGTCTGCGTGTGAGCATGTTTATTGAGAATGTGAGTTACGTCACATTAATTAGTCGTTGTGATAAGATAAACTGATTACGTTTAATCTAAAAAAAAATTAAACGTAGAAAATGGATAAGTATTCTTTATTTAGAATATCATATTAACTTAGTACAAGGTGAAATTTACGAGTGGTTACAGTATCCCCCCGTTGAATGGAATCTCGTCCCGAGATTCAGTCTGTGTTGGTTGAGGTGTTGGGAAAAAGGTGTATATTTTTCCCGGATTTGATCTTCTCGTTCCCAGGTGAATTCTGGTCCCCTCTTAGAGTTCCATCTCACCTTAACAATGGGGATACGACTTCGTTTTAATTGTTTGACATTTCTTTCCATGATCTCCACAGGTTCTTCCACAAAATTGAGTTTATCATTGAGCTGAAGTTCCTTCATCGGAATGACAAATGTTTCATCTGATAAACACTTCTTTAGGTTGGAAACGTGAAAGGTAGGGTGTAGAGCTCTACAGGAAGTTCAAGTCTGTAGGCTACTGGGCCGATTCTCTCAAGAATCTTGAATGGCTTGATGTATCTGGGATTCAACTTTCCCCGCTTTCCGAATTTGACCATACCTTTCCATGGTGATACTTTTAACATGACTCTGTCTCCAACTTCAAATTCCACAGGTTTCCGCCTTACATCTGCTTAGCTCTTTTGTCTATCTCGTGCGGCTTGTAAACGTTGCCGAATTTGCACTATTCTATTAGTGGTTTCCTGAATAATCTCCGGTCCGGTAAGTTGGACTTCTCCGACTTCAGCCCAGCAAACGGGTGATCGACACTTTCGTCCATAAAGAGCTTCAAACGGTGCCGCCTTGATGCTAGCATGGTAACTATTATTGTATGAGAATTCTGCCAAAGGCAGGTGTCTATCCCATCCTTTACCAAAATCTATTACACATGCCCAGAGCATATCTTCCAATGTTTGAATAGTTCTTTCGCTTTGTCCATTGGTATGAGGATGATAAGCAGTACTCATATCTAATTGAGTACCCAAAGCTTTCTGAAGCGTTTTCCAAAATCGAGACGTGAAACGAGAGTCACGATCCGAGATAATGAAAATTGGTACCCCATGTCGTGAGACTACTTCTTTCAGATATTATCGCGTGAGACTTTCTATTTCATCTGTCTCATTGATTGGCAAAAAGTGCGCTGATTTCGTAAGAAGATCAACGATGACCCAAATAGTGTCATACCCGATTGATGTCTTAGGTAGCTTGGTGATGAAATCCATGATTACCCTTTCCCACTTCCATTCAGGAATCTCCGGTTGAATCAATAAGCCAGACAGCTTTTGATGTTCAGCCTTGACTCGTGCACATGTTAAACATTTACTGACGTACTTAGCGATATCGACTTTCATGTTTGGCCACCAGTAAAGCTTCTTAAGATCCTGATACATCTTTTCAGAACCTGGGTGGATGGAATACTTTGACTTATGTGATTCATGCATAATCACATTTCTCAAGTCACCAAAAAGTGTTAACCAACTTCTGTTCTTGATGCAACGAGTTCCAACAGGACGAATTTCAAATGCCTTGTCCATACCCCTTAAATTCTTAGCCTGAACATTTTCTTCTTTTACTGCTTCAGCTTGTTCATTGAGAATTTGGGACGGAAGATCCAAGTTTATGGTCATGACTAAAGCTCTGACTCGAAGAGCCTTAATCCGTTCTTTCCTGCTTAAAGCATCTACTACAACATTTGCTTTCCCAGGGTGATAACGAATTTCACAATCGTAGTCGCTTAGCAATTCTAACCATCTGCGTTGCCTCATGTTCAATTCTTTCTGATCAAGAATGTGCTGGAGGCTCTTATGATCAGTGAACACGACGCATTTCGTACCGTACAAATAATGTCTCCAAATCTTAAGAGCAAACACTACTGCTCCTAGCTCGAGATCATGAGTTGTGTAATTCTCTTCGTGAGGCTTGAGTTGTCGGGAGGCATAAGCAATAACCTTTTTCCTTTGCATTAATACCGCGCCTAGCCCTTGATGTGATGCATCGCAATAAACGTCAAAATCGTCATTTCCTTCGGGTAATGCTAGAATTGGAGCTTCGCAAAGCTTTTGCTTTAATAGCTGGAATGCTTTCTCTTGATCTTCTCCCCAAACGTATTTCTTGTTCTTTTGAGTCAATTCCGTTAAAGGCTTGGCAATCTTCGAGAATCCCTCGATGAATCTCCGGTAATAGCCAGTAAGTCCTAAAAATTGACTCACCTCAGTGGGTGTTGTAGGTGTCGCCCAATTTTGGACTGCTTCTATTTTGGAAGGGTCCACATGAATGCCTTGGCGATCAATCACGTGTCCAAGAAACTGTACAGTGTGAATCCAGAAATCACACTTGGAAAATTTAGCGTACAATTGCTCTTTCTTGAGTAATCCCAAAATAGTCCTTAAATGCTCTGCATGTTCTTCTTTGCTTCGAGAGTAGATAAGAATATCATCAATGAACACAATCACGAATTTGTCCAGATAGAGTTTGCACACACGGTTCATGAGATCCATAAACATGGCTGGTGAATTAGTTAACCCAAATGGCATCACTTGAAATTCATAGTAACCGTATCTTGTTCTAAAAGCTGTCTTAGGAATATCTTCTTCCATGACACGCAGCTGTTGATAACCCGATCTTAAATCTATCTTTGAGTAAACACTCGATCCTTGTAGTTGATCAAATAGATCATTGATCCTTGGCAACGGATATCGATTCTTCACCGTAAGTTTATTCAACTCCTGGTAATCGATACACATCCTAAAATATCCGTCCTTCTTCTTGACGAATAGGACAGGAGCTCCCCAAGGAGAAGAGCTTGGTCGAATAAAACCTCTATCCAGTAACTCTTGCAATTGGTTGGATAGTTCTTGCATCTCAGTTGGAGCTAAACGGTAGGGTGCTCGTGCTACTGGTGCTGCTCCTGACACCAAGTCAATCTCGAATTCTACCTGACGAACAGGTGGTAGTCCAGGCAATTCTTCGGGAAAAACTTCCGGAAAATCTCTTACTACAGGAACATCTTCTAATCGTTTCTCATCCGTCTTCTTCAGAGTCACATGAGCTAAGAAAGCATGCCATCCTCTATCGATATACTTCATGGTTTTGAGGCAGGATATAATACTTAATCTAGTCTTACTTTTATTACCCCGGATAATCAAAGTTTCACCTTCAAAAGGAATGTGAACCACTTTCTCGTCACATATGATCCTTGCATTGTACTTGGACAGCCAATCCATACCAATGATAACATCAAAGCTTCCGAGTTCGATAGGCATAAGGTCAATGTCGAAAGGTTGGTTTAGTAAAGTTAGGGTGCAACCTCGGATTATAGAGTTAGTGCCTACTAATTTCCCATTAGCTAGTTCAATTTCTTATGTGTGGTCTAAGGCAGTAGGGGTGAGTTTAAGTAATGAAGCAAAAGTAAGATATATAAAGCTTTTATCGGCTCCTGTGTCAAATAATACTTTAGCTAGATGTTGGTTGAGAGGAAACGTACCTATGACCACATCCAGGTTTTGTTGTGCGTTTCCATCTCCTAGCACATACACTCTTCCATGGGCCCCGTTATTCTGGTTGACATTCTGCTTTGGGCACTGATTCCTGTAATGCCCTTTTTCACCACATTCGTGGCATGTCGCGGTTATTGGTTGTAGGCTTGCACCTGTGGATCTAAAGTCTTTGGTCTGATGTCCTATTCTTTGACACCTTGTGCACCTAACAGTGCAATGCCCATTATGGTGAAACAGGCATCGGTTGCACAACGGTTTTCTTCCGATATAACCACTTCCTTCAGCAGGTGTGACAGCATAAGCTCTGATAGTTTCCTGCCTGCGATTCTGTTGGTTGTGGCGGTTGTTGTGGTTTTGCTGATAGTGGTGATGATTGTTGCGGTTGTTGTTGTGGTAGTTGTTGTTAGGATGGTTGTTGTAATGATGGGTGGCTCTCTTGTTATCAAGCTTCCGCTTGTGATCATTGCTTCCTTGGGTGGTGCCAAGCTTGATTTCTCTATCCATCAACCTCTGAGCAATAGTGATGGCTTCTTCCAGAGTTTTTGGTCTAGATGAGGTGACATTTCCCTCAATACTTCGAGGCAGTCCCTCGATATACTTCTCCAATGTTTTCTCAAGATCTGGTACAACAGTTGGGCATAGTATAGCCAGTTCCTGAAACTTCCTGTTGTAGGTCTTGAGATCAGTTCCTTTCACAGCCAATTGGTGAAATTCATCTTCCAGCTTTTTGATCTCGGTACGGGGGCAGTACTTTTTCATTATTTTCTTTTTAAAGTCAGCCCAGGTAAGTTGATAAGCCGCTTCAACTCCCATATTTTGGGCAGAAGAGTTCCACCAAGACAGGGAATCATCCAAAAGAGTCCCTGTAGCAAAAGTAACCTTGCAGTCATCAGTACACCTACTTCTCATGAAAACTATTTCTGTACGCTTAAACTAATGAGCCAACTCAGTCACTCCTTCTGTTCCCTTGAAGAAGGTTGGTTTACAGTTCATGAAGTCCTTATTGGTGCACTTGTGAGCTGTAGCTATCTTGCTTTCTCCGGTAGGTCTACTAGTGCTTCCAGAATGGGCCATTGCTGCTGCTTGTGTCTCGAGTGCTGCAGCAACACTGTCTGCAACTAGTTTTCGGATAGCAGCTTGAGACATGACTGGTTCTGGAGTTGCAGTTGATTTTCTTGTAGGAGGCATATTTCTATTAATACCACAAGAAAACACATGTTTAGAATTCGCATAATGTCCATGTTATGTTAGAATAATACAAATAACAAGGTAAATGTGTAGACATCATAACAACACTGCCACAGTACAAGATCACAACAATTTAAGTCCCGGAGAATCGTAAGAACACAACATGTCCAAATACTATCATACATGTATGTAAAGTGATCAACACTGGCCCACATCAATCAATATTATAACACAACAAAATATAACAAATTCGCAACCACATATAGCCCTAAATAACTTGCTAGTTTGTTACATAAAAAAATAGATACAAGTGTCATATCTATGCCACACACCCCGTGGCTGGGATATAGTACAAAAGCGGATAGATAAAGACCTAATCTAGTGGCTGCCAGGTGCTCCTCCGAGACGACTATCAAGATCTGCAATCATGTTGAGGAGGTTCTGCGTGTTCTCCTGATACTGGGCCTGGATATCTACTACTACTGACTCCAGTGTGGCAATCCTAGAGTAGGCTATCACTAGATCATTACTCTGCATCATCATGGCCTGTGACATCAACAAATCATTGTTGTACAACGGTGGTATCTCCTGGTTCAGCTGTCCACGATGCTCCTCCAGATCCTGTACCTTCTCACGAGTTTCCTGTAACTCGGTGGTCAAGGCACCTAATTCTTGCTGCATGGTTGCTTGGCTATCCTTTAAATCCTTAGCTGTATACTCCATCGTCTCTATGTGCTCGAGAGGTAGCTCATCCAGATGACCTAATCCAGTATCGATCTGTTCCTCATGATGATCCATACGTGCCATGAGGGTAGAGATGGTAGGATGTCGATCTGTCGCCGCCTGGGAACTCGCGCTTGTCTCGAACACCCGTGGTGGAGGAGCGATATCAGGAGAGGGTGATCTAGGTAATGCGTGGTATCGGGCAATAGCGGCCCTAGCCTCCTCATTGAGCTCAAATGGCTGAGACGGGGGAGTAAAATATGTAGATGATAGTGGTGTATAGAAGCGGGTCCTCTTTCGTGGTGGTAGCATCTCCTCATGGATAGTATCCCGGGGAGGAAGTGATGGTGTAGATGGTGGTGAAGATGCCGGAACTGAGGGTGGTACATATGTGGGTAGCATGTACGGATGTGCAGGTGATGGTGGTGATACTGGTGGTGAGGGCACAGGAAGTGTCCTTTTCCCTGCGGACTCATGGGTTCTTATTGGGCGAACTAGTGGTGTATCCGGTGAGGATGGTGATGGTGGAGCTGATGGTGCTGCGGGTGGTGGTACTTCGGAAACACGTGGTCGGATATGAAATACCCATTTTCGTGGTGTGTTTTTCCTGACTGAACCATTAGGAAAACGGCGGAATGCTTTTAAGAATGGTTCGGGTTCGTAAGGATGTAAAACCCGAACTCTCCTATGTCTAACTGGAGAAGGTGGTGCTGGCAGTGACTCATAAGAAGAAGAGTCTGACTCAGGTGGCTCTGCATCTGCAAAAGTATGATATCCCCTCCTAGCAAGGATATACGGATGGGAAATGGATCGATATCAGGTACTATCGTGATGTCCTCTGATGACTCCTCTGAAGGATCGGACTCCATATCGGATGTAACGCGTCTAGGTGCTGGGGAGTGTACCGGTGTGGAGGGAATAGTATCCTCAGGCACAGAATCCGAATCCGATAAGATAATAATAAGAGGGGTAGAGGAAGACATAACTCTGTAACAACCCGATAATTATAAATATTTCACCATGTAACTAAATAATCAGCATAAACATGCATAAGTAGCATTTTAGTGGCGTTGTGGCACGGAGGACTTTAGTTAAGTTGTGAAAAGTAGTTATAGTTTAGGTTTGCACCTAGTTCTCTATAACAACGGCTCTGATACCAATCTGTAACACCCCCATATTTTGGTATACGCAGCGGAAATAGGTTTGGCGTATTACTTCAAGTATCACAGTCATAATAATAGAAAACGACTCGAAAAGAGACGTTTTTAAATAAAACCGTTATCATTCATTTATTAAATCAGAGTTCTACAAAAGAGAGGTCCCAGCGGGAGTTATTGAAATACATACATATTGTATGAATGATAACAAAATGAACACCCTTTTTATATGAAAGTCCATAGCTACTCCGTGCCAAGTTGTGCTTTAGTTACCTGAGATAAAACATGCTAAAAAGTCAACATAAAGGTTGAGTGAATCCACAGTGTTTATATAGTAATATTTGGTTGAACACAAGTTAAGTAGTGGTAAAACAATAATATTGTAGTACAGTATATTGCCCTAAGCCTCATGACACGCAGACCTTAACAATAGGAAATCACAAGAGTGATGTAAATTACCGACATAATTAAATGTAGTAATAATGCCCTCGGGTAGGAGCTTGCCATCTTCCTATTTAGTCTCAAATAAAGTGAATTTGTCTATCAATCCGGCTAGCATTATAGCTATCTATCCGGCTAGAACAAATGGGTCGTCAACCACTAATAGATCTATTCACTATATTCGCGTTCACTCGCAAGTGATTAATGGCTCATGATAAGAGGGTCTTTTTAGTGGCAACAGTGTAAGCTTAGGCAATATCAAGGATAGCATACAGAAAATACTTGTGTTCAGGTTTGTAGCATGTATCTCCCCACAAGTTTGGAAAACGTATAAAAGTGGGACTATGAACTCATAGTAATATGTAAAAGTTTAGAGTACTTGTGAGAGTAAAAGTAAGTAGTTGAGCATGTATCTTCACCAAAGATAGTACGAAATAATTGAAAATAGGGGCCATGAACTCACCTTGGTGTTACAGTAGTCTGATTGGAAAGTAATCAAGTATGGTGAATAAACTACTGCTACACGCAACCTAGGTGAATATGTGAATTTTTAGTATTCGTATTCGAACCTTAAATACATGTTTGGATATTCATATAGCAAACGTTTTTTCGGTAGTTAAGTGTTGAACGAGACAACATGAAGTCTCTTCAAAAGTTAGTGGTTGAAAATATATTTATCATATTTCCTTTTTAGTGTTCGACTGATCGTTAATGAAATAGAAGTATCCCGTTCATTAGTTTTTATCAATAACGAGCCAAAAAGTATATTTCCTGAAATAATATAAAATGTTAAACTTTATACCCTTATAGTTTCAGTCGTTGATAGTTTATACCCCTGAACTTTCATATAATGACAACTTATACCCTTCATCTTTTATTAAATTACAATTTATATCCTTCATCTTTTATAAAATAACAACTTATACCCTTCATCTTTTATGAAATGACAATTTATACCCCTCATCTTTCATAAAATGACAAATTTTAGAAAACAAGGATGAGATGAAATGGCTCAAGTTTGGTCGATATTTATAGACAAGAAATTAGGGTTTGCATTAATTGCATTTTTCCACTTAGAAGATATGCTATGAAGATTTGAGACATAAGATAAGGGATAATCTAGGGTTTAGGGAAAAATCTTGTGATATTGTGGGTGGTTTGGTGGTTTTCAACATAAACCATGGAAGGAGCTTGATATATTTGACCTTATGAAGAATATCTAGGGGACATGGGTGTAAGATGTAAGATCTAGTAGATTGTGCTTGCACATGTTTTAGAGATTGCCTTAGTTAATTTAGAACAAGTTTAGGGTTCTAGTTTGGTTTGTTCTTGATGTATGTCGAACTAAAGAATAAAGAAGATTTCGATTTAGCTTAAGCCACTTGTACATGAGCTTGTTTATGTTGTATTTGGACTTTAGGACATGTAGGAAACTTAGGTTAAGTCCCTAGTTTGGTTCATTAGTCTTTAGTTAGGTTTAGTTTAAAGAAAGCAATAGTTTTTGAATCCATGCATTAAGCACTTGTACCACTAGCTTTAAGGATTTGTACAATAGACTTATATATTAGAAGAAAATAAAGTTTAAAGTTAGTGCATTGAAGTCTTGTAATATGAGCTTTAAAGTAGGTACACTAAGGTTTATAATATAAGTTATATTAATGTTAAAGGTTTCTATGCCTTAGAGACTTGTACATGTGCATGAAAGACTTGAACCTTAATATTTTATAAAAATCATATATATGTTAATTAGGGTTTGTGATTTTATTACATAAAATCATAGAATTGTGAATTTAGGGCTTGTAACGGGAATTAAGGTAATGTTTAGGTTTTCGTGCTTTAAAAGCTTGTACATTAGCTTTAGGGTTTTGTTCTTTAGAGTTTGTACTTTAGGGGTCCTCAGCGCACTTTAGGGGTCATTAGTGCACATTAGGGGTTATAGTGTATTTTAGGGGTTTTGTGAGAACTTTAATAGGTAACAAACCTTGAGCGTTTAATAATTGTACGTTAAAGAATTAACGTAAGGTAGCAAATAAAAGTTGAAAACTTTGGTACTTGACATGTAAAGATGTTTATGTGAAATAAACATAAAGCATGTTGGTGTCGGCCTACGTGTGAGCATGTTTATTGAGAATGTGAATTACGTCGCATTAGTTAGTTGTTGTGATCAGATAAACTGATTACGTTTAATCTAAAAAAAATAAATAAACGTAGAAAATGGATAAGTATTCTTTATTTAGAATATTATATTAACTTAGTACATGGTGAAATTTACCAATGGTTACAGATAACGCTTAAGGGTTAAACCTAGCTTTGTTTAAACATCTCCTGTACAAACTTAGTAGCTCGCTAGTGTGAGTCCTCGATTCCACAAACAACGGATGGTCACTAGTGTGTATCCTGGTTCGCTGGCACGTTATTTTCATAACGGATGGTCGCCAAGACACATTCTAGATTGCTGGCGCGTTATTCGATTAGTCTAAAATTCGGATGGTCACTACCTTATTCATGCATTTGACATTGTCACTTGGCCATTACCGTATTCGGATACTCGAAAGCTAACAACGAATACAATAACTTGGTAAATGGTAGGGATTAAACATTGGGAAATACATAAATTGGTGTAAAATAAAATAAACAAAACAAATAAATTAAGTCCTAACAAGTGTGGTTAATCACTTCCCAACCATCCCATGAATAAGACACAAATCATAGACTAACTCACGCTTTAACACGGAAACTCACGCTTTAGGAGGTAGACATGAATTAAACTCAATAATATCTCATTCAGAGAATAAACCTTAGTTGGCTTTCCCATAACGGCCAACTCCCTTGTAATCCATAAATATAATACAACAAGCAGTAGCGATATCTCTACTAGTACATAACTTTACATTGTTGGTTTATCAAACTTACCAACTTCTTCTTTCTTTTTCTTTTCTCTTTTTCGATTCTTTTTTTTTGAAACCAAATAAACTAAATGGTGTAAAATTTCACCACATCACTATCACAATAAATCTGGATAATTTATCTCCATACTTTTTATAACTTTAGACATAAAAGTAATAGTGAAAGTAGTAAACACAGGAAAATAAAAAATACAATATCTACTTTCACTCCATTGCATTGTGCAATTCCCGACCTAACCAAAGATAATAATTTACGCACACGGACACAGGAAACGCGAGGAATACACACTTTACCAAAAGCGACTAACCACAGACTTAAATCTACAGGGTAGGCTAAGGTGTAAGGGTGTAACGAAATATTTTAACATTGGTGTAAGAAACGAACAGAATGGCTCTTATGGTTTTTCTACGGGTATCTTACTCTAAAAATGAGAGTAACAAAGGGGTTTAACATGGGGTTAACTAACCATGTAGTTAGTTAATAACACAATACATATATAGGCTATTAGGGTGTAATCCTAGAAATTTACAATAATACTCATTATGGTGCTCTCGAATAGTATACAAGCCTAGTTCTAAAGTCTACTACAAGTCACCGGCACACTCATGTATTTGTGGAATATGGGTAAAATATTGGGAAACGGATAAGGCTAAATTCTCACAATTTGGAAATAAGGGTTATGTGTGCGGTCATGCAACTTTGATTTAAGAAAAACATGCTAGAAAATTTTTAAATTTAAGCATGTTAAGTACATATTAAGCAAATTTTTGAAAAATAAGGACAAGTATCATTCTAATTCTTCACCCCCCCACTTAATATAAACAACGTCCTCGTTGTTTAAAATTAAAATTAAAATTAAAAACAGGAAATAGAAAGAATTTGAACGAAAAACTCCCCTGAGATTTGCTCGGTATAATCCTCCATTATGCGTTTGTGAGCAACTTTTTATTTTCTGTGTGTAAATGGCGTTCAAGCCTCCATGAATGGCGCACGACACATAGAAAATTTAGAACGTATGTAACCACCACTTCATTGTAAACAACCTGTGTTAATTTGAAAATCACAGCTAGTGCAAAACTTGTTAATCGTTGGTTAGTAAAAATAAACCAAAAAATTAAAAATTTGGAAATTTCATCAGGTCAGTCGATACGCCGTACCCATGGCAAGGGATACGCCGTATCGAGCCTGGAATAAATACGAGTCAGAAAATCTGATACGACGCATCCGTAAACATAGATGTGCCACATTGAATTATCTGACAGAATGTTCAAAATGCATAAAAATAAAGGATAGATATGACCTGTGCAGTCGATACGCCGCATCCTTGTTATGGGATACGCCGTATCGATGTCCAGGTCTGACAAACTCGATAATAAAATCAGAAAATAACATAAAAGATAAACATGGGTTGCCTCCCACGAAGCGCTTGTTTTTGTTCGAGTCACGAGCCTGACTCCACCCTTATTTACTATGTAATAAGGTGTACGCCCCCCCCCCCCCCCACTTAGAATCAAGTGCGGGTGATAGTAGCAATAAGCACCATAAAGGTGTAAATTTGCTACTAGAGATGGAAGAAATGAATAAAGATCATACCTTGGCAATATATGTACTTCTTTCTTTACCTTTCCCAGTTTGGTTGATAAATTGGATTGCTCGAACATTACATGTGAGAAAGTAGTATGTTGAGGATGAGTGAATGTCCTTTCTTTTTCATTTTTTTCATTGGTAGTAAGGCGTCCCTTGACTTCCATAAAAGATGAGAATGGGTCTTTGGCGAGTAAACGTTTGAGTTTCTCTATTTCCTTCATAGGGTTGAAACTATCATCCTCTTCCATCATGGTTATGTCCAATTGCTCATCCTTAAATTCTTTCTCAAGTTCAACCGAAAATGGGTTGATAACAGGTGCCTTATGTGCTTCATTAGGTGGCATAATATGTTTCACCTCATCATTCTTTTGTATTGCAGCATGTTTAGGAAAACTAGCAAGATTATTAGTAATGGGATCAATAATATTTAATAAATTTGTACCACTTTTTGTTGTAAGTGACTCCAATTCATCTTGTGAGTCTCCATCTTCAACTAGTGGTCTTGTAATTTCATCTTCGTTCCGAATATTTGCCTTAAATAAGTAATCCCAAATTTCTTCAAAATCCCTGGTGGGGTAAAAATCTGGCTTATTCGTTCCACACCTAAATTTTTCCTTTTGGTGTGGCAATTGTGATATGTTATCATACACAATAGCATCAAACTTTTCAATATCAGAATACTCATAATCTTCATCCGAGGGAATATCATCATGTTGTTTTTGATAATATGAGAATATATATTCCAACTCGGGTGGAAAATCACATGCAATTGCGGCATACTTCATCGTTCCAGATTTATCTTCTACTTCTTCTTTGGCAATTCCCGATGAATAAGTGTCTTTGAAAGCAATTGCTAGAACCTCATATGCATTAAAATCGTATGATTCTTCTTTAACTTGTGCAATTTCCGAAGAAAAAACACCATCAATAACAATTTCCGGAATTGGTTTCATGTTATATGACTCCTCCTCATCATCATCATTTGATATATACCAAGTGTGTTGAAACGGCAATTTGTTTATTTCTTTCCTTGACTTTTCCTATCCCAATAACATTTATTCTTCCATAGTGATGTTTTCCATGTTGATGAATTGTGCACCATATCTTGCTCTTTGCCAATCGTACACCTGATTATTGCTCAAGGCTCTTTCCTCTTCAAGCATAACATATTCTTCCATAGTAATTTCCTGATTGTCTATCTTCATGATCACCTGAAAGATAAACAGCCAAGAAAACCAGCAGTAGACCAAATTCTGCTGCTGTATCAGATGATTGATACGCCGTATTCAGTAAATTGGATACGCCGTATTAATAATAATAAAAATTCAGGTCTGTTTTTAAGAAATAGATACGCCGTATACGCAAAAGCTTATACGCCGTATGGCTTTGAGGGCTTTAAAATTCTAATTAAAAACAGAATACGCCGTATCCAATAAATTAGATACGTCGTATCCGAATATTTAAATATGATACGCTGTATGAGTAATAAAAACGCAATACGCCGTATCTAATAAATTAGATGTGCCGTATCGTTTAGTCCAGCAAAATACACCAGACAGTAACAATGCAGAAAAACACAAAACGAAAAACAAACAAAAATTACAGGAAACAAATAAACACGAAAACAGTAAATATGCCGAAAAATACAATGAATGCAAATAATACAAATACATAACAATGTTAGTAAACTAAAAACTAAAAATCAAAAGCTAAATAAGGTTAAATCTAAATTTAAACATTAACAGATATTCAAGTATTAAACAATTCACTCCCCTGCAGCGGTGCCAAAAACTTGATGCGTGCGTATATCGTTGTAGAATAGATTATATTATCAAGTTTTAAATTTATATTTAGCCGACTTATCCTATAACACACACTAACGAGCAGTGTACCCGATCAATATAGCTAGTTGGTAAGTAGAGTGTCGAACACTAAGAGTGAAACATTAACACCTAGATATCTATCAGTATTTTAATCCTAAGTTAGTTCTAATGCCCTAATCTAACGCAAGGGGGTTTTTCAGCCTGAGAGACTGGCACGATTATGTAGATTAAATAAACAGTAAATAAAACTAAAGAGGTGAATAAGCGAATGGCAAACACGTACAAAAATAGAAAACAAATACAGATAAGAGGTCGAGCCGATAGTAGAAAAACTTGTCACACATTAAATTGCTTAGCTGTATTAGATGAGTGCTAAAATCTATTCTCTCTTAGTGGAGTCTTAGTTACAAGCGTGTAAACACTTAATGATTACTAGGTTTATTCATTATTTATCCTTTTTATAGGCTTACATTAACTATGCAAATGATGTTAATGAAGTAATTGCGCGAGCTTATGTTGACAAGGCGCGATAAATCCTAATACGTAATCAAAGAACATGCATAAAGAAACCAAATAAACATCAAATACTCTTTATAACAGCTGGAAAATATTAAGTCCAATCAAATAGTAAAAAAGACACTAACTCAACCATTAACAAATTGCTAATACAAGTAAACGAGTTTTCCTATGAAATAAAGTACTAGCAGGACCTTCTTACTGCTCTGAATTCTTCTTTTAGGTTGTGTCTCGTGTTGCCAATTCGTCTGTATTATGCTCCTTAGGGTTTTTATCACACCGAATGTGGCTGTCGAATGGGGTATTTATACTTTCTGTCAGCAGGGTCGATACAGCGTATCAACTAAGTTGATACGGCACATCTAGGTAACTTCGCGTGGGGTCCAAGATTATAATATTCACGAATATTTGTACACCGCCATAAGGTACGGCGTACCTTCAGTCTTCATGTGGTGCATGTTCTTCAGTATCTTGGATTATCTTGGTGAAGCCTTGAGATTGATACGCCGCATATCTGGAGTGTCATGCGGCGTATCTGGAGTAAAATAAGTCAGATCTTCTCGTTGACCAAGGTTTCATATACGACGCATGAGATAAATTCATACGGCGCATGCTTCAAAGTCAAGCAATGGTCTTCATATTCATCTAATTCTTTGATGTACGGCATATCTATCTAGAATGATACGGCGTATCTTCCTTCAATTTAGTAGAGTTTTTCAACTTGATCCATTTTGCTCTAATTTACGTCCAAAATAGCTAACTTTCACCAAATGCTTGTTTATAACTGAGAACTAAAAAATTAAGCGATTAAGTAACGATTCTCATATAAAATAACATAAAATAAGCGAATAACATAGGATAAACGATGCCAATAAAATGTACTTATTTGATATCATCAGCACCTTTGATCATCCATCCCCCACCAACCTTTGTAAGCATTTCATATAACTCATTTCATACTCTATTTCATATATATTTAACTTATCATGCATTATATTGTATCACCTTGTTAGATTTGTAGTGTTGAAAGAGGTTTAAACTTAGTTAGCAAAACCTTAAATCTGCCCAGACTTTTAGTCAACTTGTGTGCACAATTTAACCGCTTTAGAATAACCTTTTGGAAAATTTCTTGGCACCAATTGTAATATAAGGTCTTAGGAAGATTCGTATACAATTTTATAATTTTTGGAATTGTTTTAGTATTTTTTACATTTTACGCCAAACCGGTTGTCAAAACAGTCCCGATTCTGAGTACCCAACACAAATCACTTATAGGGAGGACCTAAACTCCAAAAAAGCTCTATTTGGACTTTCTGGAAAGCTAAGACATAGACCTAACTCTAGGAACTTAAATTTTGAAAAGTGGATGAAAAACTAGTGAGTTATAGTCCCGCAAAGTTAGGTGAAAAATCTGAGTGAAACTGTTACAGTATGTCAGCCTCTATTTAAGTATAAACAGACACATGAAACCTAATTTCACAATCCGAGCCCTTGATTTATTGAAAGTAGACATTTTTCCCTACGCTTAGGGCTTTGAATGACAAAAATCGGACAAGAAACGAAGAAGTTACGCCTATTTGAAGTCGTTATTTATTGAAACTAAATAACTTTACTTAAGGGTTGAGATCAAAAAAGCGTTTACTTGTTTTTTCTTAACGATTTGACTTACGAAACTTTATAAAACTTCACTTCAAGTCTATAGGGGTGATAAAACTTTATAAAACTCATATGCATATAGTACATGTCGTATCATTCCTAAGACGACTTATTTAATTAGGTCGCGGTTATTCATTGCTCGTTGAACTTACGTATCCTTCCGGTATTCACCACTTGATTGAGGTGAGTTTCATATCCCCAACTTTACTTATTTAATAATCTTTTTGAATCACTTTGGGGTGAGAATACATGCTAGTTTGTGGAAAACTAGAAGGGGGGGAGTTGAATAGTTTTACCGGTTTTTGGTTCGTTTTAAAACTTGATTTATGAAAAACTTTGATTCGATTCTTTTGTGAAATCAATCAACACCAATATGAACGCTAAACAATACTAACTAATATAAACAATAAATATAAAGAAATGAGATGGAAAGATCAAACCGGGACAAAGAGATTTATAGTGGTTCGGTCATGAAGCTCTTCTTCTCCCTACTCCACTCCTCGAGTTCCACACTCGAGAGTTCTAAGCACTATGTCAACAAAGCTCCCTTCAGGCGGAGAAAACCGTACAATGTCGCTTATCCTTATTACCGACACTAAGCTAAATGTCGAGTACTAGTCTTAGCTAGTACCAATCTACCACGATCCACACGATCCTTACTACTTCACACAATCAACACACTTGACTCGATCTACCTGATCTACCCTTGATCCACTTGATCAACACACAATCCCACAAGCTATAAGAGATCTCCAAGATCTCAACAAGATCACAATGATCTACTCTCACTTGACTCGATCTACCCGATCTATCCTTGATCCACTTGATCAACACACAAGCTCACAAGCTACAAGAGATCTCCAAGATCTCAACAAGATCACAATGATCTACTCTCACAAAATACTCAAAAGAAAATGAACTTGGTGTATGCTAGGATACAACAAGTATGTAACAAGTATTACAAGCAGGGTTTTCAAGATCGGGATCCTACCTAGGATCGTTTTCGTCTTTGCAAGATCGTGATTGTAAGATCGGATAGGGATCCTAAGATCCTACTATGATTCTATTTTTTAATGATCTTTGTAATATTATTCAAATCTATAAATTATTATATATTATAAACATGAAATTATAAGAATATTTTATGAAAATGTTGTTTTAAATTATGAAATGAAATTTTTAAGAAGAATCACATGTTGTTTTTTAAATTAGATGAAAACATAAACCATAAATTTGTAGTTTTTTAGTTTGTGGTTCAAGAAAAGTAAGATCGGATCGGAGTAGATCTTGAGATCCTATGGTCAAGATCGGGATCCTATAAGATCTTAAGCTTGTTAAGATCCTACGTAGGATCCGGATCGTTTTTGCTTCGTAGAATTGTAAAATCATAAGATCCTAAGATCAGGATCGGGATCTTAACAACTATGGTTACAAGTGCACTAACTATAACTACAACACTTTGTATCTTCTTTGATACTTTGTGTTCTTCTCTTGCACTAGTAGAGGAATGAAGGTGATCTCTTGGTTGGATGATTGGATCACTCTTTATACAAAAGAAAGCTAAACTAAATGATCAAGAAGAGAAGTTGTGATAAGAGTTTTAAACTCAGAAAGTTGCGTGTAAAAAAGGATGTCCAAAAACTGTGAAGAGGGCTGGTATTTATAGGCAGAAGAAATCTGACCGTTATAAGGACACGGTACCACTAAATGTCACACGGTACCACTAAATTTAGTGGTATCGTGCCAGTCAAGGACGCTCCAATTTTTGTTTTTGGTGGTGAAAGTTTATTTGGGGAAGTTTGGAGCTGATTTTGGAGGAAAAATAGTTGTTATGATTTTTAAACTTATTTTTTCAATAAAACATTTCTTTATAATTCAAAAATAACTTGTAAGGTATATTTTTGAAAAAATGTTTTGTCACATTAAAAATGTGAAGTTTGAAACACAAATTCACTTCTTTGATCATTAGTCAAGTTGTAAATTTGTTTGTTCATACCTAGAGTGATATACGTAGAAACGGGATATTTTGACTAAAAACTTGTTTACGTTAATTTTAACGTAAAGTGTTTTCACATTTTATTATCATCAAAACGTGAAGTTATCGAAAGATATAAATAACGTTTTTAGAACATTATTTGCATCAACAATCTCCCCCTTTTTGATGTTGACAAACATAAACTCATTTTAAGTTAAAAATTAATTTTAACGAGTTTTTAGCATGAGTTTATATCCCATTTCTCCCCCTTTTTGTCGAAGCAAAAAGGTTGCTAAGGCTCCCCCTTGATGTATACTCCCCCTCGTTTGGAGGACACCAAGGAATCGAGCAATGTTTCTTGCTACAAAACAAAGTTAGATGACACACATACAATATCTAACATGTAGCAATCAAAACAAATATCCAACCCTAAACTAAGAAAATGCCTAAGAAGCCAAAAACCATAAAAGATAAAACAACCACATAATAAACCCATCCATTGATAAAAAGAAATGTCATACATAATGTATGACTACAACATAAAAATAAAAACAAACTACAAATAAATCTTTAGTGACAAGAGGCCCTAAGATTTGCTTCCATAACAAAAGGGATCCTAGACTTTTATTTATGGAAACTAAACATGAAAATGTTTAGTTGTTTGGGCTATTGGTTGGTGGAGGAGGTAGTATGATGGGTCCTTGTGGTGGTGTTAGGAGGTGTTCAAGGTAGGAGAACATGATGTTCAATTCATCCCTAAGGTTGAAGATGAGGTTTCGGTTGTGATGACAACATGCACAACTTAGGCTATGTGGCTCTAGAGGGTAGAAAATGGGGTGACCCATTAGTGGTTGTGGTGATGGAGAGGCGGAAGATGATGATGTGTTGGACCCAAGCTCAAAAGGAGTTGTTGGTGATAGGGTGAATGTTAGTGCCAATGGTTGAGGAGGACTAGGTGGAGGTAAGGGTGTGGTAGCCCTAATTGTGGAAGAGGATGATGAGGTTGGCCTTGTAGAGGTGGCTTTAGAATGAGCAAAAGGTGAAGAACTTGATGAGGTTGAACTGGTTGAGGGTAATGATGTGTGAATGTCTTCATCATTGTCTAATGTAAGATCAATGAGAAGTATTTCATTGGGTGGTTTTATGTTGAGTCTTGGTTTCTTTGCTTTGTGAGAGGTGGTAGCCATGGTAGAAGACATGGTGAGTTTATGATGAATGTGTGATGGTGAGGAAGATGAATGCCTGATAAGAGCTTAAATAGCCAAATCAAAGGCATGCAAGGATAGGTAGGATGGTGAGTTTAGGGAATTGGGAGTGTTGGAATCAGCACATGTTTGCAGATTCTAAGGGAAAGGAAGTAAAAAAGTGAAAGCAAACAGTTAAAAATGTCTTCCCAGGGGACGGTACCACTAAATCACCCACGGTACCACTAAATTTTGATGTGTTGGACCCAAGCTCAAAAAGAGTTGTTGGTGATAGGGTGAATGTTAGTGCCAATGGTTGAGGAGGACTAGGTGGAGGTAAGGGTGTGGTAGTCCTAATTGTGGAAGAGGATGATGAGGTTGGCCTTGTAGAGGTGGCTTTAGAAGGAGCCAAAGGTGTAGAAATTTATGAGGTTGAACTGGTTGAGGGTAATGATGTGTGAATGTCTTCATCATCGTCTAATGTAAGATCAATGAGAAGTATTTCATTGGGTGGTTTTATGTTGAGTCTTGGTTTCTTTGCTTTGTGAGAGGTGGTTGCTAATGAGGCAAAAAGTGTACCGCTTTTAGGGGGTCATTTAAGCCCTAAATCGTATTTATTTGATCAAATATTGCCCTAAATCATTCCTTTTGTCATTTTAGGTACTTTGGAGAAGAAATCTGGAAAAGGAAGCATTTTGGACATTTTTGGAGCATAAAAGTGAAGAAAACGACAAAGTCTCAAAATCTGCTGGAAAAGTACCTGTGACGGCGTCAAGCCCCAGTGTGACGCCGTCAACCCTTGATAAGCCAGAGAGGATTTTGGACGATTAAAAGGGGACGGCGTCAAGAAGGCCATCAAGAAACCCTAACCGCGGCGAGGTGACGGCGTCAGCTCTATAACGTGACGCCGTCAGATCTGATTTTCTATATATATTCTCATAATTTTTAGTCATTAGTGTGCAACTTTGTGAGGAGAAACCCTAAGACGATTTTTCTGCCATTTTTAAGGGTTTTATACCCTTGGATCTCCCATGTTCAATTGAAGATAAGTAATCAATTAATCATTCAATATGTCTATGTGTTGTTTGATTATACCTTGTTCTTGTCTTTTATTTAACATGCTAGGCTAGATTTATCTTGTGTTTGCTTAGATCTAATGAAACCTAACTATTGATTATTGGTTGTTGGTGTGTTATTAATTGTATTGGATGATTGTTTATCGATGTTAGGCTTAAGAAAACTGGCTAACCTCCTATACGGTAACTTGCTTGAACGTCTTAAGAAACATGAACCAATGTGTACTAAGGTTTTTATGGTTGTATTTAATGCATGAGCGAATTCTAGTGATCCCATGTTAGGAGCTTCTTAGCCGGTTCGACATAGGAGTGAACTAGGAGCTTATAGAGTTGGGGAAGTACGTATGCCACCCCACGATTTGTATTAAGGAATACACCCGTCATCCACGCAATTAATACACACTAATCAACCGGTAAAAGATAGTTAGGGAGTAAGGAAATCTAAGTAAACACATTTCTCTCCATATAAGTTCCACAACCATTTTATTTTCAGTTATTTTATTTTATTTGCAATTGTAGTTATTTGGGTTAGTTGACTAGCAACTAATTCCGCCCACTCCTTCAAACCCGAGATTTTACTTGCTTTTATAAAAATATAAAAAATACAAAAAGAATCTTCCCTCACCTTTAGACCTATTAGAGTAGTTTTTCAATCCTAACGACACTATTCCCCTAGAGAACGATCAATCCCCCGGTACTTGCCACTACACTATACTACATCGGTCAGGTACACTGCCTGGTGGGGATTGCAAGCCTCTTGAGATCCCTCGAGAGGTAAAACCTGTTGTAAGGTCGCAAAACCACGCATCAGTTGCCATGGTAGATTACATGGTGAGTTTATGATGAATGTGTGATGGTGAGGAAGATGAATGCCTGATAAGAGCTTAAATAGCCAAATCAAAGGCATGCAAGGATAGGTAGGATGGTGAGTTTAGGGAATTAGGAGTGTTGGAATTAGCACATGTTTGCAGATTCTAAGGGAAAGGAAGTCAAAAAGTGAAAGCAAACAGTTAAAAACGTCTTCCCAGGGGACGGTACCACTAAATCACCCACGGTACAACTAAATTTGGTGGTTTCGTGCCCTATTTAGTGGTGCCGTGACCTGCAGTTGACATTTTTACTAGTTCTGCAGGATTTAGGCTGCCTAAACGGGTAATCCTAGGGGTACTATTTACAGCAAATCCTACTGCCTCAATTCACTAAAGAATAATCACATAGTTTTCATAATACTAGCCACAACTAGCAACAAACAAGAACATGTGATTATCTAAGTTTAGGCTACTATTGAGCATGCAACATATCAAGTAATATGATTATCTAGTGCATGCAAGAAAAATGTAAAATAGAATATATGAACTAAATAAAGCTTATAAATATAATCAAGCATTGAGCTTCATTAACTATCCAAAGTAACCCATGCCAAGTTAGAAATACTAAGTTAAGCCAAACTTGTTAATGTTAAATGGTCGTAGCCAAGACCCCATGAGTAATAGTTTAATACTACTTGATTTAATAATACTAATTAAGTTAGCATTATCAAATCTCTTGATTTCCCCAACTTCTTGATCTTGTTCCTGATCCCCTTGAGTGCTTTCCCGATTGACTTGAACCTCCCGATGGTTTTGTAAAATCCTAAAAATTTAATACATTTAAATTCCCAAATTACCCCTCTATCACGAGAAGTCATGACAATATTAACATATACTACACAAGAACATTTAAATCTTTAACCTAAACTAATTTAAATCTTATATAAACTAAATAAAACTTAAATCCTATGTTACTTATAAAACGTGTACATGTTCCTTTCTTTTACATATTTACATGACATAATAAAATACACATACATATATTGTTAATACATAAGCACAAGAATTATGAAGATGTATCAAACAAATGAACAAGGATAGATATTACCCCAGTAAAATATATATATATATATATATATAGGGAGACTATATATATATATATATATATATATATATATATATATATATATATATATATATATATATATATATATATATATATATATATATATATATATATTGTAGGATCGAAACATGTTGATTATTGTGGGATGATTCGGGTGGTCTTGGTTCATGGAAGATTAGATCCGTGGTTGAGTTTAGAGAGAAGTTAGAGAGAGAGAGGGAGACTCTTGTTGAGAGAAAACCTGGAAATGCTAGATTACTATGTGAAAGGTTACAAGAGTTCCAACCCTTCCCAAGTGTGGGAAGGGGTATTTATACTTCTACATATTGGTGCCCCTAGTGGGCTGTGGAGTGAGCTGACAGTGGGGAAAGCCCCGACCCACTCCACAAATATAGATACGACTACTCTAATACTAATATTACTAATAATACTAAACGAATATATATAAGCCTACGAGCTATATAAATGCTAATTAGATGCTCGGGGTGACCGAGCCTTCATCTGAATATTTATATTCCTAACAATCTCCCCCTAAGGGAGGTCACCCCGGAAATAATAATTCGAATTCTAGCATTCTTTCTTCTGAACTTGTCTTTATAGCTCGTAGTCTTTGATTCTTCAAAGTCTTGTATCTTTGTGCTTTCAGCAGTGAACTTTTGATGGCCTTTCCTTTGTCTTGGATGATTTTGAGTATTCTTCGAAAATATCATCCAGCATGTGTCTTCAAGCCATCTTTCAGTAGTATGTCTCCACGTGATGTGTAAATCTTTGAGCCGACATGCTCACACTATTTGGTGTCATGATCTTTAGCATCAGAGTTTGCAGAAGCTGTGTTAAAGGTCTTTTAGGTTGATCATGACATTGTTGAGTTGCAATGATGATGTAGTGTGAACATGTGGTAGAGGATTGGCATCTTTTCTGCAACCAGCTACAACCGCATTCAGCTGCAACCTCAATCAGCTACAACCGCAAACAGCTGCAACAACAATCAGCTTCAACCGCCAGATGTTCTTGCATACGACAGTTAGCAATAAAACGTCCGGTACTTACAGGTTCGGACTTCGAGATTGTTAACAGCATAGTGTGAAAACTCTCTCTAATCCTTACCAAGACCGTTCCTAATCGAAAACCCACAGAGGGCTTTTTAAGATCGAACCGTAGCACATCAACGATTAGGTGAGTCGCTGGAGATCACTCCACGACTGTAGACCGTTAGAAACCGCCGTGACCACTAAGCGTAATCCATAAAGAATTACCGAAGTGACCTGCTTTCAGGGCTGCTTGATGTTGACCCTGGCAGGAATTTCCATTCAATCATTGAGAATTACATATGTAAATTCTCTCATAAATGTTCTGGCAGATTGCTAAGATCTGCGTAGGACTCTTAAATTTACAACTGGTGTCCTTAATGTTGAACACCCAGTGTAGAAATAATTCGTGTTCCTATGAGATCTTTTTATGCATCTCGTGGCTCTAGACTCTATAGTGCGTTTTGATTTAGTGAGCGGAGGCTGGAGAGGACTGCCACCTATTCAATATCATCTAACTCGGAGTGAGAGAGACGATAGGAATGTATTGAACTCCGTGACAATTGAAACAAGAATCCTTTGAGGGACCTTGAGTGGCTAGGGAGGGTTGTGCAGCGTATCACTGGGTCCATGATACTTTGTCTTCAATGCCAGCAATCAACTAAGTGATTCTGACAGTATATGTATTGACCCGGTTTCTGCCTAAGTTGTAAGGAGGGCTATTTCTTTTCACCCTTTATCTATACAATTCTTTTTCATTCTTCAACCCCTTCAGTGCTTACCGAGACTTCATAACTAACACCTTGTTGGGTTTGTTCCGGTGTTAGCTCCATCTCAGTCGGCACTCTTCCCTCATTCACTTTTCTCCATTTTAATCATACCTAAGGACTTCTACACTAACTAGTGGATTGTCCCTGGGTAGATCCCTCCGGCTCTGGCGGGATCGTGGGAACTTGTACCTAACCTTACCATCCTTATAACTCCATTATATGAAATACAATGGTCGGTCTTTGGTGTTCTTCCACAATTGCCAAACCAAATCCTTGAAAAATCTCTCAAAGTGTTCATGATTCTGAAACACATTTTTGCAAACACTTGAGAGTTTTATATTTTTCAAATGCTCCCCCTCAACATGTGCTCGAGTGATAGTTTTATAAATTTGCACATGTTAGGTAGAGCTCGCACTTTTTGAATTGATCAACTTTCAGTGAATATGACCGATTCGAGACACGCTTACATCACTAGTTAGACTAGCTTGAAATTATTACCCGGCCTGGTCAAGTCCACAGAAAGTTTCTCGAAACGGTACACTCTACTCAGACACATCCTTTTCGAGACACGCTTACATCACTGGTTAGACTAGCTTGAAATTATTACCCGGCCAGGATATGTCCTTTCGATCAGTGACAGTATAGGTTTCGTCAATTCATTGGTTAAGTCTGAGTCACGATCTCATGCTATGCCAAATCCTTTTTGTCCATTCGCTCCCCCTCAATATGTGCATCGATATACGAAAGAGTTTAGCACATATGGTCGAGCCTAACGTTTAAGTCCAAAACATCACATTTTCATCAAGTTTCATATTTAAATCACATTCTCTCCCCCGATCAAAAATTTCAAACCTTTTGAGATTTGTGATCCCAATTGATTTAAATAAGTTAGAAAATGTGGGAGAAAATGTGTCCGATTTAATATATTCTGATGATGAGAACATACTACGCTCCCCCTTAATCTAGGAGGGAGATTCACTGCTTATTTTGCACAAATTCGACAATTATGACACAAATGATATTGACCTTTTTGCGCAGATGATGTAATCACCCGCTTTTCTGAGTTAGTAGTCAACATCAACTATCCATCCACCAACAAATCTTTCGCAAATGTCGTTGATCCCCACTTGGCGAGACCAAAATAGATGAATGGTGGTGGCGGTGATGACGGTGTTGTTGTTGTTGTTGCTGCCGATGTTGTTGTCGTGGTAAATTCCGAGCCAATCAATAGAGTTTGAACGTCTGATCAAATGGTTAGAATGGGAACTGGTACATTCATTTTGGCTATGGAATCTGCATAAGAATATCAACACAGATATACATACATACAGATATACTATTCCTAAATAGCTACCCTTCAGCAGCTTGCCACATTATAATACCAAGTTCATCTTATAATCAAACCCCAATCAGGAACTACGTCAAACCACTATCTAGCATGAAGAGCAATTAGCAATCATGAACATGGCAATTCACACAGATTTCAATATTTAATTCAGGATCTTAGGAACATGATTTTAACATAATAGCAATCTACCTAAGCGATTCCTGAGAACATATGCACAATATCAACAACCATTAAGCAGCAGAGACAAACAACATTTGAAACTCATTCACTTAGTTCATACAAATGTCAGTAGAGCATTCAAGAACATCAAACACATTGGTTTTCTAACTTCTTTTAGGTTTTGAGTCTTAAAGCATTTTGGGGATTATACGAGGATTCCAAAGTAACACAAATGAACCTTCTAGATACATAAAGCTAGGAAACTATAAGCAAATTGCACATAATGTCCTAAACTTTCTAGCAACTAACACATTTGGCCATTTGATATAAAGTTTTTGCAAGATCCTCTTCAACTAATACCCCATTAACTACAAAACCTTTTCTAACAAGTATGTTTCAACCAATAAATCCGTTTGATGATATAAAATTTGAATTCACTCTCCCCCTCAATCAATGACCCGTATTCTAGTTGAGCCTCAACTAAAATCAAGCTTAACCCTACAACTCATCAAACAAGAACTGTCATGAGGTTTTGTAGTCGTTGATTGAGTGACAAATTTTATGCATAATCCAAGTATAAACAAATTTCATACAACACATATTCACCAAGTGTCTCACAAATAATTTTCAGAAGAATCATAGAATGAAAACTATTTGTTATACTAAGAAGATTTCTCTTTTTTTACAAGAAATGATGCACTGAAACGTACATCAAATTAGGAAACATGGATATGAAGTAATCCATGCCCAGGTGAACATCACCCAGTTGGAGGAACAGCCGTCTTTTTGGCGACGTGCTTTCCCCAATATGAAGCGCGGGTTGCTATCTAAAGTAATAGCAAGCCATTTAGACATGTTTTAACCATCCATTTTAACTTCTGCTCGAGCTTCATTTAAAGACCCGTGCCATTATTGAATGACATTTCTAAGTCCGTAAATGTTATCGATAAACAGAAGACATGCCTAGGTGAAACTATTTTTGGTCTTTTCTAATTTTTTAATTTTTATGGTTTTTGTGATTTTACGTTTCTCTATTTACAATTAGCAAGATTTCAATATATCTATTTACAAAAATGGTATAAGATATGAAAAAGAATGCAAGAAGCAAAATATATACAAGGATACGAACCAGAAACCATTACTCCTCAGCATTCTGAATCTTCACCGCATTCATCACTTGACTTGCTGAAGAGCAATGTGAGCACTTTCAATTAGGGAATGATTCTGGCTTTTCACTCTCCCCTAATTAGTGCTCTCCCCCAATCTGACAACCTCTGAAGATCACCCAAAATAGGAAGAAGACTTTGGATGAACGCCCGAAATATGAAGAAGTCTTTTGATAACCAAATGCATGCTGTCTTTAGTCTTCTAACACTCCCGTCCTTGATTAACGTCGTCAAAAACCTTAGGCATCTTTTCGATAGTTTAAGATGAGCCTCAACTGAAATCTAGCTTAACCCCACAACTCATCAAATAAGAACTGTCATGAGGTTAAGCTAAACCACAAATTTAAGCCCAGTAACAACTTGATTTCAGCTTAACCTCACAACTCATCAAACAAGAACTGTTATGAGATTAGGTTAAAATCAAGTTGGACCTAACCTTAAACTAAAGAACAACTTGAACCTAACTTAACTCCACAACTCATCAAACAAGAACTGTCATGGGATTAAGTTAAATATCAAGTTGTAAGAAAAGAGCACAACATTTTTGGATGTAGAGAAGACTGAAGACTCGACCTTCTTCAAGATTGCCCAATGTGGAGGAACAGAATACCAATCATCTTTGTCTCACCAAATGCCTTCCAGTAACCTTACATGTAACCCATCAGCCCGCAGCATACACATGAGATGATAACTCCCAACAGAGAATGTAGAATAGACTGACGACTCGACCTTCTTCAGTCTTAAGTATAATACCAAAGTAACAAGTTGAACCACTGATCATCTATAGTATGTATCCATCCTTGGATATTAAGCCCTGATCACGTGAACCTGTTGTGCGTCCTTGATGTACACATTCTCTCTCCCCTGATGGTTACGATTAATCAGCCCATGACGTAACAGTGAAACGTAAATACCAAGGTAACAAGTTGAACCACTGATCATCTCTGCGGTTATCAACACCGGAATAAATGATTAAGCCCGATCACGTGAACCTGCTGTGCGTCCTTGGTGTACACATTTCTCTCCCCCATGATGGTTACGATTAATCGGAATCATCATCATGATGTGTACATGTAGCCTAATGAAGTATACATGAAGCATTGACTAGAAACCCATTGTTGCTGATTGTACCAACCCGTGAGACTATGTCGATTAGCATTCCATGACCATGTTCTTCAACACCTTGATAGACGGAAGAAGTAGTGTTGGAGAACCATGGTTTGCACGACTCCTGAACTGACGTATTCAGGAGTCGTATGACCAGTTCTCAATCATCAACCAACATGTAGATTAATATTCACCCTTTCCCCCCCCCCCCCTCAAAAATTGCATACGCCTGCCAACTGCAATTTTTGATGATTGAACTAGTGAATATGAATGCCATCAACGGTAAGTAGCTCCACTTGACGGTTCTTGAAGACTGACATGTTGTTTATTCACCCTTTCCCCCCCTCAAAAATTGCATATGCTTGTCAACTGCAATTTTTGGTTGAATACGTGAATAAAAATATACTCCAATATGTGCCGATCCACTTGAAGACTGAATAAGCACGGAAAGAGCATGAATCTTGTTGATGAGAATGGCCATAAATAAGAAGATTCCTCTTCTTTTGAAGATAAAGTACACTCAAGCGTACACTTTTCTTTTCTTTGATGAACGAGGCCTGAACTGAGGTATTCAGACGTCATTATGATGAAGAACGAGGCCTGCACTGAAGTGTACAGACGTCATTATGTTGAAGAGCGAGGCCTGCACTGACTTGTACAGACGTCATTACTCTCTCTTTACTTCTTCTCTCATCTAACTCGTTACCAACCCCATTATCATTCTGTCGGCTTGATGTAGTGACCACTGATGGAGAAAACCCAATATGATGAACTTGATACTGAAGTAATATAACCCGAACTTGTGACTTAAACTTGTACTAATGCGTGACAAAGAGCGGTGTAGAGACTTCGTGCAACATCGAATCCCTAAGTACTCTATACTCTTCAACCAACCAACCATCAAGTATAAGACGTACATCACCTCTTGGATATCCACAACTTCATGTGACACTGAGCACTACAACGTGACTCCTTAAAGTGATAGTTATTTTGTAATAGAGAGAAAGACAAAATAACTAGATATCCAAGTCCTCGTCATTGTATTGAAAGCTCGAACAAGGATCTCGAAGAATCTTCATCCAACCTCCCCGATATCTTCAGATACTAAGTACACTCACCCATGAAATTTCACTTCAGCCTCAAATAAATAATACTGAACTAACCCCGTAGTCACATCTTGTCGACTAAATGCCTCAATCCAGCCATTTGTGATGTTATAGCTGAACTTTGATAATGGTTTTAACCCGATCACGGTCAAGAGCTCATAATCCCATCATCACGGGATTTTACAAATCTATGATTTAAACCGAGAAATAAGTTCTTTTGCGGGATTTTACAAAATCAAGAAGAAACCGTGAGATAATAACAGATTGAATGTGGCATGACTGATTTGATATTGGAGAACATCAGTTTGGGTTAAGAATATCCTGTGAGAATTACAGATCACATCACAACTTTTAAAACCTTTGTCCAACTAACCAACCTCGTACACAAACAACAATTTGTGACCACTTGATGAAGGAAACCCGATATACCAATGTTGAAAACTGAAGTAGTAGTCCCCAAATTTGTTACTTAAGCTTGCACTAATGTTGGAAGAACGGTGTAGAGAATAGATGCTCTAAGCAAATCTTTAAGTGCTCAATACCCAACCAAAGTATGAGACATTAACACCTCTTGCGATTATCGACATCGTCATTGACGTGTGACACTGAGTACTCCAATAACTCTTAAGTGATAGTTACCCCGACTGCTGGTAACTAGATAACCCAAGTCTTCAACTTAAATTTTAAGCACGAGCAAGTTATCATTGAAGGTCATGCATCCAACCAACCCCGACTTCAAGATAAAATAAGTAGACGCCTTCGTGAAATCCAACCTCATTCTCAAACAAGAAATACCAAATTAACTTCGTGATCATTTTGTGCGGTTGAATAGTCAAAGGGAGAAGACACATGCGCAAATTCTTAGCAGTGCCCAAGACTCATAGTCAGTCCAAACAAACATAGCTGTGTGACCCAGCTGCTTGGATGTTATTGGTGCTGTGCATGGAATAGTTGTCGTACTGTGTACAGGATTTTACAGTTCTTGAGATCTAACCGGGAATTAAATTCAAGAACAAACTGTACAACAGTAAGTATCAAACCGCTGAAATCTTAGGAAAGTCGCTAAGAGCCAACCCGCTGAAAGCTAAACCACTGAAACTGGATCCGCTAATATTCAACCTGCTGGAGACTGAACCACTGAATCCTGAATCGCTACGATCTGACCCGCTGTAACCGAAACTGCTAAGATTCAAATCGCTGGAGACGGAACTGCTAGGAAACTCGCGCTAATTCTCCCCCTCAAAAAGGGCATGAAATGACCTTTTTGCCAAAGCTGAGGTTCCGTGATGTTAGTGAATTTTTCAAGCACAATACATGGAAAGAGACAAATAAAAACTACTGCAACGGAGATGGTGATTAAGACTCTCTTGTAGTAACCCCTCGTTTGTCTTCTCATCAATGGTTCAGCAGATTTAAAATTCACTGAAGCTCATAATATGCCAAAACCTCTTGATGAAATATGATTATCTATAGAACGTGTAACAGGTTAAAACACGTCTCTGAACAAACCACCTCCCGTCTTTAAGTCTAACTACCTCTAGAGAAGATCTTGTACAACAATCCCATTAGAAGTTTGAGAAACAACAATCACTTGATGAAGCTTGATAAAGGACAAGTTTGCGACTTATACTTGCACTAAATTTGTGATTTAGAACCTATATTGAGCACAACAACGTAACTCCTTTAAATATAGATAGTGATATATACCCAACCTTCCATCCTTTATTGTATATATTCACTTCTTGAACATTCAAGTTTAATCACCTTAAATACGCTCGAGCAAGGGTCATCAAACATCGTGCATCCATCCACCCCGAGATGTTTGTGACACTAAGTACACCAACCCGTGAATTAACAAACCAACCAAGTCACCATAATTTCCCAATTTCTGCCGATCTCGAAGCACAAACTTATCCCGAAATAATAGCCAGACCCCGTAAGTTTTATAATGTCAAAATCCATGTCCTGCATACTTGTCCAAAGTTGATTTAACGCGATTTTACTACTCTTGAGATTTAAACCGAGAAATCGAATCTTTCGCGGGATTTTCTAAAATCTACAAGAGAAACCGTGAAATCAACAAGAATAGCCTAGAGTAAAGTGCAATACTAATCTTCAAAATTCAAGTCACGGGAGTCAAATCACAACTTGATCAGATCGCAACAAGTCAAGTCATAGATTGTTAATTTGCAACAAGTCCGATTGCAATCAATCAAGTCACAATTTGTCAATTCGCAAGTGTCAACTCACAGCGTCAAATCACAACTGGTCAAATCACAATCAGTCAAGTCGCAACAGGTCAAAACGCAACTTGACAAATCGCAATTAAACAAATCGTAATTTGTCAATTGTAACTCAAATCGCAAAGATCAAATTGCAGGCTCACCCAAATATCAGGCACCAATAGGACTACGCGTCAAAATCCACAACTCGATAATCACGTTGAAATTCATAAACCCACATACTGACCGTGACGTGGATATCCGTGTGAAATTTTATGTGACCAAAATACCACTCATTTTGCCAAATACTTAAAATAATTGAGAATCCCACGAATTATCACACTTACGTCCAATAATTTGGCCGAGCTAAATAGGTTAAGCAACATGATTTCACAAACATCCATCGTGAGCCACTCATAAGCCCAATCAATATCAACCATTCAAATGATAAGCCCATCCGAACATGAGCCCAAACCATAGCCACACCAAATTCGTCCTTGCATAATCATTCTCGGCCCAAGTCCATTTTTATTATGGTACAGCCCAAATAACAAATCCTGATCCAATATTGTATCCCTAATTACACGGATATATAGCAGACCTAAGCATTCCATAACCCTAATTGCACATCTTAAAACCTAACGCCCCCATTTTATCTCACCTTAATAGCTCCTCTTCCAAAAAATATGCGATCAGTAAAGTACCCATAACTCAGACCCTAAACTCACATCATCTTCAAACATAGGCGACACCTCATATCTCCTTACGATGTTCAGGCCGGATCAAGATATACGTCTTCAAGATCCATTGTGGTCTCGGGTAGGTGTTATGATGTACTTTTTATTTTAATAACCGAATCAAAAAGAAGATTAAAGCATTTGATTATTTTGATTTTTCTTTTAATGTTCGGATATTAACATGAGGCTTGGTCCTCAACTTGATCTCAAAGAGTTGTTATTGTTTTTTTTTTTTTTTTTTGTTGTATCATTGATCGACCGAAAGAAAAAGGAAATAACATTATTGTTATATTCTTTTATCTTGTTTGTGTCGTATATTAAATGAAGCGAAGCTTCAATATGATCAATGATGGTTTCTCATACTTTCGTGGGTTAGACCTTAGAGAGTCGCGATGTATCTTGAATCCTACGAAAGAGGAAAAAGAACTGAGGTCTTGTAATTAGTCATCCCTTTATGAGGTTGATGTTGTGATATTTTCTTTTTCTGAAAATGGTACGATTATGTAGATGTAGTTTTCTTTGAATCAGTTTCGTTGATTATGATTATTTGCTTCGAGTGATTTCTGTTGAGGTGTATGTTTCGAGTGATTAGGATAGAATGAGATTTGTTGTTGAGCATTTCAAGTGGATTTGTTGGTTTCGGTTCGAATTAGATTTTGTTTCGGGTTGAACTTGTTGTTGTTGACTGTTGTTCTTCCTGCTTGTTATTGAGTCTGTGGAATATGTCCTGGTCGTGGTCTCTTCTTCATCTTTGTACTTTTACTTGATAACTCGTTGACCAAATTTGACCTGAGTTTACACCTTTTATACACAAACCGAGTTCGTGAGTATATAGACAAACCGAGTTCATGACTATACAGACAAACCGAGTTCATGACTATGCAGACAAACCGAGTTCATGACTATACAGACAAACCGAGTTCATGACAAACCGAGTTCATGACTAAGTAGACAAACACACAGACAAACCGCGTCGTAGACAAACCGCATCGGAAACAAATTGCAACTTTGACTAGTCAAAGCTGTCACTTTCGTACTTTCCCTAAAAAACCGGATCTGGGTTTTTCTCTTTTCTTTTCAAAACGCAAGTAAGAACAGATGCATAACTTACTTGTTAATAAACTGAGAAAAATTAAGATTAAACCATATAAATCATAGTATGAGTCAGTTTATAACTCAACAATATAGCACTCAACCACCGATTTGTTATGGAAGTATATGACTTTTCCGACCAGATTCCGACTATCAATTCTGACCAGTTAGCGAGCATGATTTTCAGGAGCAGAAAGTCACAATGAATAGCACTTAGACACAACCACTCATATAGATACCAAGTAAAATAGACCTGGACCAGAAACGTATGATTTGGACTTTATGGCTGTTAAATATGGCAGAATTAAACATACTAGCCACAAAATCAAGTAAGTGTAACAACCTGAAACAGTTTCAAAAACACAGCTTAAAACCGAGAGACAAACCACAAAAATCAACACAACTACCAACCGTGGCTCTGGTACCAATTGTAGGATCGAAACATGTTGATTATTGTGGGATGATTCGGGTGGTCTTGGTTCATGGAAGATTAGATCCATGGTTGAGTTTAGAGAGAAGTTAGAGAGAGAGAGGGAGACTCTTGTTGAGAGAAAACCTAGAAATGCTAGATTACTATGTGAAAGGTTACAAGAGTTCCAACCCTTCCCAAGTGTGGGAAGGGGTATTTATACTTCTACATATTGGTGCCCCTAGTGGGCTGTGGAGTGAGCTGACAGTGGGGAAAGCCCCGACCCACTCCACAAATATAGATACGACTACTCTAATACTAATATTACTAATAATACTAAACGAATATATATAAGCCTACGAGCTATATAAATGCTAATTAGATGCTCGGGGTGACCGAGCCTTCATCTGAATATTTATATTCCTAACAATATATATATATAGGGAGACTTTCTTGCGAGAACCATCTTATCTGCGAGAACTGACAGAACTACCAAAAACATACATGCGCGCCTTTTAAAATAAAATAAAAATACATGCAAATCATCAATAATCGTAAGTATCCACTTATGTTCTTCAATATCATCATGAACTCATCCTCTTATTTCCAAATTCTTATCAAATTCTTTAGAACAACCATGTTTTTTTTAAAACATATATGTTGTTTTTAGAACATATGTGCAAAAATACAATTATTGAAGGCGTGCATGTATGTTTTTGGTGGTTCTGCCAGTTCTCGCAGATAAGATGGTTCTCGCAAGAAAGTCTCACTATATATATATATATATATATATATATATATATATATATATATATATATATATATATATATATATATATATATTAGCAATTACATCAAAAGATCGGCCCATAATCTACTTTCCTAAATACAATACACGGTTCTCCTAAAACCTAGCAAACCATACGATCTCTTTTATTTTTTTTCCTCCATAATATTCTCCCATATTTGCTCTTACATATACGGCTCAAGAAGGAGAGAAACAAGAAGAAGTCTTGGTGATTCTGGTCTCTTATTACACGCAACATAAACGGAGTTTTGGAAGAGGGTAGTGCGGAATTATACAAGCTTTGTTGGTGATCGGTTTTGAGGGTTTTCTGGGTTTATGTTACGCCTTGTTGTTGCCACAAAAAGGTACTCTTTATGCCTTCATTCTCGTCTCATAACCACACTTACAACATGTTATTATCGGCTCATAATCACAAAACACCATGTTATACGTTTATAAATATTAACGAGGGTATAAACCCTAACAAACCTAATCGGAATTTGCAATATAGTTGACCCTATCTTTTTGGATTTTGTCACGCCTAATATCATGGTTTCTTAATCAGTATTAAACCCAAAATACATGGTACCATTAATGGAACTAAAAGCTGGAAAACCCTAGGCATTTAATGAGGTCGATTAGGGTTAAAAGGGAATTAGGGCTTATGTAGTTGTTTTGATCGGGACAGTATTGTTATTCGAATATGTGTGCATCATACAATGAGTTTTGTAAATGTTTAATTCTGGAGTTTTGCTCTAAAACTCAGTTTAGGGTCTTAGTAAAGTATTCCAATTGGTTTGGAAGGATTTGAGTGTGATTTGGTCGTATTTTTGAATTTATTATGATGATATGTCAAAACTGGGGTGGCAGAATTTTATTTCAGTCGTGGTTTATGATTTTTCATTTCAAACCGTATCAAATTAGAGGCTTCAAATTTATAGGAATCATATATCATATATTTACTACTTCCCGGAATTTTTGTAGAATTTTCTGGATTAATTTGGTTAGGTTGTTAATTACATACTTTTGAAGTGTATCCGCAAATCCGAATCTGGAAATGTTAGCATAAACAATTTTTGAAAGGGGGTATCCACTTAATAATAAAATCTATAAAAATTCAAGTAGACTCTTAAGACATAGGGGCTCCTGTGAGAATTTTACTGATTTTTAGTTTGGGATTCTGATACGTTTTTAAAATTTGTTTAATGGGCTTAATTTTGTTATAAAACCGGTTAATGTGTATACATGTGTTACATAAATATTAAATGTGTCACTTTGATGTTTGGTGCCCTAATACATATTCTTATGTCGGGTGTGCCTTTTTAATGTCGTGTTGACTTGTGTGTGGGTTCGATTAACCTAATTGATAATCCCGAACCCTAAACCTAATTTAACTAAATTGGGAAGTCGTGTTAAAACTTACTAAATATTGAAAGTTACTAATTCAGAAACTTACTAAATATTAAAGTTACTAATTCGGAAAATTTACTAAATATGGAAAGTTACTAATTATGGAAAGTTACTTAATCTGGAAGGTTACTAAATATGGAAACTTACTAAAATGGCAAGTTACTAAAAATAGAAAGTTTCTGAAAATAGAAAGAAACCTTAAATGGGAAACCTGAATAACAATAAGCAGTAAACTTGTAAAATGAGCTTATAAGTAATACGTGTTTATTAATTCGTATTGGTTCCGTGAAGAGGGAGTAGCTTCTGTTCCGTGTGCTTCTTGGTTATTTCATTCATTATCTTTTGCATAAGGTACATATATTCTGACCTTTCTTATAAGGTTCCTGATGATCCTTTCACATTTTTTGATTGCTTAGCTTCTGATTTTGATGCCTTTGCTATGAGCCTTTCTGTTTATGACACTATGATATAAGCCTTTGATATGAGCCTTTGCTATGCACCCTCTGATATGAACCTATGATTATGATATTTTTGATGACCTTAGATTCTGTGTCATTACTATGGCATTCTGTTTGACCTTCAGTTTGATACCCGAGCTTTCACTAGTCAAGGGGGTTCTATGACCATGTCATTGATGCACCATTGGCATGACTCTAGGGTGGTCGAGTGATGTTCCATCCCGTCCCTTTTCTGTTATATGTTTATGAGCTCAAGGATATATGTTTGGCCACTATGATTTCTGCAGGGGCGTATGGATGCATCCTAGATCTGATATTTTATGTTATATGTTATATTTTCGGTGATTGGTACTGTGTGCAATACATGCCCTTCACATTTCTGGGAGATAGCTACTCCATTATTGTAAAACCCGAAAATTTTGAACGCGTAAAATAACCAAATTACCCTTGATCTCAAATTCATGAATGACGTTTAAAACTTTAAGACATTTTAAATCCCGAGTATGCCCTAAGTATTTAACGATAATAAGTGAACGAATAAAACGAATGTATACATTTTAACAAATTAAATCCCATGCCTAACTTTAAAATATAAGCTCCCACTTGAAACCATTCACACGTTTTTCTCTTCATGTGATTCCTTTGGGCCGATTTTACCTTGTCACTTGTGTACAACCTTTGGGCCTTAATCCATAATGATAGCATTACAACTTGGCCCATTCTTCCTCCTAAAAACTCTCACAAAACCGGACTTAAATCCCTCCCAAATTAGCCACACGGTTTTCCCTTTTTATTTTCACATAACCGAACATTTTCCAAACCAAATAAACCCTAAAAACTAAAGTTTCGGCCTCCATATTTTCCCTCTTGTGCTGCTGCTAATCGATCCAAACAAGCCCCAAAAGAAGGTGTTCTTGCTTCCTACGAATCAAGGTAATATAGTTCTTGTTCCCATTAATCCATACGAATTGGATACTAGCCATAAATTGTGTTTTTTTTTTTTTTTTTTCCTTGTGGGCTGCTGCTGTTCGATCAATAAGAGGAGGAGAAAAGACCCATTCGTGTGGTGTTTTGATCTTGTGTTCGTGTTTTTCGTTGTCTACAAGGGTATGGTATCGTCCTTGCTCAATCCTTGTTCTTGCCTTTTGTTCTAATCGAATTATAAATCACAAATAATGTCACATAAAATCATAAGTTATGAAAAACCCTAAAACTCGTATGTATGAATCGAACCAGGGATTTCGTGGTGAAATAATTCGTTGTGATCATGTTAAACGTGTTATAGACCGACCTAAATAGGTTATGGACTCAACCAAAATCGTTGGGAGTAAAGAACTAATGATTCGAATGATAAAAACCCTAAAATAGACATGTTTCTGTGATGGCTGTTTCTGACCTGGAACTTTGCTCGACTTTAACCGGCTGTGAAATTATGATGTGAACGGGTATTGGGATGGTTTTTGAGTCTAAAACTAAGTTCAATGAAGTGGCTATCTGGAGAAATTTATTTTGTAATTTTTAGAGGCCTGTAAGGCTACTTTTTGATTTTTAGAAAATCATGTGTCTGGTCGTATTTGTAAAGTCTGGAAAATAGTCCGGGTTTTTCATTTATCATTTTCAAACCATAACGAATTAGGATGTGTCCTTTTAGCTGAGTAATATATCACATGTTGGCTAATTACTTGAATTTTTGTAGAATTTTATAAATTTTCTAGACTGGTAAAGAAGATGGAAAATGGTCGGGTGTTTTTAATTAATCCGGTTCTGGAACAGGTTGGGAGAAAGGATTTTTAGTTCGTATCTAGACAACTTAATAAAATCTGGAAAAATTACATAAAATACTCAAGACCCTGGGGAACGTCTGTGAATTTTTATAGATTTTATTTCGAAGGTTTAATATGGTTTTCAAATTATTTAAAACGAGTCCAGTTAATACCTGAAAACTGTCAAGACATGTAAAAAGGGTGTGAATTGTTATTTTCCTAAGCGAAGGGTTATAAATTGTGAATCGTGAAACTTGAGGGTATAATTCGTATAATAAGTTAATTTGAAGGTACACTCTGTAATCTTGGAAAATAAAATGCGTGATGTGTTAATAAATTAATGAGAGGGGTTAAAATGTAAACTAAGTAAATCTAGGGCTTCATTTTGTAACTTTGATAGTAAAGGGGTATAAAGTGTAAATTATGAAACCTAAAAGACTAAAAGAGTAACTTGATGAATCTAAAAGCTAAAATGGAAAGTTACTTAAAAAGGAAGGGTTTGTAATTCTTGTCTACCCCTCTAGGTGTGAAGAAAGAGAGGTCCTGATCCACTCTGCGTCATCCATTTCTGATTTGTGTTTGCTTCTGGAATAAGGTACAGATATTCTGACCTTCTCTGTAAGGTTTCCTGTGATCTCTTTCATGTTCTGATCTGTATAGCCTCTGATTGATACCTGAGACTTGACCTTCTGATAATGAACCCCTGCATTTATCTCTTGTCTTGAATTTTGATATGAACCCTGACATGAACCCTAATATGATACCTGACATTGATACCTTGCTATGATTCCTTTGTCTGGAACCTTTGACCTAGTATATGAACCTAGACTGTGAAGCCTTTAATTTCTGACCTAGAAAATGATTTGAGAAAAGCTATTTAAAAATGAAGTTTACAAATGTGATACAATACTCTTTTGATTGGGATTTTACTAACTTGTATGAAAACTATTTTAAAAGACTATCTGCATGAGAAACCATTTTAAAAGATCATTTATGAACTCTACTTTGAAGGATTATTTTTATGAAGACCGTTAATAAAGATTATTTTAAATGGACTCTTAATTAGAAACCCTTTTTAAATGAACTGTTACTGACCTGCTGATTATTGACCACCTGATATTGACCTGCTGATACTGACCTGCGGATGTTGAACCTTCTGATATGACAACCTGATTATGATGTGAACCTTTGACATGTGACCCTTGATCCCAGTTTGATACCCGAGCCAAATTTGTGACCCTAGCCATGAAGGTAACATGGTCGTGTCTGTGATGCACCACTGGCATGACTAGTGTGTAGCCCTAGTGATTTGGTTACACCGTCCCCATCTTGATTCTGATATGTGCACACTCCTGTTATTATGGCCAATATGATTTGTTCTTGGGGGGCGAATGGATGCATCCTAGTCTTGTTCTGGTTCTGATATATCTGGTATGTCTGGTGACTGGTACTGTGTGCAATACATGCCTTTCACAACCCTGGGAGCTTGCAACTCCAACCCTGGAGGTATCCCCTCAACCTTATCTTGGTATGCTGAGGTCACCCCTCCATACACCCTGGTATGTGATTTGATATGATATGTTTCTGGGCTCGTGGTGGATTACTGTCCTAAACCTTTACTCTCTCTCTCTGTACCTTGACTTATCTATTTCATTATGCTATATCTGTTCTTGTCCTTTTACTTTCATTTCTTTTGCTTTCGTTTCCGTTTATTATATATCTGTTCACTGGGCTTTGTAAGCTCAGCCGCACGTTTTCTTTTCGTGTGCGGCAGGTTTTTAGTTGGAAGCTGGGTCGTTATTAGAGAGAGCCCTTGACTTAGAAGACCTTGCTAGCTAAATTGGATTTGAGATGATTTGAAAAGTTAATTTCAGACTTAGTGATTATTGTATATCTCACTTGTAACCTTGTAAATTCAGATTTTGGTTTGTAACCCTTGGAATCCTATTGTATTATTTATGTCATATGCTTGTGTTTGTTCTGATAAGAATCCGTATCTGTGACACCTTTGCCCTTGTCGGGTTGGGGTGTTACAATTATGGTATCAGAGATACAGGCTGCGACTCGTAATACATTTACCCTTGACCTGTGTAAGTTAGGACCACTAAGCTTTCCCTGTAGGCGCTCGTAAGACAACATTTGAAAATTTGCTTTAGGATTTCCCTATAGGAACTTAAGTTCTGACCAGTGAGGAATGGGTAGATTATAAGCCTTTTGTTTAAGTATCATTGCTTCCGCATCACTCTGATTCGTGCCTTGCTTTTGGTTAAAGCCTCTTGAGATCCCTCGTGGAAAGTGAAAGTTTATGCCTTGCACCACCTAAGTCTTGAAACCTAAATAAATCTTGAAGCCATTGAAAATTTCATAGTAATTGCCTGACACTATTTGATCCTTACCTTCAGATTCCGACTCTGACCTCTGATCTTTTGTTAATCATTTCAATGCCTCTTGGGCATTTTGAGAATCTCCATGGCGAGTAGTTTGGTTTTCCCTCTTGATTATGACATTTGATTTTGTTGACCTCCGAGACTATAGAAGTACTAGGTGGATTAAGATAGGTTGTTTTGCTTACGACTCGAGATAAAGTATGATCATCATGAAGGCATATTTATGTGGTGCTAGTATTATGACGCCTGATCAACGTAATAATACTTATACCATATAACGTGCCCTCATTGTGGCCATAGGATATCTTGGGAAGTACCTAAGAAGTTTAGAATTTGATATCCGTTGGATTATCCGTGACTAGTGAGATTTTAGGTTCATCCTACCTGTGCGTATACTCTGCCTTTGTTCATTAAATACCCGGATGAGTTGGACTCTCGTTTTGCATTCTGTTGACCTCGGTTATAAACCTTGAACTCCTGTAGAATTCGATTTGAAATCTTGTTCGCATCCCATATGAGCTTTTCTTTTTGGAAGAACCTCCCCGTGCATGAGAATGTTCGTGACGATCTTTTGCGATTTGCTACGACTTCGTCTAACCTTCGTACTTCAAATTTCGAGGACGAAATTTTTCTTTTAGAGGGGAAGAGTTGTAAAACCCGAAAATTTTGAACGCGTAAAATAACCAAATTACCCTTGATCTCAAATTCATGAATGACGTTTAAAACTTTAAGACATTTTAAATCCCGAGTATGCCCTAAGTATTTAACGATAATAAGTGAACGAATAAAACGAATGTATACATTTTAACAAATTAAATCCCATGCCTAACTTTAAAATATAAGCTCCCACTTGAAACCATTCACACGTTTTTCTCTTCATGTGATTCCTTTGGGCCGATTTTACCTTGTCACTTGTGTACAACCTTTGGGCCTTAATCCATAATGATAGCATTACAACTTGGCCCATTCTTCCTCCTAAAAACTCTCACAAAACCGGACTTAAATCCCTCCCAAATTAGCCACACGGTTTTCCCTTTTTATTTTCACATAACCGAACATTTTCCAAACCAAATAAACCCTAAAAACTAAAGTTTCGGCCTCCATATTTTCCCTCTTGTGCTGCTGCTAATCGATCCAAACAAGCCCCAAAAGAAGGTGTTCTTGCTTCCTACGAATCAAGGTAATATAGTTCTTGTTCCCATTAATCCATGCGAATTGGATACTAGCCATAAATTTGTGTTTTTTTTTTTTTTTTCCTTGTGGGCTGCTGCTGTTCGATCAATAAGAGGAGGAGAAAAGACCCATTCGTGTGGTGTTTTGATCTTGTGTTCGTGTTTTTCGTTGTCTACAAGGGTATGGTATCGTCCTTGCTCAATCCTTGTTCTTGCCTTTTGTTCTAATCGAATTATAAATCACAAATAATGTCACATAAAATCATAAGTTATGAAAAACCCTAAAACTCGTATGTATGAATCGAACCAGGGATTTCGTGGTGAAATAATTCGTTGTGATCATGTTAAACGTGTTATAGACCGACCTAAATAGGTTATGGACTCAACCAAAATCGTTGGGAGTAAAGAACTAATGATTCGAATGATAAAAACCCTAAAATAGACATGTTTCTGTGATGGCTGTTTCTGACCTGGAACTTTGCTCGACTTTAACCGGCTGTGAAATTATGATGTGAACGGGTATTGGGATGGTTTTTGAGTCTAAAACTAAGTTCAATGAAGTGGCTATCTGGAGAAATTTATTTTGTAATTTTTAGAGGCCTGTAAGGCTACTTTTTGATTTTTAGAAAATCATGTGTCTGGTCGTATTTGTAAAGTCTGGAAAATAGTCCGGGTTTTTCATTTATCATTTTCAAACCATAACGAATTAGGATGTGTCCTTTTAGCTGAGTAATATATCACATGTTGGCTAATTACTTGAATTTTTGTAGAATTTTATAAATTTTCTAGACTGGTAAAGAAGATGGAAAATGGTCGGGTGTTTTTAATTAATCCGGTTCTGGAACAGGTTGGGAGAAAGGATTTTTAGTTCGTATCTAGACAACTTAATAAAATCTGGAAAAATTACATAAAATACTCAAGACCCTGGGGAACGTCTGTGAATTTTTATAGATTTTATTTCGAAGGTTTAATATGGTTTTCAAATTATTTAAAACGAGTCCAGTTAATACCTGAAAACTGTCAAGACATGTAAAAAGGGTGTGAATTGTTATTTTCCTAAGCGAAGGGTTATAAATTGTGAATCGTGAAACTTGAGGGTATAATTCGTATAATAAGTTAATTTGAAGGTACACTCTGTAATCTTGGAAAATAAAATGCGTGATGTGTTAATAAATTAATGAGAGGGGTTAAAATGTAAACTAAGTAAATCTAGGGCTTCATTTTGTAACTTTGATAGTAAAGGGGTATAAAGTGTAAATTATGAAACCTAAAAGACTAAAAGAGTAACTTGATGAATCTAAAAGCTAAAATGGAAAGTTACTTAAAAAGGAAGGGTTTGTAATTCTTGTCTACCCCTCTAGGTGTGAAGAAAGAGAGGTCCTGATCCACTCTGCGTCATCCATTTCTGATTTGTGTTTGCTTCTGGAATAAGGTACAGATATTCTGACCTTCTCTGTAAGGTTTCCTGTGATCTCTTTCATGTTCTGATCTGTATAGCCTCTGATTGATACCTGAGACTTGACCTTCTGATAATGAACCCCTGCATTTATCTCTTGTCTTGAATTTTGATATGAACCCTGACATGAACCCTAATATGATACCTGACATTGATACCTTGCTATGATTCCTTTGTCTGGAACCTTTGACCTAGTATATGAACCTAGACTGTGAAGCCTTTAATTTCTGACCTAGAAAATGATTTGAGAAAAGCTATTTAAAAATGAAGTTTACAAATGTGATACAATACTCTTTTGATTGGGATTTTACTAACTTGTATGAAAACTATTTTAAAAGACTATCTGCATGAGAAACCATTTTAAAAGATCATTTATGAACTCTACTTTGAAGGATTATTTTTATGAAGACCGTTAATAAAGATTATTTTAAATGGACTCTTAATTAGAAACCCTTTTTAAATGAACTGTTACTGACCTGCTGATTATTGACCACCTGATATTGACCTGCTGATACTGACCTGCGGATGTTGAACCTTCTGATATGACAACCTGATTATGATGTGAACCTTTGACATGTGACCCTTGATCCCAGTTTGATACCCGAGCCAAATTTGTGACCCTAGCCATGAAGGTAACATGGTCGTGTCTGTGATGCACCACTGGCATGACTAGTGTGTAGCCCTAGTGATTTGGTTACACCGTCCCCATCTTGATTCTGATATGTGCACACTCCTGTTATTATGGCCAATATGATTTGTTCTTGGGGGGCGAATGGATGCATCCTAGTCTTGTTCTGGTTCTGATATATCTGGTATGTCTGGTGACTGGTACTGTGTGCAATACATGCCTTTCACAACCCTGGGAGCTTGCAACTCCAACCCTGGAGGTATCCCCTCAACCTTATCTTGGTATGCTGAGGTCACCCCTCCATACACCCTGGTATGTGATTTGATATGATATGTTTCTGGGCTCGTGGTGGATTACTGTCCTAAACCTTTACTCTCTCTCTCTGTACCTTGACTTATCTATTTCATTATGCTATATCTGTTCTTGTCCTTTTACTTTCATTTCTTTTGCTTTCGTTTCCGTTTATTATATATCTGTTCACTGGGCTTTGTAAGCTCAGCCGCACGTTTTCTTTTCGTGTGCGGCAGGTTTTTAGTTGGAAGCTGGGTCGTTATTAGAGAGAGCCCTTGACTTAGAAGACCTTGCTAGCTAAATTGGATTTGAGATGATTTGAAAAGTTAATTTCAGACTTAGTGATTATTGTATATCTCACTTGTAACCTTGTAAATTCAGATTTTGGTTTGTAACCCTTGGAATCCTATTGTATTATTTATGTCATATGCTTGTGTTTGTTCTGATAAGAATCCGTATCTGTGACACCTTTGCCCTTGTCGGGTTGGGGTGTTACAATTATGTTACTTATGTTATTTATGAAGACCATGATTATGATGTTTATGATATGATATGTTTTTGGGCTCGTGGTAGATTTCTGACAACCCTTACACCTTTGATACACCTATATTATACCTTCTGTTATTCCTCAATGCACTATATTCTGTATTTCTCATTTTCAATTTCTTTACTTTGTTATATATATCTGTTCACTGAGCTTTTTAAGCTCAGCCGCAATTCTTTTCTTCCGCGGTAGGTTATTAAGCTGGGAGCTGGGCTATCTTTGGGCTGAGAGTAGGAGTTGTGTGTGGACTTACGTACCCTAGACTTCCTAGCTTTGGACTATGTTTTCATTATTTAGACTTGGATTATGTTTCCTTCATTTTGGATCATGGAACTTATGTATTTATTTTTAAGTCATGTTGACCTACATTTTGGTATTTATGATTAGACTTCCGCTTGCGTTTTTATTATGTATGTTCTGATATGCCACCATAATGTGATACTTCTACCCTTGTTGGGTTGGGGTGTTACAATTATGGTATAAGAGTCAGGTTTGACCTTTAGAGCTTAGGCTATGACCTGTGAGGATTGGGTAGACATTAGGATTCCTTCTGATTCTTTTCCTTTCGTACTCCATTTTATTTCTGCCTTTGCTAATCGTTTTGATAATCATTTAGATGGTGAACACACGTCGTAACAACGGTCAACCCAATGGAGATGAGGATGATGCCCCAAACTTCGAGGCAATGATTGCCAATGCCCTCAATACCATTCTTCCTAATTTGACTACTGAGTTGACCACGCGAATCACCAACGACATCCGCAATGGTGCTGGTTCATCTGGTGGAGGTGGTGGTAATCCTCCTACAAACATTCATTTTTGGCTCGAGCGGTTTGGTAAGCTCAAGCCATTATCCTTTAGATCTGCTTCCACTCCTACGGAGGCAGAGGATTGGATAACCCATATGGAAAAGTTGTTCGAGGTCTTAAATTGTTGATGAAGCGAAAAGTGTACCGCTTTTAGGGGGTCATTTAAGCCCTAAATCGTATTTATTTGATCAAATATTGCCCTAAATCGTTCCTTTTGTCATTTTAGGTACTTTGGAGATGAAATCTGGAAAAGGAAGCATTTTGGACGTTTTTGGAACATAAAAATGAAGAAAATGACAAAGTCTCAAAAATATGCTGGAAAGTACCTGTGACGGCGTCAAGCCCTAGTGTGACGCCGTCAGCCCTTGATAAGCCAGAGAAATTTTGGAAGATTAAAGGGGGACGGCGTCAAGAAGGTCGTCAAGCTTTGATAAGCCAGAGAGGATTTTGGAGGATTAAAGGGGGACGGCGTCAAGAAGGCCATCAAGAAACCCTAAACACGGCGAGGTGACGGCGTCAAGATCTATAACGTGACGCCGTCAGATCTATTTTCCTATATATACTTTCATAATTTTTAGTCATTAGTGGGCAACTTTGTGAGGAGAAACCCTAAGACGAATTTTCTGCCATTTTTAAGGGTTTTATACCCTTGGATCTCCCATGTTTAATTGAAGATAAGTAATCAATTAATCATTCAATATGTCTATGTGTTGTTTGATTATATCTTGTTCTTGTCTTTTAATTAACATGCTAGGCTAGATTTATCTTGTGTTTGCTTAGATCTAATGAAACCTAACTATTGATTATTGGTTGTTGGTGTGTTATTAATTGTATTGGATGATTGTTTATCGATGTTAGGCTTAAGAAAACAGGCTAACCTCCTATACGGTAACTTGCTTGTGCGTCTTAAGAAACATGAACCAATGCGTACTAAGGTTTTTATGGTTGTATTTAATGTATGAGCGAATTCTAGTGATCCCATGTTAGGAGCTTCTTAGCCGGCTCGACATAGGAGTGAAGTAGAAGCTTGTAGAGTTGGGGAAGTACGTACGCCACCCCACGATTGGTATTAAGGAATACACCCGTCATCCACGCAATTAATACACACTAATCAACCGGTAAAAGATAGTTAGGGAGTAAGGAAATCTAAGTAAACACATTTCTCTCCATATAAGTTTCACAACCTTTTCATTTTCAGTCATTTTTATCTTATTTGCATTTGTAGCTATTTGGGTTAGTTGACTAGCAAATAATTCCGCCCACTCCTTCAAACCCGAGATTTTACTTGCTTTCATAAAATTATAAAAATACAAAAAGAATCTTCCCTCATCCTTAGACCTATTAGAGTAGTTTTTCAATCCTAACGACACTATTCCCCTAAAGAACGATCAATCCCCCGGTACTTGCCACAACACTATACTACATCGGTCAGGTACACTTCCTGGTGGGGATTGCAAGCCCCTTGAGATCCCTCGAGAGGTAAAACCTGTTGTAAGGTCGCAAAACCAAGCATCAAGTTTTTTGCGCCGCTGCCGGGGAATAGTTATTGTTTAGGTTGAATTTTTATTTTATTAGGTCTACTCACTAGATTCCTTTCTAGTGAGATTTTTTATTTTATTTTTCTAGATTTTCTTTAGTCTATCTTTTTTCTTCGTTTCTTTGTTCGTAACCATTACCATCCGACATCATGGAAGGTGGTAATATCCTCGATCCCAACAACCCACCACCACAACAACACCCACCTCCTAGAGCCCGTACCTTAGGAGACTACTCCCGTCCTAGCCACCATGGCTATCGAAACACCATTGAGCTCACTCAAGGAGCCAATGTCACTCCCTTGCGATCCGACACCATCCGGTTGGTGCAAAGTGGATGCGCATTCCATGGACTTCGTTCCGAAGATCCTAATCAACATCTCAAGGATTTCCTCAAAATTGTAGACTCCATAGACCTTGATGTTGCCACTCGAGAGATGACCCGATTGCGTCTCTTTCAATTTTCTCTACGCGACCATGCACGGCAATGGTTGTGGCAATTACCCATGTACTCCATCTTGTCTTGGAAAGATCTTACCACCCGTTTCCTAGCTAGATTCTTTCTACCTAAAGCGATTACTTTGTTGCGTGAGAGGATTGTTAATGAGATTAGTGAGCTAAGAGAACTCAATGAGTTGATTAAGAGTGAAATCGAGTTTAGGACCAGCACAAGCCTAGATAACTTCGAGCCTAGGAATGACTTTAGACTCTTTGAGAATTTTTTCCCAACCAAAACTGAGTTAAGTCACCATAAATTCCTCTTCAAGTATCCTTGTCCCGCAAAGTATCGGAAAAACCCATGGATTAGGAAAGGAACCCATATGAATGTGAAAGTCCCATGCATGATTGGTCATATGTTTAGAGAGCATACTTATATTGACTTGAGGGCCCCAATGAATATCATGTCTAGGCTTTACTACAATTGGATTATGAGCGTTAAGTTAGAACCTAGGCAAGATCCCTATAACCCCAAGCGACTATGTAACTTTGTTGGAAGAGTTAGAGGCATACACGTCTTCATTAAAAACTTCACTTACCGATGTGATTTCATGATCTTAGAAGATGTAAGAGGAATCATAGACCAACATTTAGGTGAGATAGTTTTGGGTGAACCATTCGTCAAAACATCTAAAATGATCTATGATAGGGACGAGGGCATCATCACTTTTTCCAAGGTAACCGAGTGTGTTAAATATAAGATGCCTTATAAGTTTGAAAAGTTCAAGGGTGTTGAAGACTTAGATGTCGACAATATCCCTACATTCGATGTGAGTGAGAATAATCACAATGTAGAGAGGATTAAATATTCGGGATGCATGGCCTTAGGTCCGGAATACATATGGGATGACAATGTGATTAAAAACTTTAAAACCGCATTTAAGTTGCGGTATGGAAAAACGTAATGTACGGTGACTTTGAGTCTAGCTATAAGACTCGTTAATAAAGAAAAGCGCTTCTTGGGAGGCAACCCAAGCTTTATTTGCTTTGTGTGTTTATTTATTTGTTTGTTTGATTTTATTTGCTTCCGTATGTATGTTTAATTTTTATTATTATTGATTCATGTTCAAAACTAAATTGTGAAAATACTTTATCTTGTTTTTAACTTCGTCTTAACTACATATAAAGGTATTTTGCAAAAGATAAGTGTAAGGGAAATCCAAATCGGTTTATTAGAACAAATGAACATGAATCATAACAATATTAAATTAACATACATATTAGTAATTGTTTGAGTCAAATGCTTGTATCGAGTCATAATGATATTTTGCAGGAATTCCAGGAAGTAAGGTATAGGTTTTTCCAGAAATTTTCCGGAAACTTAACATGAGAATTCTGTCAGATCATTTCTGACGGCGTCAGGTTTTAATTTTCTGAAATTTTTGAAAGTTTTGTTTTCATAAAAAGTTTTTATTAAATCTCTAACTTATAAACTCCAGGAATCTGCAAAATAATCATTCCACAAGCATTATATCCTTATATAGATTTATCCCGCCGATGTTATGCAGGTTTTCGTGTTTGTTTTCTCAGGTTTAACAGGTTATTTTGGACAAGGAGATGTATGTGGAATCTAGCTTTTGGTGATGCTTTAGTCTTGGAGCTTCTACTTTCTCTTGGAAGAAGATCTAACCATGTTACCTCTTTATCCACCGAGCGAATCAGGGAGTATTTGATTTCATTCTTTTACCTTATTTACTTTTACATCTTGTTATTTGAACATTGGGGACAATGTTCATCTTAAGTGTAAGGGGGGGTAAAGTACGATACTTTAGAGAAGGCTATTACGCTTGATTTTTGTTTGTTTAATGGTAGATGTGTAATAAAACTGAGAAAAATACCTGTTAAGGCAATTTTAGTGCCAAATTTAAAATTTTTTACAACATATAGGAGTGAAACTTTGATCTTAATGAGCGTCTCACGGATAGGAGTTATATGACTAGCACAAAAACCGTACCACTAAAAAATTTTCCACCCCCAAATATGTGAGGTTCGCCCCTAGAATTGGTAGGAAAAGCATTTATGCTATGTTGTGTGTACCGGTAGCACTTAGATTCTAGAACTTGCGTTAGGACCATTCCGAGGCCACAAGTGAGACTACATTCGTGTAGTTAGATTTACTACATGATAAGAGGCATTAGGATTAACCCATTGTTTTACACCTGTGTTTTTGTTATAATTACGTTGGCTACATTGGTCAAGTAATTCTCCCACACCCTTTGCGTTGTACTCATTTTTAGTACACGATACCCCTAGTACACCCCTCAGAGCCTATCTTTTCGTTTCTAACTTTAAGCATTTTACTTAAAGTAAGAATTTGTTTACACCCCACTTAAATGTACACCCAAATCGCCTTAGCCAACCTTGTATGCACTCATTTTTAGTGCATTATTGTGACAACATTTGTTTAAACCCCAAGTTAATTATCTAATTGATTACATGGTTGCTAAGTCGAGTCATATCCATGTACATATTGTTTTGGGACGATTGGGACTCTTGGGTAAAGTACTAGTGTAATGGAGTAATAGGAAAGAACAACATTATTACCCCCATATGTGCTAAATATTTTAAAAGTACTCCAAGTGTTTCGATTATCTTAATTCGAGTCATTAGAATAGTTATTTGTAAAGTTATGTAAAAGTTCAAGTGTAAGGGGAATGCAACGCCCCTATGATGTATTATTTTGGATGGTAGGGCAAGAGTGTATGAAAAAAAAAAAAAAAATTTGAGAAAAAGAAAAGTAGAAAAAACATAAAAGAAAAGTAGAAAAAACATACGGACTACCATCCCGTTTCATTTTATGTTTATTTTATCTTTTTGTTATTTCTTTCATTAGCTTAAGTCGAGTCTAGTCTTGGCTTAACAACGCCATATTGTACATGTAATTAATCAAGATCTTTAACTCGCCACCAGTATAATATCCTTTATCCAACAAATCCGTGTTTATCATATCCCTACACCTAACGTTATAACCCGTTTAAAAGCCCTCTTTGATAGTTTATCTTAGGTGCTTACGCCTAGTGGAGAAGGTTTTTGATCCTTTCCCAAGCCTATGGTAATCTATTTGCTATGACAGGTAGTGAGAGATATTATCCGTTTTCATTTATGAGATATACTTTTATGACACCTGAGAGATGTGAGTATCTAAACACTACTTGTGAGGTGCTAGTTTGTAATCTCCGTGCTTATTATGATTAAATTGGAACGACTAATTGTTGTAATAAATTTTATATTAGCGTTAAATGACCCCTAACTTGTATTTTGATTAGAATAAAAGCGCATTTGCTTGAGGACAAGCAAATCTCAAGTGTAAGGGTATTTGATGAAGCGAAAAGTGTACCGCTTTTAGGGGGTCATTTAAGCCCTAAATCGTATTTATTTGATCAAATATTGCCCTAAATCGTTCCTTTTGTCATTTTAGGTACTTTGGAGATGAAATATGGAAAAGGAAGCATTTTGGACGTTTTTGGAGCATAAAAGTGAAGAAAATGACAAAGTCTCAAAAATATGCTGGAAAGTACCTGTGACGGCGTCAAGCCCTAGTGTGACGCCGTCAGCCCTTGATAAGCCAGAGAAATTTGGGAAGATTAAAGGAGGACGGCGTCAAGAAGGTCGTCAAGCTTTGATAAGCCAGAGAGGATTTTGGAGGATTAAAGGGGGACGGCGTCAAGAAGGCCATCAAGAAACCCTAAACGCGGCGAGGTGACGGCATCAAGATCTATAACGTGACGCCGTCAGATCTGTTTTCCTATATATACTTTCATAATTTTTAGTCATTAGTTGGCAACTTTGTGAGGAGAAACCCTAAGACGAAATTTCTGCCATTTTTAAGGGTTTTATACCCTTGGATCTCCCATGTTTAATTGAAGATAAGTAATCAATTAATCATTCAATATGTCTATGTGTTGTTTGATTATATCTTGTTCTTGTCTTTTAATTAACATGCTAGGCTAGATTTATCTTGTGTTTGCTTAGATCTAATGAAACCTAACTATTGATTATTGGTTGTTGGTGTGTTATTAATTGTATTGGATGATTGTTTATCGATGTTAGGCTTAAGAAAACTGGCTAACCTCCTATACGGTAACTTGCTTGAACGTCTGAAGAAACATGAACCAATGCGTAATAAGGTTTTTATGGTTGTATTTAATGCATGAGCGAATTCTAGTGATCCCATGTTAGGAGCTTCTTAGCCGGCTCGACATAGGAGTGAAGTAGGAGCTTGTAGAGTTGGGGAAGTACTTACGCCACCCCACGATTGGTATTAAGGAATACACCTGTCATCCACGCAATTAATACACACTAATCAACCGGTAAAAGATAGTTAGGGAGTAAGGAAATCTAAGTAAACACATTTCTCTCCATATAAGTTTCACAACCTTTTCATTTTCAGTCATTTTTATCTTATTTGCATTTGTAGCTATTTGGGTTAGTTGACTAGCAACTAATTCCGCCCACTCCTTCAAACCCGAGATTTTACTTGCTTTCATAAAATTATAAAAATACAAAAAGATTCTTCCCTCACCCTTAGACCTATTAGAGTAGTTTTTCAATCCTAAAGACACTATTCCCCTTGAGAACGATCAATCCCCCGGTACTTGCCACTACACTATACTACATCGGTCAGGTACACTGCCTGGTGGGGATTGCAAGCCTCTTGAGATCCCTCGAGAGGTAAAACCTGTTGTAAGGTCGCAAAACCACGCATCAATTGTGCTGTTATTTTCAAGACCAGATTGGCTACTTTCAAACTTGAGGGGGATGCCCTCAATTGGTGGAAGGCTTACAAGCAGGCCAAAGGAGGAGAGGCCTTTGTTGCTACTTGTACTTGGAGTAACTTCTGCGATATCTTTTATCTGCAGTATTTCCCTTTCTCAGAGCAGCAGAGATTCGAGCGTGAGTACAGCTCGATTTATCAGCTTGAGAGTGAGTCCTCTGGAGAGTATATGCAGCGGTTTTTGTGGTTGGTTAGTTTTGTGGGGCCAGTTGCTAGAGATGCTCCCCGACAAGCGAGGCATTTCAAATGGGGTCTGAAGAAGTGGGTACTTGATCGCGTCGTCAACACTGACTTTGCAGATGTGTCATTAGTTGCCGATGCTACCCGTAATATAGAGATTCTTCATGAGGGTGGTGGCTACAACAAGAGGAACCGAGATGGTGATCGCATTCAGTTGAGGGGTCAGGATAACAGTCACAGGAGTCACGAGCAGAGAAGTTAGACTGAAAGGGGTTATGAGCATGGAGGTCAGACGGATAGGGGTCACGATCAGAGGCGACATGAGCCGAGGGTTCAAGACCAGAGACTTGCAGTTAGGCCTGGGAATGACAGACAACACAACAACAACCATAGGTCGTGGAGAGATCAGTCGGTGCGTGGTAATCAGCTGAGCCGTTCTTCAGGGTCTACTAGTCAGAAGAAGCCTACAGATCCTCCGTCTTCTGCTCCTATTTGTACTACCTGCGGAAAAGGTCATGAGGGTCCGTGTTATAGAGCTTCAGGTGGTTGCTTTTCGTGTGGGTCCACAGAACACAAGATCAGAGACTGTCCCAAAAACCATGCAACCGACAACAACAGAAATGCCAGGGACAACAGGCCGAATCAGACAGGAGACCGTGCTCACAACTAGTTTCCTTAATTTCATTTTCATTTGATTCAGATGTCTTGACATTTATTTTTCCTTTTCATTTTCATGATACACTGGTGGTTTTATTGAGTAAATCCCTTGAATGTTTTAAGTTCTCAATTGGTAATTTCGTTCTGTGGTAACCCTGCGTATGTTGGTTGATTTATTTGTTATGAGGATTTTGGTGAATCATGGAAGAATTGATGCAATTGATGACCTACTCCATTTCTGATAGACATACTAGATTCCCGTAGCTTTTATTATAAGTTCTGTTTCCTTATTTTGTTCCGTTGATGGCGATTTATTTTGTTAGCCTGTGAGAGTGAAGAAGAACTAGGAGGTTGATGATAGGTTGCTTATTCACAACTTGAGATAAAGTATGACCATCATGAAGGTATATTTATATGATGCTAGTATTATGACGCCTAGCTAACGTGATAATACTTACATCATATAACCTGCCCTTATTGTGATCATAGGATATTTTGAGAAGTGTTTGAGAAGCTTTAGAAGTTTTAACATCCAATGAATAATTATTCGCGACTAGTTAAGATCTTAGGTTCATTCTACCTATGCATACATTCTATCCTCGTCATTAGTCTTCTTGATACGTTTGAATACTCGACATGCATTTTGTTGACCATTATGCATCCGTTAAGAATCTTAGGCTTCATTGTAGATCTCTCTACCGTTCAATATCGTCATCCAATCTGCCTTCTGTCTGTATGTATACCATGTGTTTCCTTGAGAAGTTAAATCTACCATTTACTACATGCACGTTCAGATCCACTGAATCTGGTTCATTATGATCTACTCTTGATGATAGACCTGAGACTATGAGTTATGAGAAACAAATATGTCTGTATGTAGAAATCCTTTGGAAGAATTATACTGAAGACGAGACTACTTGAGAAACTGAAGAGTTATGTGATGAGTGCCTATTTACTCATCATTTTATGCCCATATAAGACACAAAAATGACCAAAAACACCCAAATAGATCAAATATTATTGCAAATATTCTTGGTTTGTGTTTTTGTGTGTTTCAGGTACAAAAGGATTGAAAACGGGGCAAAAACGGACAAAACCGAGCACGAGATTGGAAAAAGTTCAAAAAAGCCGAGGCCGGGGAAGAAATTTACCAAAGTGGATCATAATTATGCTCAATTTGTCAAGATTGGTCCTTGGAAGTATTTTTCAGAATTGACATAAATGGTCCCTGAATTTACAGATTTGGCAAAATTGGTCCCTTAACTTAACACTAATTCCAATCCTTATCCTAAAACTAAAAATAAACCCAAAACAAATAAACCTTATCCCATTTTTCCCTTAACCCAATTACAGCCCAATCCCAAATAAACCCACACCCTATTTTAACTAATACCAGGGTCAACCTGGTCAATCCTCTCCTTCCCAAACCATTTGCTGCCAATACCACACTCCACCTTCTCCCTGACATCAACCCACTCCCCAAGCTTTTTCACTGCTACACACCATTCCCCCCCCCCTTAGATAGCCAAGTACCTCTTTCCCACGTGCCTACAAAAAAGCCTGGAAAGCTATCACCAATTTTCCCGCCAAAATCCAATTTGAGGGCTCGGATTGCTTTTAAGCTAAACCAATGGCTGAGATATGTGGGGAGTGACCAGGGAAGACTTTTGGGAAGTATAAAAAAAGCCTCCTCAGCACACATTGATAGGGAGTAGATTTTAGTTTAGTTAATTAGATGTAATTTTATTTTTTAAGTCGTTCTTGTATTGTTTCATCAGTAGTTTAAGTTTTCAGTTATCAAGTCAAGTTAATTTTAGCTCAAGTTTTCTAATTTCAAACAGCTTTGTAATCATTTTGAGTATTAATTGAAGTTCAAGTTTTCTCATTAATTCGAATTAGGAATATAGTTACTGTTACATTGTTCTCAAGCCTCAGTATCATTTATATAAGCCCATATAAGCTCTTTGTAGCTTATTGTGAGCTTATGATAGAATTACTCAATCCTATTCCAAGATCATCAATAGTCAAAAAGTCAACATTAGTCATACTGCTTAATTAGTGCTTATTTATTGTTTTTTCTCTGCTCGTTGTTGGTTGTCTTTGCCTTCTATAGTCCCTTATAGTTTGAATATAATTAGGATTTGATTTGCTCAATTCAATAGCCAAAACAGTCCCTTAAGGACTGTTTGGGTCAATGGGTAAAACGGGTCAAACTGAGGATTTACTGTTCACATGCATCTTGAGAACTTTAAGGTAGCTCAATTTAACTCAGAGTAGCTGTTTTTAAGTAGTGTTAAGGTTATTTACATGAATTTTCAGTTTTAAGCTTAATATTCCAATTTGTGAGGCTTTGAATTGCTTTTTTGGCTTCCACTATAAGGCCTAGTTTTTGAAGCTTATTTTTTATGTTCATATGCTCCTTAGGATGTTTTAATAGATTGGTGAGAGTTGTTTTAATCATAAGAAGGCATTGAGGACATTTGGGCAAAATGTGGTGCAAATCTGCACATGGCAGATAAGCAGTGCAGTCTGCATCAGCTTTTGAACCTTGTTAAAGGTGCTTATTTCCTACTTTCTATATCTAAATTTCTTATTTCAAGTTTTTTACCTGTAGTTCTTAGCTTGTTCCTACTTTACAGACCTTATCTTAGCTTATTAGAACTTAATATGTGGCTTTAAGTCTCTCATCAGTAGCCTTTAGTCAGTCAGCACAACTTTTCCTAGATTCCTCATAAGCCCTTATTAAGCTCCCCTAGGTCTAGCTTTTTGTTTTTGAGAAGTTCAGAGTATGAACTTTACTTATGTTTAGCTTTATCTGGATTGGCTTATTGTTCCTAGCTTATTTTTTAGCTCAAAAAGCCCCTAGTAGGACTGCTCTTCCCCTGCACACATCAGTAGGCACTCTAGTGCTTGTTGAGATTATTTGAACTTATTTCTTTCCCTTGTGGCTTATTCTGAGTTTTTTTTTTGTTTTAAGTAGATTACACTTTGTACAACGTAGCTTATTTCAGTTCCATATAGCTTAATTCTAGTTTAACCAGTCCACTGTTTATTTCCTTTTTTCTTGTTTTCTTCATTTGAACATGCTGATCTATTTCTAGTTTATTTCCCAGCTCATTTGTGGATTTTGAAAAATGTTGTAGTTATTAAAACTGCTTTTTATTATGTGCTAATTAAGTTTGTAAAGAGAAAATCAAAAAAAAAATAAAAAATATAGATTTACAAAAAATAGGACAACCAGGTTCGAACCTGGTACCTCTAGCTCACACACCCACAACCATACCAACTGCCCTAGGGTCTTGTCTCATTAAACCTTTGCACCATTTATCCTTTATCCTTGTTTTTTTTCATTTAGCTTTCAGATTTAGTTAGCTTATAATCAGCTTATTCAAATAAGCTGATTCTGTCTTTTTATTTTTCCTGGCTTCAGTATGCTATAAAGTAATTTTGTAAAAAGTTTCAGATTTTTCTAAATAGTTTTAGTATTTTTAATCATTTAATTAGATTAATCTAGTTTTTAATTCATAATAAATAAAATAAAAATAAAAAAAATATAATTATTTTTTATAAAATTTTCTTTTATTAATTAAGACTTAGGAAAAATAGATTTGTACTCGTAGAGTAAATATTTCTTCGTTTTGACGTTTTAGGCTCGAGATTTCCCGGTTTAAACGTATTTTTAGATTTCCTTTACGTTTTTAATTTCGAGCACTTTAGATTATCGTTTTTCTTGTTTATTAAATCGTATTTAGTTAATGTTCACTTATATTAGATTAAAAACCAAAAACCTCTTTATTTTCACTATTCAAACACGTTTCACGAATCGAGATCACAAATTCCATTCAATCCTTCGTTGGGAAAACGACTCGGGTAACATATACTTCCTTTGTGTTTCCTTTGGAAAAAAATATATATATTGATATCAACGGATCATTATGCGTACTTGTTATCCACACGTCTTCTGTGATTCGATACGTTTCTATCTAATCTCTCTACTCCAATTTCGAGGACGAAATTTTGTTTTAGAGGGGAAGAGTTTTAAAATCCTAAAAATTTAATTCATTTAAATTACCAAATTACCCCTCTATCACGAGAAGTCATAACAATATTAACAAATACTACACAAGAACATTTAAACCTTTAACCTAAACTAATTTAAATCTTATATAAACTAAATAAAACTTAAATCCTATGTTACTTATAAAACGTGTACATGTTCCTTTCTTTTACATATTTACACGACACAATAAAATACACATACATATATTGTTAATAGATAAGCACAAGAATTATGAAGATGTATCAAACAAATGAACAAGGATAGATATTACCCCATTAAAATATATATATATTAGCATATATATATATATATATATATATATATATATATATATATATATATATATATATATATATATATATATATATATATATATATATATATATATATATATTAGCAATTACATCAAAAGATCGGCCCATAATCTACTTTCCTAAATACAATACACGGTTCTCCTAAAACCTAGCAAACCATACGATCTCTTTTGTTTTTTTTCCTCCATAATATTCTCCCATATTTGCTCTCAAATATACGGCTCAAGAAGGAGAGAAATAAGAAGAAGTCTTGGTGATTCTGGTCTCTTATTACACGCAACATAAAAGGAGTTTTGGAAGAGGGTAGTACGGAATTATACAAGCTTTGTTGGTGATCGGTTTTGAGGGTTTTCTGGGTTTTTCTTACGCCTTGTTGCTGCCACAAAAAAGGTACTCTTTATGCCTTCATTCTCGTCCCATAACCACACTCAAAACATGTTATTATCGGCTCATAATCACGAAACACTATGTAATACGTTTATAAATATTAACGAGGGTATAAACCCTAACAAACCTAATCGGAATTTGCAATATAGTTGACCCTATCTTTTTGGATTTGGTTACGCCTAATATCATGGTTTCTTAATCAGTATTAAACCCTAAATACATGGTACCATTAATGGAACTAAAAGCTGGAAAACCCTAGGCATTTAATGAGGTTGATTAGGGTTAAAAGGGAATTAGGGCTTATGTAGTTGTTTTGATTGGGACAGAATTGTTAGTCGAATATGTGTGCATCATACAACGAGTTTTGTAAATGTTTAATTATGGATTTTTGCTCTAAAACTCAGTTTAGGGTCTTAGTAAAGTATTTCAATTTGTTTGGAAGGATTTTAGTGTGATTTGGTCGTATTTTTGAATTTATTGAGATGATATGTCAAAACTGGGTTGGCAGAATTTTATTTCAGTCGTGGTTTATGATTTTTTATTTTCAAACTGTATCAAATGAGAGGCTTCCAATTTACAGGAATCATATATCATATGTTTACTACTTCCTGGAATTTTTGTAGAATTTTATGGAGTCGTTTGGTTAGGTTGTTAATTACATACTTTTGAAGTGTATCTGCAGATCCGAATCTGGACATGTTAGCATAAACAATTTTTGAAAGGGGGTATACTTAATCATAAAATCTATAAAAAATCAAGTAGACTCTTAAGACATAGGGCCTCCTGTGAGAATTTTACTGATTTTTATTTTGGGATTCTGTTACATTTTTAAAATTCATTTAGTGGGCTTAATTTTGTTATAAAATCGCTTAATGTGTATACATGTGTTACATAAGTATTAAATGTGTCACTTTGATGTTTGGTTTCGTAATACATATTCTTATGTAGGGTGTGCCTTTTTAATGTCGTGTTGACTTGTGGGTTGGTACGATTAACCTAATTGATAATCCCGAATCCTAAACCTAATTTAACTAAATTGGGAAGTCGTGTTAAAACTTACTAAATATTGAAAGTTACTAATTCGGAAACTTACTAAATATTGAAAGTTACTAATTCAGGAAACTTACTAAATATGGAAAATTACTAAATATGGAAAGTTACTAATTATGGAAAATTGCTTAATCTATAAGGTTACTAAATATGGAAACTTACTAAAATGGCAAGTTACTAAAAATGAAAAGTTTCTAAAAATAGAAAGAAACCTTAAATGGGAAACCTGAATAACAATAAGCAGTAAACTTGTAAAATGAGCTTATAAGTAATACGTGTTTATTAATTCGTATAGGTTCCGTGAAGAGGGAGTAGCTTATGTTCCGTGTGCTTCTTGGTTATTTCATTAATTGTCTTTTGCATAAGGTACAGATATTCTGACCTTTCTTATAAGGTTCCTCATGATCCTTTCACATCTTTTGATTGCTTAGCTTCTGATTTTGTTCCCTTTGCTATGAGCCTTTCTGTTTATGACACTATGATATAAGCCTTTGATATGAGCCTTTGCTATGCACCCTCTGATATGAACCTATGATTATGATATTTTTGATGACCTTAGATTCTGTGTCATTACTATGGCATTCTATTTGACCTTCAGTTTGATATCCGAGCTTTCACTAGTCATGGGGGTTCCATGACCATGTCATTGATGCACCAATGACATGACTCTAGGGTGGTCGAGTGATGTTCCATTCCGTCCCTTTTCTGTTATATGTTTGTCAGCTCAAGGATATATGTTTGGCCACTATGATTTCTGCAGGGGCGTATGGATGCATCCTAGATCTGATATGTTATGTTATATGTTATATTTCTTGTGATTGGTACTGTGTGCAATACATGCCCTTCACATTTCTGGGAGCTAGCTACTCCATTATGTTACTTATGTCATTTATGAAGACCATGATTATGATGTTTATGATATGATATGTTTCTGGGCTCGTGGTAGATTTTTGAAAACCCTTACACCTTTGATACACCTATATTATACCTTCTGTTATTCCTCAATGCACTAAGTTTTGTATTCTCATTTTCAGTTTCCGTACTTTGTTATATATATCTGTTCACTGGGATTTTTAAGCTCAGCCGCATTTCTTTTCTTCCGCGGCTGGTTATTAAGCTGGGAGCTGGGCTATCTTTGGGCTGAGAGTAGGAGCTGTGTGTGGACTTACCTACTCTAGACTTCCTAGCTTTGGACTATGTTTTCATTATTTAGACTTAGATTATGTTTCCATCATTTTGGATCATGGAACTTATGTATTTCTTTTAAGTCATGTTGACCTACATTTTGGTATTTATGATTATACTTCCGCTTGCGTTTTTATTATGTATGTTCTGATATGCCACCATAATGTAATACTTCTACCTTTGTCGGGTTGGGGTGTTACAGGTTTGCTCATGCATGGACACTTGCCGATTGTACATCGTTGTTTGCCTTCTCATCACCGCATTTAAGTTGGTGTTGTTGTATGGAAGGTTGGTTGTTGGTGTGAAGGATGACGTGTCAAGATTACGAAAGAAAGTGTCGGGTGAAGGTGTACGAGCACGAGAAGTTCCTTCTTCATTCACTTCATCATCATCCTCATCCAGAGGGTGAGATGACGATCCATGATGGAAGGAGGAAAAAGAGAAAGTAGCATCGGAGGTGGATTTACGAACACGTTTAGACCCTTTGTCACTACGTTGCTTTGTGCGACGTTGTGGTCCACCAAGGGGTTTCACGATGGGATCAACAAGGAAATAGTCGACGCTATTGAGATGTGGGTAATTAGCAATAACCCAACGGAAGAGACGAGTAAGCAACATAGCGTATGGCATGAGCTTATCGGACCGACTATGAATATTTGCCATTCTTTTTGCCATATAGTATGTGAGGTTGTATGGCTCCTCGTTACTAAGGAAATAGAGCATATGGGCTAGACTTGTCGGAACATGATCCCGGTTACCCGCAAGACACAAGACATTCTCACGAAGAAGAAGCTCCTAATTTTTGAGATCGGGAAGAATTTCTTTGAGATAGATACGGTTTGGGTCGAGGTGGACTATTGAACCATCACGTTTTTTGTACGTGTTGGCGACACGAGGGATTTGGACATGTTGCTTTATGTTTTGGAGGTCGGGAATTTCGGTAAGATATGGACCTTCACTTTCAAGATGATAGTGAAGTGACTCTAAGGAATGGTCTTCTGTGTAGGCACATTGACAATAGGAAGGAACACCTCGAATGTCACCAAGTTCGGTGATGGACAAAACGATATGTTCATTCTGTATCCAAAAATCTAGGAAGACATTACCCTCAAGATCATTGAAGGTACAAACACGACTATAGAATTCGAGGATGAAATGAGGACAAATTTGATCATTTATTTTATATAAACAATCAAAGTGGATAGTGGGGAAGCATACATTTATGCCATTCAAAGGAACAAAATAAGCATCGACTACACGACCTTCGTGTATATATCGATGTTGGACTTTAAAACATAAGCTTTTTGCTCATCGGGAATGTTTGGATCATCGATTAGTGAAGGGATGTAGGATTTGGTGTCTTGGTAATCGGTACGAGGCATTGTTACCTACAAAAATATATAAGTATGTATATGTTAACTTTTGTATTTTGATGATCACATTTCTAGTGTGTGTGCCTATATGCAAACAATGTGGAGGTGCGTTAATCTCGACTCTAAAACAAAAATAATGAGATTACCCAAGCACTCCTAACTTCACTTTTGCTCAAGCAAATATGTCGAGGAATACATATTAGTTATGTAATTCGATCAATATTTGTGAGATCATGTATGCATGCGAAAACGTTTTTAGTTTGTATAAACAATGCACGAAAAATGTTTCATGATCCTAGCTGTGTGAAATTTTTTGAAAACAATGGAATTGGGTGTTTAGCAAATGCGTCAATTTGGTGCCAAAAATCTTAAAGTTGAAAAGCTTGAATGTTAATGACTCCTAATCCAATTTTAAGTATCCAAGACATGATTCCACTAAAAATATTTAATCTTAATCCGATTTAAATAGTGAAATTCGGACTAAGGCATATAATGTAAGTGGGTTTATGCAAATCCTATGTTTAGGGAATCATGTAAGTTATACATTGTCTAATCCTAGTCGTAATTGCATAAAAATTCAATCAAAATTGAAAAACCCCAATTCAATTTTGTGCATAAGAACAAACCCTGGACTCAAATTAGAAAGAAATTAAAGTTAATTTACTTACAATTGATGTCGTAGTGATTGATATTCTTTAAATGCAATGCCTCGATCTTGATTGACAAGAGTGTAGTTTGATTAGGGTGTGATATTCGGTTTTGGTAGCAAGAGGAGAAGTTGAAGTATTGTTTTGAATGGGTATGCAAAGGGAAAGAGGACGAAAAACGAGTCTGGCATGCACACGGTACCACGGTACCACTAATGTTTAGTGGTGTCGTGCCACTTTAGTGGAGCCGTGCACTTCTGAGACTAATTTTTTGCTCCATTTTGATTTTTGATGAATTAATCTTACTTAATTAGTAAGACTTTTTGATGCGAGGGGAGAGTTTATACCTAATAAACTCTTTTAATGGAAATGACTGGGCTAGACGACAAGAAATGACTTTAGTATTTCCGAGAAAGTACATAGGTAGTCATTAGAGTGATACGAGGTATGACTTCAGATATTTCCAATGAAATAGATAGTCATAAACTCTTTTACGAGATGAGTCCATTGGGATTTGAATGTTGAAGCTAGACGTGAAAGGATGACTTTGTTATTTCCCAGGAAATACGCAAATAGTCATTTGGTGGGATGTGAAGAATGACTTAATATTTCCAGTGAAATATTTAAAAGCCATGAGACGAGACATAAGAGATGAGTTAATATTTCCAGTGAAATATTCAAGTAGTCATACGAGGGATGTGAAGGATGACTTAACATTTCCAGTGAAATATTTAAAAGTCATGAGACGAGACATAAAGAATGACTTCAATATTTTCAGTGAAATATTTAAGTAGTCATAAGAGGGATTTAAAAGACGCATTTGAACACATGGAAATTGTGAAATTCACGGAATGTGTTTCATCATTTCTAGACCTAGACGAAGAAAGTTAGAGGATTCTTGTTTGAGAGGTTTGGTTAGGATATCGACGATGTTGTCCTTTGAGGGAACCTTTTTAGATAGAAATGTTTCCTCTTTGGGCATTATCGCGATGGAGGAGATGACGTACTTCGATGTGCTTCGTACATGAGCATTCCATGGGGTTCTTGGTCAAGTCAATTTGCACCTCGGTTGTCGCACTTTATAGGAATGTCGTTGAGATGGATGTCGCAATCGATTAGAGCTTGTTTCATCCATAGTGCTTTTTGTAATGTCTTTCCGGTGCTTACGTATTCGGCTTCGGTCGTGGAGATAGCAAGAGTCGTTTGTTTCTTCGAGAGCCAAGAAGTTTGACAACAACCTATGAAGGTACAAACATCTCTCTTACTTTTTCGATCCACATTATCTCCCGCATTATCAGAGTTGGTATAGACAATAGTTTCTACACTAATTCTCTTGAGATAGTACAATCGCAAGTGTATAGTGCCTTTAATGCATCGGAAGATACACTTAACCGCTTTAAGGTAAGAAGTTTTGGGATCCTTCTTACAAGCGAGCACAAGGGCAGACACTAAACATGATATCGGGCCTACTTGTCGTTAGGTAAAGTAAATTACCTATGATGTCCCTAACCTAGTACTATCCGCGTACTCACCTTCATCGTCTCTTGTGAGATTTGTCTCCACAGACACGGGCGTTTATGTCGATTAAGATTGTTCTAAGTTAAATCTCTTATATATATATATATATATATATATATATATATATATATATATATATATATATATATATATATATATATATATATATATATATATATATATTGGTATATTTAGATTTAAGAGAATACTATCTTCAAATAATATTATATGAGGGCTAGGGAAGAAACTTGATTCACTCATCATGCTCATCTCAAACTTGTCACGCATGATCTTTGAGCGATCATTTTAAATTTCTGGACAACTTGAGTCTGATATAATTGTCGTCGACAAATATTTGAGCAATGGTGGGATGTGAATTTCGTTTCTTTGTGAAAAGCACGTTGTCAACCATTTTCATGGTATATTCATATTTATGTAAGAGAGCCTTTAATATGTCGTACCAAGCTTAAGAGGCTTGTTTAAGATCATAAAGTGCTTTCTTGAGTTTATAAACTTGATATGGTTTTTATGGATCAACAAATCCTGGAGGTTGTACTACATATACCTCCTTGTTGACAAAACCATTTGGGGATGCACTTTTCACGTCCATTATGTTAGTGCTTACTAAGTTAGATTCTAAGAACACTACATGCTCAATATATCTAATAGTAAGGGGGTTTTGAGAAAGCGTACCTTATCCTGAGGTGTTGCCTTTTAAACTAGGAGACGCGACTACCTTTGTTGTAAGCTAAGTAAGATGAGACAAGACTTGATTTTCCATCATGAGATTAGTGCAATCACTAATCATACTTCATTCGTCGGAATCCAAGTCGATTCACAACCATATCTATCTAGCAAGACAGAAGCTCAAACATTTGGTCCCCAATATCTCATGGGTCCAAAGTTGTTAGTGTTAAACATCCCATGCATTTGTTGCATTTGTTTAGGATGTTGGAATGGAGGACAAATTTCCAATGGTAAGTAACTTTGTAGTTGTCGGTTATTCCAAGTTACGGGATAGTTACTTGAATAACTTTGTCTTCTAAAGTTACCTCTCGGTAGAGGAGTTCTTGACCGAGGTTTAGGAGCATTTGTTTTTCTAGGTGGAGGAGTCTTTGATCTAGTATCGGGTTTTACAAAACCAAGCCCGGGTGTTGACAAAGGTTTGTAAAAACTTTTGACTTCCTTTTTACTAGTAATAGGTACTTCAACATTATTATCAACTATGTGACTCGGTTTAGAACTTAAGTTATTTTTCAAAATCGACCCTGATATGACTTTAGCACCAGACAGTACCACGGTACCACTAATTTTAGTGGTGTCGTCTGTACCTTTAGTGGTACCGTCATCTGTTATTTCAGATTCTCCAGACTTTACAAATTTTACTTGTATAGTATTACTTGTAGAAGCTTTGTTTGGGTCAAATCCTAAGCCCACTCCGGCATGTTCACTATACCTAACGTTTTCAAGCATGTTATTAAGTGTCTTTGTTCCTTTTTCAAACTTAATGATTCTTAACGCATTTTCTTTGAGTTTTTCATTTTCAACTCAAAGAAATATGCATAACCTACATCCAACATCTACTTCTTTATTTTTCTCAAGTCTTTTTACTTGGTCTTTCAGTTCTAAAATTTGCACTTCGAGTTCATGCAATGTTCCTTTTAGTGTTTTGTTTCTACTTATGATTTTAGAACTTACTTCACATAGTTTATTATATTCATCATATAGTCTATTATCATCTACTGACGAATTATCATCACTAAAATAAGAAGAGTCAGAATGTACCTCATTTGAAGCTTAAGTCATTAGACATGTTTCGTCGTTGGGCTTCTTCTTTTCTTCTTCACCGCTATCACTCCAAGAGCCTCCTATGAAAGCTCTTTGGTTGTTGGTTCTCGATGGTTTAGGACATTCTCCTATGAGGTGACTGGGATCTCCTGTAATACCCAAAAATCTAAAACGTGCAAAAAGACCAAATTGCCCTTATAACTTCAAAAATTGATTAATAAGTTTATAAAGCACCAAATTAATCCCGAACCTTTGGAAATGAGCAAGATATGAATCAAGTAATTTATGTTACCACATTTTAACAATTTGGAATGTACAAAAATTAAGTGAACACACACACAATTAATATGGGTCGATTTATGTATTTTATGTATTATTTCTATTATTATTAATTATTTATAAATCAAATAAATAAAAGATAAGCACAAAATAAATGAGGAAATCTTCCAAATCAGAATTTGATCTCATCTACCTTTTTCTTGGGCCGAAAGTTTATGCCCTACCCTGCCTATTATACTCGGTTTTATTTTCTTTCCCTTTTACTTTACCGAAAACCCTAATAAAAAACACACAATTCTCTCCAATTCGTACGGCTCTTGGGAAATTCTTTGGGTAATTTTCTGGTGATCTTCTGCATCTAAGGAAGCTTAGAAAAATAGTTTGGAGGTCGTGGGTTCGTTGGTTCGATCGTTGGAAGTTTTGGTTTGTCGACTGAGTTAAGCCGAGAGGTACAAATTCCATACAATTCATTCGATCGTGTAAAGCTTCACCTGGTATTTTTCTTACGTTCTTAGCATCATATATGATTCGTATAAATTATCTAAATCGATCCATGCAAGCTTATTTGATCGCTTGAATTATTAAAGGTAAAAACACGTATAAAATCTAACATACTCTATACGATTTTTCTGGGTTGAAACTTATTTTATTTGAGCTCTATACAACATATATAACTCTGGAAAAATGCTTGTTCGAATTGTTGAAGCTTATACAACCTGTGTCGAATTATTTTGTTAATCGGTTTAGGAAGAAAAATGAAAAAGAAAAGAAAACCTAGGGTACGATGTTAGGGTTAGGGTTTTGGGAATGAATCTGGCCTAATTAATGTGTTTTAATGATGTGTTAATGATTGGATCATGATTGGGAAACTTAGGGTTTGGGTTGTTGAATAAAAAGTGTTACCGAGAGGAATTATTAAAACAAAAGGGTGTGTTTTGTAATTTATAAAACGCGTGGGTTATTTTTGTAATATACCTTGAGACCAGGGGTGTTCGTATAAAATATAATATGGGGACCTTTTTCGTAAAATATGCAACTTAGGGATTTATTTTGTATATCGTATAAATAAGTAATCCGATTTGTAATTAAATAAAATAGAGGGGCTTGTTTGTAAATTCTGGAAACTTGAGGGTGTTTCGTATAAATAAGGATAATAAGGGTGTAATATGTAAAATTGAACACTTAAGGGTTTAATGTGTAAATATGGTAAATTAATGAATCGAATTGGACTTCTTATTAAGTAAAGGGCTAGTTTTGTAAATTGCTTAAAGATGAGGGTAAATCGTACTTATATTAAAATAAGAGGTATAATCTGTAATTTTGTTAAATTGAGGGCTTGTTGTGCAAATATAAATATGTAAAGGGTTAAAATGTTATTCATTGAAGTATGGGGTTTAAATTGGAAATTTATAAACTAAAGGGTATAAAATGTAAAATGGTCAAATTTGAAGTACTTAAATCGTATTCATGGTTAAATTATGGATTGAATGTATAATTTGTAATAATTGCATTTTAGACCCTTAACTTTGGTATAATTACATCTAAAACCCTAAATTATGAAAGTTGTTATATTTAACCCTAAACTATCATAACTTGCTAAAATGTACTCTATTTCCATAATATGATTAATTATGACTTAACCTATATTATAATGCTTAAATCTTTCTAATTATGAAAACTTACTAAATAAGGAAACTTTCTAAAAATGGAAAGTTACTTAAAATGGAAAGGCAAGCTAAAATAAGTAATTAAGAACCTATTGTAATTCTATTCTACTCCTTTAGGTGTGAAGAAGGAGAGGTCTTGATCCTTGACAGTGCTTTCTATTTCTTGTTCTTATTTGCATTCGTAATAAAGGTACAGATATTCTGCCCTTTTCAGTAAGGTGCAATCCACGTCTTTCACATATTGTTCGGGAGATGATCACTCCAATTTGATACATGAGGACACCCCTCATATTATCTGACTACTTGAGAGGTATCCCCTCTAGATTGCTTACAGGGTTACTATATTTGGTTTGTTTGGGCTCGTGGTGGATTTCTGACCCTTCCCTTTCCTTTCCCTTTTCTTTTCTTACTTTGTATCCTTTGCCTATATGCACTATATTATATCATGTTCGTTTCATTTGATTTCGTTTTCGTTTATATATATCTGTTCACTGAGCTTTTGAAGCTCAGCCGCATTTCCTTTTCCTGCGGCAGGTATCTAAGCTAGGAGCTGGGGATTTTGCTATGGGATGAGAGTAGAGATTAGATGGAGTTTCTACCTTAGTTTACCACCTTTATTTATGACATTTGCTTGGACTGGATTTCTCGTCATTATTCATTTCCTTTGTATTATTCGTTATCATTTGGAACTTATGTATTTGGCTTAGGCCGTGTTGGCTTGACTTCTTTAATGAATTTTGTTTAAGACTTCCGCTGTGTATTATGTATGTATGCTTTGATTTGTCACCATAATGTGATACTTCTACCCTTGCCGGGTTGGGGTGTTACAATTATGGTATCAGAGCCAGGTTGCGACCTGTAGTACATAAGCCATGGCCTGTGAATCATATGGACCCAAGGATTTGAACCTTAGGACTTAAGATTTGACTGGTGAGGATTTGGGTATACATTAGGATTCTGTTTTGTCTTTCTTTTCGTGCTTATTCTCCCTATTTTGCTAATCATTTTTGAAATCGTTCAGATGGTGAATACGCGTTTCAACCAGTACAGTAATGGAGAGGATGCCCCCGATTTCGACGCCATGATAGCCGCTGCTTTAGCTAATGCTCTTCCTCAGTTGGTGACCCAAATCACCAATGACATCAGAAATGGTGCGGGTTCATCAGGAGGTAATGGTGCGGGTTCATCAGGTGGTGGTGGTGGCGGTGCTCCACCTACTGGTATTCATGTTTGGATCGAAAGGTTCAATAAGCTCAAACCTCTTTCTTTTCGGTCTGTTGCCACTCCCACAGAGGCAGAGAATTGGATCACTCATATTGAGAAACTATTCAGGGTCTTGGGTTGTGCTGATGAATTCAAGACACGTTTGGCCACATTCAAATTGGAGGGTGATGCGCTGAATTGGTGGACAGCGTATGTTCAGTCACAGGAAGAGGATTTCGCTGATACTTGTTCATGGGAGGATTTTTGTGTCATATTTTATAAGCAGTATATTCCATTGTCTGAGCAGCAGAGGTACGAACGTGAGTATGGGACTATTCGTCAGTTGGATCGAGAGTCGTATGGGGAATTCATGCAGAGGTTCATGAGTTTGGCTAGTTTTGTTGGACCAGAGGTTACGGGTAATGCTAATCGTCAGGCTAGACACTTTAAATGGGCATTGAAGAAGTGGGTATTGGATCGTATTGTGAACACTGAGTATGAGGATGTTGCTTCAGTTGCGAACGCGGCCCGTAACATTGAGTTGTTGCATGCTGATGGGGGTTCGAATAAGAGAGACAGGGATGGAAATCGTGTGGACTTCAGGGGACAGGGTCGTCAGGACTAGAGGCAGGATCATAGGGGTCGTCAGGACCAGGGATATGAGCAGAGAGGTCGTCAGGACCGGGGATATGATCAGAGGCGCCAGGATTTCAGGAGTCAGGATCAGCGGGCTTCTGGTAGGAATGGGAATGACCGGCAGGGTCAAGGTAATAGCAACCCACGTCAGTTCAGAGATCAGTCAACTCGGGGTTCTCAACAGAGTTATCATTCAGGTTCTTCAGGTCAGAAGAGGTCTCTTGAGGCGTTACCTCCTCCTCCTCTTTGTGCTACTTGTGGGAAGCCTCACCTGGGGGTTTGCTACAAGGCTACTGGTGGGTGTTTCACTTGCGGCTCTACGACTCACAAGGTGAGGGATTGTCCACAGGAGAAGCAGATTGCACCAGTGAATTCGTCTAAGTCAGCTCCCACTTCGGGTCGTGTTTTTGCCACTACTCGTGACCAGGCGGCGAACTCTTCAGGTACCATTACCGGTTTTCTTTGCATTGGTGATCGTATTGTTTTTGTATTATTTGATACCGGTGCCACGCATTCCATCATATATAATTCGCTTGCCAATAAACTTAATATAACCCCAACTCCATTAACTAATCAAATATCCATTTCAACCCCAATGAAAACCCATGCAATCATTGATAGTGAATATGTGAATTGTCCCCTACGTTTTGATGATTGTGTTCGTCCCGCAAATTTGCTCCCTATTGATATGATCGATTTTGATGTTATTTTGGGCATGGATTGGTTGGCTGCTCATAAGGCTACCATTGATTGCCATGCCAGAGATGTGATCTTTGGCGATGTTCATCATCCCGACTTTGTTTATCATGGTTCTCAACCTCTTAAGTTTGTTAAGATCATCTTGGCTATGAAAGCCAGAACTTTGATTTCCCATGGTTGCCTTGGTTTTCTGGCATCCATTAAAGATACCTCTTTGGAAGTTCCGAACATTGATAGTCTTCCTATTGTGCGCGATTTTACTGATGTGTTTCCTGATGAACTTCCTGGTATTCCTCCTACTAGGGAAGTTGAGTCTAGCATTGATCTCATTCCAGGTGCTGAACCTATCTCCAAAGCTCCTTATCGTATGGAGCCCATTCTACTAAAAGAGTTGAAGGAACAGTTACAGGAACCCTTGGAGAATGGTTTTATTCGACCAAGTGTCTCTCCTTGGGGTGCGCCTGTTTTGTTTGTAAAGAAGAAGGATGGAAGCATGCGTCTCTGTATTGACTACCGTGAGCTTAACCGTATCACGATCCGAAATCGTTACCCTCTTCCGCGCATTGATGACTTATTTGATCAGCTGCAAGGGGCGAAATATTTTTCTAAGATTGATTTGAGGTCCGGTTATCACCAGCTTCGGGTGAAGGAGCAGGATGTTCCCAAAACCGCTTTTCGAACTCGTTATGGTCATTATGAATTTTTGGTTATGCCTTTCGGTTTGACCAACGCGCCTGCTGTTTTTATGGATCTTATGAATCGAGTATTCCACGAGTACCTCGAAAAGTTCGTTATTGTCTTCATTGATGACATCCTTTTGTATTCGAAATCTGAGGAAGAACATTAGCAGCATCTCAGAATTGTTTTGGAAATTCTTAGGCAGCAGAAGTTGTATGCAAAATTTTCTAAGTGCGAGTTTTGGTTGAGTCAAGTTGCTTTCCTTGGTCACATTGTATCTGCTGATGGTATCACCATGGATCCATCAAAAGTTGAGGCTATCACCAAGTGGCCGAGACCTACCAATGTGACTGAAGTTAGGAGCTTTCTGGGGCTTGCTGGTTACTACAGACGGTTTGTTGAGGGTTTCTCGCGTTTTTCTTTGCCATTAACGCAATTGATGGGGAAAGGAGAGAAGTTTGTTTGGACAGAAGAGCGGGAAAATAGTTTTGAAGAACTGAAGAAGAGATTGGTGTCCGCTCCTATTTTGACTCTTCCATCGGGTTCTGGAGGTTTTCAGATATATAGTGACGCGTCAAAGAAAGGTTTGGGTTGTGTTCTTATGCAGCACGGGAAGGTTATTGCTTATGCTTCGAGGCAATTGAAACCTTATGAGGAGAATTACCCGACTCATAATTTAGAGTTAGTTGCTGTTGTTTTCGCGTTAAAGATCTGGCGGCATTATTTGTATGGCGAGTCATGTGATATCTTCACTGACCACAAGAGTCTCAAGTATATCTTCACCCAGAAGGAACTTAACATGAGACAGAGACGGTGGTTAGAACTTTTGAAGGACTATGACACGACCATTCAGTATCATCCGGGTAAAGCTAATGTTGCTGCTGATGCTCTTAGTCGGAAATTTGGAATGATTGCTAGTTTGGAGGTTGAACCTCGTGTTCTCAAGGACTTAGAACGGTTGGACATTGAGTTGTGTATTCGTCGCGACGTTGGATATTGGGCTAGTCTTAAGGTTGAGTCTAATCTTATCCTACGGATTAAGGAAGCTCAGAAGGATGGTGGTGAGCTTTGGTCTGTGGTTCAGAATGTTGAAGAAGGTAAGCAGACGGAGTTCAGTGTAGATGATTTTGGTGTGGTTTGGTTTGAGGATCGTCTTTGTGTTCCAAATGATCCCGAGCTTCGTGAGGCTATTCTATCTGAGGCTCATAGTTCCCCATTCACTATTCATCCTGGTTCCACCAAGATGTACAGGGACCTTAAGCAGCATTTTTGGTGGAGTGGTATGAAGCATGATGTAGCTTCTTTCGTATCTAAGTGTATGACTTGTCAACAAGTCAAGATTGAGCATCAGAGGGCGAGTGGTTTGTTGCAGCCTTTAGAGATTCCGACATGGAAGTGGGAAGAGATTTCTATGGATTTTGTATCGGGGTTGCCTCTTACCAGGAAGAAGCATGATGCGATTTGGGTGGTTGTTGATCGACTAACCAAGTCTGCTCATTTCTTACCTATTCGTATGGATTACCGTGTCAGTAAGTTGGCGGAGATTTTTCTACAGGAAATTGTTAGACTTCATGGTATGCCGACAGCTATTGTTTCAGACAGAGATCCGCGGTTTACTTCTCGTTTTTGGAAAGGTTTGCAAAATGCTTGGGGTGCACGTCTTAAGTTTAGTACGGCTTTTCATCCACAGACAGATGGTCAGTCAGAAAGGACCATTCAGACTTTGGAAGACATGTTGAGGGCGTGTGCTTTAGAGTGGACTGGAAGTTGGGATGAGTATTTGTGCTTGGTAGAGTTTGCCTACAACAACAGTTGGCATGCGAGTATTCGAATGGCTCCATTTGAGATGTTATATGGGCGTAAGTGTAGAGCGCCGGTTTGTTGTGATGAAGTGGGTGAACGTCTTATTGAGGGACCGGAGATTATTGAGATCACTAACGAAAAGGTGGACGTTGCTAGAGAGAAATTGAAGGAGGCTCGTGCTCGTCAGAAGAGTTATGCTGATAAGCATCGTCGTGATTTGGAGTTTCAGGTTGGAGATCGTGTATTTATTAAAGTATCGCCGTTTCGTGGGTTTAAACGTTTTGGGATCAAGGGCAAGCTTAGTCCTCGATTTATTGGACCATTTGAGATTCTAGATCGTATTGGAGAGGTTTCTTACTGTTTGGCTCTACCTCCTCAGTTATCGCATGTTCATAACGTCTTCCATGTATCTCTTCTGAGGGGATACAATTATCATCCTTTGCATGTGGTATCCTACCCATTTGATCAGATTCAGCCGGATATGTCTCTTTCGGAAGAACCGGAAGCTATTTTGGATCGTCAAGAGCGTGTCATGAGAAATAAAGTTATTCCATTCATAAAGATTCTTTGGAAGAATCACCCAGAGCGTGAGGCTACATGGGAAAACGAAGAATCGATACGAGCTAGTTATCCACATTTCGAGTTTTAGTCTGGTATGTCTTTGTTCGTTTTCCGTTCTATTTCATTTCTGTTTCTTTGCAAATTTCGAGGATGAAAATTTTCTTTTAGAGGGGAAGAAGTTGTAATACCCAAAAATCTAAAACGTGCAAAAAGACCAAATTGCCCTTATAACTTCAAAATTTGATTAATAAGTTTATAAAGCACCAAATTAATCCCGAACCTTTGAAAATGAGCAAGATATGAATCAAGTAATTTATGTTACCACATTTTAACAATTTGGAATGTACAAAAATTATGTGAACACACACACAATTAATATGGGTCGATTTATGTATTTTATGTATTATTTCTATTATTATTAATTATTTATAAATCAAATAAATAATAGATAAGCACAAAATAAATGAGGAGATCTTCCAAATCAGAATTTGATCTCATCTACCTTTTTCTTGGGCCGAAAGTTTATGCCCTCCCCTCCCTATTATACTCGGTTTTATTTTCTTTCCCTTTTACTTTACCGAAAACCCTAATAAAAAACACACAATTCTCTCCAATTCGTACGGCTCTTGGGAAATTATTTGGGTAATTTTTTGGTGATCTTCTACATCTAAGGAAGCTTAGAAAAAAAGTTTGGAGGTCGTGGGTTCGTTGTTTCGATCGTTGGAAGTTTTGGTTTGTCGACTGAGTTAAGCCGAGAGGTACAAATTCCATACAATTCATTCGATCGTGTAAAGCTTCACCTGGTATTTTTATTACGTTCTTAGCATCATATATGATTCGTATAAATTATCTAAATCGATCCATGCAAGCTTATTTGATCGCTTGAATTATTAAAGGTTAAAACACGTATAAAATCTAATATACTCTATACGATTTTTCTGGGTTGAAACTTATTTTATTTGAGCTCTATACGACATATATAACTCTGGAAAAATGCTTGTTCGAATTGTTGAAGCCTATACAACCTGTGTCGAATTATTTTGTTAATCGGGTTTAGGAAGAAAAACGAAAAAGAAAAGAAAACCTAGGGTACGATGTTAGGGTTAGGGTTTTGGGAATGAATCTGGGATAATTAATGTGTTTTAATGATGTGTTAATGATTGGGAAACTTAGGGTTTGGGTTGTTGAATAAAAAGTGTTACCAAGAGGAATTATTAAAACAAAAGGGTGTGTTTTGTAATTTATAAAACGCGTGGGTTATTTTTGTAATATACCTTGAGACCAGGGGTGTTCGTATAAAATATAATATGGGGACCTTTTTCGTAAAATATGCAACTTAGGGATTTATTTTGTAAATCGTATAAATAAGTAATCCGATTTGTAATTAAATAAAATAGAGGGGCTTGTTTGTAAATTCTGGAAACTTGAGGGTGTTTCGTATAAATAAGGATAATAAGGGTGTAATATGTAAAATTGAACACTTAAGGGTTTATTGTGTAAATATGGTAAATTAATGAATCGAATTGGACTTCTTATTAAGTAAAGGGCTAGTTTTGTAAATTGCTTAAAGATGAGGGTAAATCGTACTTATATTAAAATTAGAGGTATAATCTGTAATTTTGTTAAATTGAGGGCTTGTTGTGCAAATATAAATATGTAAAGGGTTAAAATGTGATTCATTGAAGTATGGGGTTTAAATTGGAAATTTATAAACTAGAGGGTATAAAATGTAAAATGGTCAAATTTGAAGTACTTAAATCGTATTCATGGTTAAATTATGGATTGAATGTATAATTTGTAATAATTGCATTTTAGACCCTTAACTTTGGTATAATTAAATCTAAAACCCTAAATTATGAAAGTTGTTATATTTAACCCTAAACTATCATAACTTGCTAAAATGTACTCTATTTTCATAATATAATTAATTATGACTTAACCTATATTATAATGCTTAAATCTTTCTAATTATGAAAACTTACTAAATAAGGAAACTTTCTAAAAATGGAAAGTTACTTAAAATGGAAAGGCAAGCTAAAATAAGTAATTAAGAACCTATTGTAATTCTATTCTACTCCTTTAGGTGTGAAGAAGGAGAGGTCTTGATCCTTGACAGTGCTTTCTATTTCTTGTTCTTATTTGCATTCGTAATAAAGGTACAGATATTCGGCCCTTTTCAGTAAGGTGCAATCCACGTCTTTCACATATTGTTCGGGAGATGATCACTCCAATTTGATACATGAGGACACCCCTCATATTATCTGACTACTTGAGAGGTATCCCCTCTAGATTGCTTACAGGGTTACTATATTTGGTTTGTTTGGGCTCGTGGTGGATTTCTGACCCTTCCCTTTCCTTTCCCTTTTCTTTTCTTACTTTGTATCCTTTGCCTATATGCACTATATTATATCATGTTCGTTTCATTTGATTTCATTTTCGTTTATATATATCTGTTCACTGAGCTTTTGAAGCTCAGCCGCATTTCCTTTTCCTGCGGCAGGTATCTAAGCTAGGAGCTGGGGATTTTGCTATGGGATGAGAGTAGAGATTAGATGAAGTTTCTACCTTAGTTTACCATCTTTATTTATGACATTTGTTTAGACTAGATTTCTCATCATTATTCATTTCCTTTGGATTATTCGTTATCATTTGGAACTTATGTATTTGGCTTAAGCCGTGTTGGCTTGACTTCTTTAATGAATTTTGTTTAAGACTTCCGCTGTGTATTATGTATGTATGCTTTGATTTGTCACCATAATGTGATACTTCTACCCTTGCCGGGTTGGGGTGTTACATCTCCGCATCTAAAACATTTTCTATCACTCTTTCCTTTCTTCTCATCTCGGTTCTTTTGTGACGACTTCTTTTCATCACGAGGTTGTTTAACGAACCTACCTCTTCTCTTAAAGAACTTCTTAAAGTCTCTAACGGCTAGTGCATATTCTTCGTCTTCACTGTCGGAATCCAAACTTTCCTCATCACTAGACTCCTTTTTGGCTTTCAACGCTAGAGATCTAACTCTCTCGCTTTTGCCTTTGACTATGTCGGAGTCTTTCTTGATTATCATTTCATGAACCTTCAAGTTTCCAATTAGTTCATCAAGTGATAATGTCGCCAAGTTCTTTGACTCTTCAATGGCGGTGACCTTTGCTCTCCATTTAGGATGTAGAGCCCTAAGAAACATCCTAACATAATTCTTGCTAGAATAACCTTCATCAAGAGCTTTAAGACTAGTAATAATAGTATTAAATCTAGCAAAAGCATTATCAATAGATTCATCTTCCGGAATGGAAAATTGTTCATATTGTTGCACAAGAAGATCTATCTTGTTCTCTTTGACTTGATTATTACCTTGGTGAGTGACTAACAAAGTTTTCCAAATTTGTTTTGCCGTGTTACACATAAAAATTCTTTCAGATTCCTTTTTCGGCAAAGAATTATAAATCATCATTTTAGCCTCATCATTTTTAGCTAGCTTTCTTTTAAGGTTATCACTTTGTTTATTATAACGAACTATTTCATCCCTTTTAGTTTTTGGATTCTTTTCAATCGGTTGAAAGTCACCCTCGGTAATAATATGCCAAAGATCAATGTCTTTTGATTTCACATACATTTCAAATCTTGTTTTCCAATATATAAAACAATCGGTTTCAAAAAATGGTGGTCTTTGCATAGATTGCCCTTCTTGATATTTGTCGAAATCCATTGACCGATTCAAGTTTTAAAATACAATTTATTTTAAAATCTTGCCTGACGTGGCTCTAGTACCAATTGTAGAAAATTAGAATGGGGGGTTGAATAATTTTACCGGTTTTTGGTTCGTTTTAAAACTTGATTTATCAAAAACTTTGATTCGATTCTTTTGTGAAATCAATCAACACCAATATGAACGCTAAACAATACTAACTAATATAAACAATAAAAATAAAGAAATGAGATGGAAAGATCTAGCCGGGATAAAGAGATTTATAATGGTTCGGTCACGAAGCTCTTCTTCGCCCTACTCCACTCCCTGAGTACCACACTCGAGAGTTCTAAGCACTACGTCAACAAAGCTCCCTTCAGGCAGAGAAAACCGTACAATGTCGCTTATCCTTATTACCGACACTAAGCTAAATGTCGAATACTAATCTTAGCTAGTACCAATCTACCACGATCCACACGATCCTTACTACTTCACACAATCAACACACTTGACTCGATCTACCCGATCTACCCTTGATCCACTTGATCAACACACAAGCTTACAAGCTATAAGAGATGTCCAAGATCTCAATAAGATCACAATGATCTACTCTCACTTGACTCGATCTACCCGATCTATCCTTGATCCACTTGATCAACACACAAGCCCACAAGCTACAAGAGATCTCCAAGATCTCAACAAGATCACAATGATCTACTCTCATAAACTACTCAAAAGAAAATGAACTTGATGTATGCTAGGATACAACAAGTATGTAACAAGTGCACTAACTATAACTACAACACTTTGTATCTTCATTGATACTTTGTGTTCTTCTCTTGCACTAGTAGAGTAATGAAGGTGATCTCTTGGTTGGATGATTGGATCACTCTTTAAACAAAAGAAAACTAAACTAAATGATCAAGAAGAGAAGATGTAATAAGAGTTTTAAACTCAGAAAGTTGTGTGTGAAAAAGGATGCCCAAAAACTATGAAGAGGGCTGGTATTTATAGGCAGAAGAAATCTGGCCGTTATAAGGACACGGTACCACTAAATGTCACAGGGTACCACTAAATTTAGTGATACCGTGCCAGACAAGGACGCTCCAATTTTTGTTTTTAGTGGTTAAAGTTTATTTGGGGAAGTTTGGAGCTGATTTTGGGGGGAAAATAGGTGTTATGATTTTTAAACTTATTTTTCCAATAAAACATTTCTTTATAATTCAAAAATAAATTGTAGGGTATATTTTTGAAAAAATATTTTGTCACATTAAAAATGCGAAGTTTGAAACACAAATTCACTTCTTTGATCATTAGTCAAGTTGTAAATTTGTTTGTTTATACCTAGAGTGATATACGTAGAAACGGGATATTTCGACTAAAAACTTGTTTACGTTAATTTTAACGTAAAGTGTTTTCACATTTTGTTATCATCAAAACGTGAAGTTATCGAAAGATATAAATAACGTTTTTAGAACATTATTTGCATCAACATAGTTTACTTAAACACATTACTCGTTCTACTTATGGACACAAGTACTTCAATTTTTCGGATTACCTAAATTACCACGTTTACCATGAAGTCCCCATATCATGAACCATTAATTACGTTGTAAGCATGAATGTTGTGAATATGTCTATTAGGATTGACATGCCCGTCAGGGTAAGTCGCGCTTACTTGACTCGAAGTACTGGGGGTCCTGACTAGAATTACTGGGAAGACAAACGGACGTATTTCATTTGAGGATTTTGGGGTATTTTTGGTATGAAACACCTACCATGGCAACACACATATAGAATACGCTAACGCTTAGGTTTCACGAGCTTAGTGCGATAGTAAAACCTTTCATGATACTGTATTTGTTACAATAGTCACTAAAACATTACCAGATGTTGTATTTGTTACAACATTTACATGAAATCTTGTGGTCTACACTACTTTTACTTAAACCTATGAACTCACCTACTTTATATTAACGTTTTAGCATGTAGTTCTCAGGTTCTTGATTTCGCTAGTTGTACTACATGCAGCATAGCATAGAGTCGCATTTTGGGATTTCATTATGACGGACATTTGTTGCATTACTTATTGTTCGATTGCAAAACAAAAGCTTTCTTATATTTTTTGAAACTCTTGGGCTATGTATAGTAAAACATTATTTCAATGAATCGAACGTCTACTTTTTAAACGACTTATGTAAAGGTCGTTCTTATTTCTTGTATCTTTGTTCTATGAACGTCATACCCCCGATTACCTTTCCGCTGCAATATTTTGAGGTGTAACACTAAGTGAATGAATTTTTTCAGGCAACATGCATAGAGTGAATCAGGTGTCATGTGCATAAGTACATGTGATGTTAAGTTAATGATAAAATACACTTGTTAAGAAATTTTATAAAAAGTAATTGTAAGTAAATAATAATTTAATTAAAATAAATCAACTTGTAATCAAGAGTTTCAAGTAGACTATACATGAGTAGTTGATTGGTCATTTGGTTGCTAAATTTTGTTTTTCAACTTGTTGAAGGACGGGTAAATGAGTAATAGCACATGTTAAATAATACTTATATAAAAGTTATGAATGTTAAATTCATTTAAAATAATAAAAATGTGTTTTTGGATATTTATGTATTTTGAAATTTTACAAAGATATTAAAGTAATTACAAAATTTGCAAAAATATTGATGTATTTAAACGTTTTGCAAAGATAATGATTTAAATCTACTTTTTCTTTATCCCTCCATTGAAGATCCTCTAAACAACATTATATTAATGTGTCATTGTTGAATTTAAAAGGGTTAATGGCATGTAATAGCAACGTAATTTCTCATTTATTCACATATCATATACGAACCTAAAAAAATACCACGATACCTATCAAACTTTTAAATTTTGTTTAATTATCATACATTTTAGAGTTATCTCTTTGCACCGTTAGTCCTTTTGACTAACGACCATTTGTAATTAACTCAAAAATATGCTTTCTTTTTAACATTATATGTTTTCGTCCGTTTTCTTACGTTTTCATACACTTTTATCTGCTTTCTTATGTTTTGATACGTTTTCGCCCGTTTTTGAACGTTTTCGTTCGTTTTCATACATTTTATTACTTTTTTATCCGTTTTTATGTATTATTGCGTTTTCATATATTTTTAATCCGATTTTATATGTTTTCGTCTATTTTTACTCTTTTATCCATTTTCATATGTTTTTGCCTGTTTTCATACGTAAGAATACATATAAAAACGGATAAAAACGTATGACAACGTAAGAAAACATATGAAAATGTAATAATACGTATAAAAATGGATAAAAACATATGAAAACCTAAGAATACGTATAAAAAATGATAAAAACGTATAAAAACGTAAGAAAAATGTATAAAAACAGACGAAAACGTATAAAACGTTTGAAAACGTATAAAAATGACGAAAACGTTTAAAAACGAACAAAAACGTATGAAAACATAAGAAAACGGGCAAAAGCGTATGAAAACGTAAGAAAACGGATGAAAACATAAGAAAAACATATTTTTGAGTTAATTACAAACGGTCGTTAGTCAAAAGGACTAACGGTGCAAAGAGATGACTCTAAAATGTATGATAATGAAACAAAATTTGAAAGTTGGATGGGTATTGTGATATTTGTTTTGGTTCATATCTGATATGTGAACAAATGAAAAAGTACGTTACAATTAAATGCTATTAACCCAATTTAAAATAATGATAGCACTGCCGCAACTACATTCATTAAATACCCTTAGATATTTTTTATTTTATTTTTATTAACATCATTAAATACCCTTAGCCTAATATGAGTAATATTTAACTCCGCTGACCAAGGACCCTATTGAGAGGTGATTTGCACATTGATTGACACATTCTAAAATATGTGTCTTGATATTTATATCTTTATGTCAAAACATATATTTTAAAGTGTGTAATACGTATTGTGCAAAACGCCTCCCATTACTAAATGCGTATACTTCCATTTGAATCCACCACCGTCATTTAGTAGATAATCATCTCACAGAATTGCATGACGAGAAAATTCCCTAAATGCCCCACAAGTACACTAGTGTTCTCCCTAAATGCCCCAAAATTTTTTTCCCCAAATACCCCATGGGATAGGGTCGCCCAAAAAACTTGGGCGGATCTCATAAAATAGTGATATGTGTCCCTATATATGTCCTCACAAAAGTACTAACATGTACCACTTGCAGTACTTACTTCTTGGGCGACTGGGACCCACATATCTTGGGCGACTTTGGAATTTTTGTCTTTTTGTAAAAAAGTATAGTTTTATTTTATTATATAATAGTACATAAGTCTTGGGCGACTGGATCCCACTATTCCTTATTCTTGGGCGACTTGTTAGGTAGAAGGTACACTTTTATATTATTTTTTTTATTGAAACTTGTGTCCAATACTTTATACACTAAATACTCCTTTTATTTAAAATACAAAATACACTTTATAATAATAATTTTAATACAAAATACACAAAATACCCAAAACAATTGAATTAAAAAACCAGTCAGACAAACTCACACTTCTTCTTCTTCCTGAAACCCTAATCACATTTGAAACCCTAATCACTTTTCAAAACACACAAACCCACACTTCTTCTTCTTCCCCATCCCACAACCCCTCGAATTTCTGAAACCCTAAACACGTTTCGCCATACTTTACTTCTTCTTATTCTTCTTCTTCCCACTCACAGTATTTCGCCATTCCTGCACCATATTTTGACCCATTTTAAACTTAAGGGTAGGGCTATCAGAATATTTCGCCATCCCTGCTACATATTACAATGTCTGACGCAAAGGTAACAGTTAGATCTAGATTATAATATATTACAAATATCAGAGGTTTGTTGAATAGTAATAGAACTACCTTGTTAGGAGAACTGTATTTGGGCCATGGTTAGACATCCCCCCCTTTTCTGCAGATAGCCATTTGTTAAATCATTTTTATCAAAATCAGGTTAATGTGGTTGAAAGTGAGGATTGCCCTTCCCTTAGGTTTAAAATAGGTGATAATGTGGTTGATTTTGGTCGTGAAGAATTTTGTCTGATAACCGGTTTTGTTTTTGGGTCTATTGCGAAAGAAGAAACTATCGTAGGTCATAATGTTCGAGGGCTAAGAAGTAGTCCTTTCTATGATCGTATGTTTCCTCATTTCCAAAACCTTAGGACTAAGAAAGTAAAGGGTGATGAGCTCATGGCTCTGATGAAGCCTGGTCCAGCGTGGGATGCTTTATCGGATGCGGATGCTGTTAGGGTTTGTTTGTTGATCATTGCAACATGTGTATTCATGGGTCGTGAAGGAAGGTTCTACATTCCGGACCACATGTTGACAATGATTGAGGATTTGTCTGTTTGGAATTCGTATCCATGGGGGGAGTATTTGTGGGTACATTTGTACAAAAGAACGGTAAATGTTGTAAAGAAGCATAATGATGGTGCAGCAAAGAAGCCGGTCAAAAAATCCCCTAAGAAATATCAAACATACAATTTGTATGGATTTGTATATGCCCTCAAGGTAATAATTTATTCTACACTTACTTGACTAATGTAAGATTTATGCTTAATGTGTATACCCATAGATTTATTCTACAGTTACTTGACTAATGCAAATAGTAGACTGCTGTCAGTGAGATATTAATAGCCTTCTTGAAATAAACACAGCAAGTACATTATAAATTCATCAGGTAGATGTTTATAGTAAACATGATGCTTTCCTAATATATAAATGACAATCAGAACAGGAACATATTTGATCATCACATTATGAACTTCCAAGTTCCAACAATCCTGTATTGATCATTTTCGGCTAATGTAAGATTTATTGCTGTAATCAGTAGATTTACTTGACTAATGTATACCCATGTAAGTGCAAGTACATGAGCTTATTTATTAATCATCATATAAGTTAAAATGTTGTTTGTGTTTAACCTTTGTGGTCATTGCTTATTTTTGGGCATAACTTTGTTCCTTTTTCCAGATATGGATTTTTGGAAAGCTTCCCTAACAGCATGCAGTGGTGGAGCAAAGACCATACAAAGACCCCACGTGGTGTAGCCTGGTCAAAAATGAAATCCTTTGAAAAAAAACACTACTCCATGCTATTTGACCCGGTGAGTAAACCCTTTATATGCATTGTTTGTTTTGATTGCGTTCATGTTATTATTTTGGACGGTTTGTTTTTCTTATAAGGTTTTAAACCAATAAGCAAGATGGTTCCAAGAATTGATGAGGTGGTCCTTCCATGGTACATTCGTAGCATGGATTATATCCGAGGACTACAGTTGCAAATGACAGTTGCAACAAATATGTCGGTTGAGCCAATCGCTGTTGTAGAAGATGGTGGTGATGTTTATGTTGGGGATGTTGGCGTTGATGTTAGTGAAGGAGCTGGAGTTGCTGAAGATGGTGGTGAAGGACCTGTAGTTGGTGGTGATGGTGGACAAGTAGTTGTGGTTGCTGATGTTGATGTTGGTGATGATGGTGGACAAGGAGTTGGACTTGCTGGAGGAGCTACAGTTGGTGATGATAGTGTTAATGATGTTGATGTTGGTGGTGATGGTGGACAAGGAGCTACAGTTGGTGATGATATTGTTGATGATGTTGATGTTGGTGATGACGCTGCAGAAGGACCTCGTGTTGGTGAAGAAGGAGGTGGAGTTGTTGGCGAAGGTGGAGAAGGAGTTGTACTTGGTGGTGATAAAAATGTCTCCGACAAGGCTGAAGTGTTGCCTACAGCTCAGATTGAAGCTGAGCTTAATTCTATTAAGTCAACAGTCGGAGGCATTGAAGAACGTGCTGGAGCTGACACACCTGTCTCAAACCTGTTAAGTGAGTTAGAGGTTGTTAAGAAAAGGATCGGGTGCTTGAGGATGTGTTAGGAGTACGGAAGCAAAAAAAGGTATGCCGACACACCTGTTTCAATTGCATTGAATTGCAGAATATTTGCCCATAAACCATAAACCAATTTCTATTACTGTTTCAATTGCAGAATATTTGCCCAGATTTGCATGCCGACACACCTGTGAAGGCCAGTGGTGTTGATCATGATGATCGTAAGTTGTATTATATGGACACCCAAGGGTTTCAAGGCCCCATGACACAACTTATCAAAGCCGCCTTCCACACCCCATCTGATCCTTGTACGGAGTTTATGCAACTGGACGATAACAGTAGGTTTGATTGTTCGTCCTTACCGAATTTGAATTCAGCATTCTCCGAATTTGTTGATGATGGGATTGATCTTCCAACTTATGATGTATGTATAAATAATACTGGTCTGTCTTATTTTTCTTTTTTAGTTTTATTGATACAGTTAAATATACTACCCTTTTGCTTTTTTTTATGATTTGATCGATATGGATGTCGATAATAAGGAGACTGAGGAGGTGGCGGGAAGCGGGATACAACAACATCCGGCTGGGGACAGCCCTCAAACAGAACAACAACCGTCTGGGGAAGGGAATGAAACACTTGATGAACCTGCTGCTGACGGGGGTAATGGAGGTGACGAGGGTGTTGAAGTTATTTGCATCGATGTGGTGGTCCCCACGGAAGATGTTCAGGTAATTTTTTTGTTAATTCAATATTATGGAAGGCTACAATACATCACCTACAAAACCCAATAAGTTGACAAAACAGAAACATAGACGGTTGATGCACATATGGCACAAGCTTATGTACCGTTGAGCCTCTGAATAAATATATCAATTTCTTTGTTCCTCATCTCCATCTCCGCAGCCAGTATCTGCAACTCCATCACCTTTCTCTCATCTTTGTATTGAAGCTCCCTCAAAAACTGCGCAGTTTTTTGAGGCACCCTTTGCCCAACATATGTCTCCAACTCCGTAATAAGAATAGCCCTGTCACGATTTTTAGCATTCACCTTGCTACACATTGCGGTTATCTCTGTAGCCAACCTAATATACTCGATTCCTGATGTTTGGCAATAGAACTTTAGCATGTCTTCCCACTGGTACGAATTCGCCGCTGCCCGAAGCTCAGCCACCTTTACATTATTTGCCATTATTCCTTATTTATTTTATTTTTTTTCTTTCAGATGTGAATAAAGAGGCCTCTCTGCACTCTTAAATAGCAATAATTCTTACAGAGTAGTCTACTTGAATGCACTCACATGCAAATAGTGCACATTTTGTTTTCATTCAGTTGTATGCAACCATCATTTATATTTGAAAATAATTAAGCATGAGTGACACAATATTCTTGACCCACAAAACTTTATTTTTTTACTAAAAAGGCAATGTAGAAAAATCCAAAGACTTGTATATGGTATATCTTCATGTGTTGATGATAGCGTTACTTTTGTACAGGGACAATATATCTCCTCTCCTGACATCAACGTTGTAAGAGAAAATGTAAGGACCATTTTCACAGGACTTAAAAGAAAGAGGAAAGCAAGCAAATTCCACAGCTCTCCTTATACGAATCCTCCAGACACTACTCCAAGAGTCTTGAGAAAGCGTTCATCCAGAATCACTCAAGAAAATATATCCCCTCCCAAAGGTCCAGATTTTGACAATAGTTTGCAATTGCCACAATTGGAACCATTTGTAGAGGTATGTAAAACTTTAAGTATGTATTACCGTTACTTAGTTGCCTTGATGTCTTGCAACATAGTTACATTAGTTTATACGAGTTGGAACAACCATTAAGCAATTTTTTTTAAAGAACCTGTCAAGAGCCTCGAAGGCGAAGAAACATAGGGTCACTGTCCCCCAATCTATTCAAAAGTTTGTTAAAAGCGGCGATGAAAGTAAGTTCATTTTTCCATGGGGCAATCAAGACACGGTTGCTGACCGCCGTTTTTGGATGTGTTTAGTGGGCATGGGCAAGGAAAGTGGCGGATGGCTTAGGGATGAGGTATGTATAACTGAGTGGATACTTTTTTACGTTAAATATTAGTTTGTCTATCACTAATGTAGACTGCAACATAACACAAACTAATTCACATCTATAATTAAAACAACACATAGACGTATGGGTTGACTTGCTGTGGGCCTTCCGACCACCAGAAGCAGATTGGGCTATGGCCGGTGCATTTTTCAGCCCTTCTGTCATGGAGAATCTCATTAGAAGCTTTTGGTCAAATGGTGTCAAGTATCCAGTGGCTTGGTCCGATGTCGAGAAGGTATTTATATCTTATCTTTACATTATGCATATTATTTTTTACACCTTGTGTGATGGCCAATAAACTGTTGTAGGGTTTATTTCCACTTAATGAGCCGGACAAGCATTGGGTGACAGCAGAGCTTCATATACGTACAGGTGTTGTAACAATATATGATTCGCTTCCCAGATACTCAAAAAAACGAGAGTGGTGGACTAAGACCATGCCAGCAGAATTTGGTAAAAATTTGCCTACGTATCTTAAAGACGAAGGGGTGTTGCAGGCAAAAGGCATAGAGGAGGATGGTTATCAGATAACTTTGAAATATGCAGAGGATGTCCCCACCCAATGCAGTGGATATGGTGACTGTTGAATATGGGTGTGTATAAACCTTTACCGGTTGGGAAAAGGTTTGTCATTAAAGGTGGACAATCCTGCAATAGCACCTCTAGCCTATCGTGAACGAATTGCTGATTATCTGTGGAAGTACAAGGTGCAATCCTGCTGATTACATGTTGAGGGAGTGTATGTTGATGGTTCTTTAGATTGGTGTACAAATACTTGAGGTGTTGATGGTTCTTTAGATTTGTGTACAAATACTTGTGATGGAATGTCGTTTGTGTAAGACAGCATTTATCCTATGGTTAGCTATTCATGCCAGATTGGTGTACAAATACTTTTGATGTAATGTTTTATATGTAAGAGTTGTGATGCATTGGTGTACAAATACTTTTGATGTTTAACTATACTTTTGATGTTTAATTATCATTTGCTTTTAAATTGTCTGGTTTCACTACATTTCCTTAAACATGTAGGTCTATTATCTGGTAAATAACAAACATTACATAAACCACAAAACATTACAAAGTTCCTGACCATCTTCAAATCAATCTAAGATACAAAGCACAATGAAAAGGAGAACAACTACCAAACCTAAAAATAGCATGAATGTATCATGAACTTTAGATTTTTTCTTTAACTCCTTCATCTCTTGTTCTAACATTGTAATAATTTGTAAAGAATCTTTTGCATTGGCCACAACACTTCCTTGTGGAGTGGCAAGTGCCTTTTTTTCTTCATGTTCTCTCCAAAACAATTCTTTGTAGTATTGTGACGGGAGCTCGGGGTCTAGAAAACCATAAACTCCATATCTATCCATAGGACATGCTTTGTACCTTCTTCCTGGGTTCTTATGTGACCAAGATACTTTGATAGGTAGTGGATATGTCGGACGACAATTACAATGCGTCATGTTAGCAACATCGTGGTATTCGAACCGGTTCCTACGATATGACATACTTGAGGAGGAAGATGAATTCATGAATGTAAATTTTATTTTGTTATAAGACAAGGGAAGTTATGTGTTAGAATTAAGTAGATAATGCAGGATTGTGTAATTGTGAGGCTCCATTTATATTGGACTCAAACATAATGAGGCAAGTACATGAGATGGTTGATGAACCTAAATGAAATGGTACAACTGGTGGTTCCTTCACTTAAATATTCTTGGGCGACCTAGTACAATATTTGCTGAAACAATTTGACATTAGAAGTAAAATGTCCAGCGAGAGCTGATGAACATTCATGTGGAAAGTTAAATACATACTATTAAAACCACCTAGACTTGATGAACATACAGGTTACATTACCACATTTAAAAGCATAATAATTGAAAATAACACATTAGATTTTATCCTTCATTCTTGACAGCATCACATCCCAGTTGGTTTCGTTCTTGTAAATCCCAAAGTCTTCAGGTTCCGCTATCCTATACTCTATCTTCAACAACAACTCCTCATGGAAACGGTCTTGCCTCATTCTCTCCTCCATTTCCCTTTCAGCCCTATCTTCTTCTAGCACTTGTTCCATTAATGCTTCTTCTTCTAATATTGCTTCAATTTCCTTATCTTCAGTAACACCCTCATGACCATCTATACTTAATGCCTCCTCATAAAACGCTTCCTCATAAAACGCTTCCGCATAAATTTTCTCTAAACATGTACCAGTTTCCTTCACCGATTCACCAATTAGTTGCTTCCCAACTTCATTTCCCACATCTTTCAAAGGTATTGAATCCATCTCTACAAAAAAATAAAAAAATAATAAAAAAATAAGTATGTATATAAAAAAATAATAAACAAGTACAATGGGGGTTGATACACATTTAAGTCTTAGGCAAATAGATACTTGACTTATTAATGGCAACTAGACACACATTTAAATCTGTGAGTGACTTTGTAAGTGAGGTTGAGATACACTTAAATTTGTATATTGACCTCACAAGCTCAAATTCCCCACTGATATAACAATGAACGTGTCTGATATTGACCTCACAACCCTCTGTCACTCCTATGTTGTAACAGAAATTATTCTTGGCCATTACCAGAAAGAGATTCTTCAAGACATAAAGAGGTCACACGATTTGGAGAACTATTCAAAAAAGATTACAGCTAGGGTCGGCCGTAGAGCGGAGCTTATAGCTGAACTTCGAATCTTTTCACGTTCGAGAAATGCAAGGGACAATACGAAGAAGCTTAGGAGACTCCAGACTATCGATTTGCGTAGGGCGAGGGCGTTGATGAGGATGGCCAAGGAAATGCGCAAGAAGCTTCTTAAGAAGATAGAGTTTGCTGTGAGGGAGAGGTATACATGAGGGGGTTGGTTGATGTAGGCTAGGGTGGGTTCCTTTTGTAAAATAAGCTGGTTATGGTTAGTTGAATGAAATGGATCTTATGATTCACATTTTATGTGTATAATGTGTTCAAATATGTTTTTACTTTTTGAGTGTCTTTAATATGAATCACAAACATAAACAGCTGAAAAACCCATTAATGAAACCATAAAACACAGACCAAACATGATAATGGAAATATGCAAAAACATAGTAGTGGCTTGGACATGGCCAAAACCATGACACCTATCTAACAGACCATAATCATTAATTAAGTTTCTTGCCTTCTTCTTCAATACTCTTCTTAGTTAGTGTTGTTGTCCCACTTCCATCTATACCACCAACTGCCACCACCCCTGCAGGTTTGTTTCCACTTCTAATACCCAGACCTATAACACCACCACTTACTTTCTCTGCCTCTGCACCACCAGCTCCACCAACTACAACAACACTTCCACATGTGTAAGCATGCCTCCAACACCTAACATCCATACAACAGACAATGCATCTTTCGTCCAACACCTCTACGTGTGCACCACCCCCTGCAGGTTTGTTTCCACTTCTAATACCCAGACCTATAACACCACCACTTACTTTCTCTGCCTCTGCCATTTCTATGTTGGAAGGCAAGTTGGATGTGACTATTACAAAAACCTACCAGATACTTGACTTATGTTAATGGCAACTACAATAGGGGTTGATACACATTTATATCTTTGGCTATTACAAGTACAACAATATAAATGTGCAAGTACAATGGTGGTTGATACACATTAAAATCTTTGACAACTAGATACTTGACATATTAATGGCAACTACACACACATTTAAATCTGTGGGCGACTTTGTAAGTGTGGTTGAGATACACATAAATGTGTAAATGGCAAATTGATTAGACTGTATATCGACCTAAATACCAGTTCAATATCAATGTTATTCAACTGAGCTGAATATATATAAGCTAGTTTGCCTACACTTTATAGTCGTACATAAATGACAGCAGGGTACTAACTTCACTGTATACTAAGCACTATAAGGTTTCACTTAAAATTCAAGTCTCATTGCTAGGCCAGCTTACCAAGTAGACTAGCTGAGTTTATACTTATTTTCTTGGGCGACTATGGAGTTTGCTTTATTTATTATATTGGGCGACTTTGTGACTATTACATATGATATACATAAATGAAAAGTACAACAATATAAATGTTCAAGTACAAAGGCAGGTTGAGATACACTTGGCAGGTTAATACACCTAAAATGCAAGAAGGCTTGTGTACAAGCTATTTTTCTAACATTCAAAATTTAAACAACAAATTCAATATGAGTAATGAGGACAGATCTAAGTTTAAAGTTATCTTAGTGCATCCGGCTTCAAAGCATGCTGTTAAACTACCTAAAGACATCAGTTATAGCAATTTAGTGGCGTACGTGAAGAATAAGTTGGGCGCCGTTAAAGAGAAGGGTGATTGTGTCGTAAGGTTGTTTTACAAAGACAGTGTTGGTACATTGGACATTGTTGATGATGATGACGTCCAGCACTTCATACAGGAATCTTGTTGTAAGAACCTTCACGTTCAGACACTATTCGTATCAATAACAGAAATACCTTCTGAGGTAAAATCATCTTCCGCTTCTAATCATATATCTATCGATCTTAATGTACCATTGTTACCAGAACAATTTCATTATCCAACAACACCAAAGGTTGAACAATCTTACTTTCACCAACAAGATGACTTGCAAAAAAACTCATTTACAAACATGCCCATGCCACCCATCGCCCCTAATCCGGTCATTAAAAACACCCATCCCAATAATACCTCATTTAAAAACGATAATACTTTTTACTTGTATAGGGAATTTTTTATTAAGGCAGAATGCATGTTTGCTATAGGAAAGAAATAATTAATTGAAGGATTTGAATACGTAGTTATAAAATCCGAAACCATGAGGTACAGCGTAAAATGTAGTAAACAAGGTTGCCCATGGAATATATACACTCGCAAATTTAAAGTGGGTAATAAATTCTATGTATCAACCGTAAATGACGTGCACACGTGTTCAAGAACTGAACTACATCCTAATCATCGTAATGCTACAATGAAATTACTAAGTCACTTAGTTCGGGAAAAACTGAAAGATACTAACCAAGTATATAAAGTGAGGGACATACAAAAAGATATAGGGCTTGAATGGCAAATAGACGTTTCTTACAAGCAAGTTTAGGGGGGAAGAAATTTGGCGTTGTAGTTATTGAACGGTAACCCTGAAGATTCGTTTGAGAAGTTGCCTTTATATTGCCACAACTTAAAGATGGCAAACGAGGGGACGATAATACACATTGAAACAGACGACCAAGGAAGATTTAAGTTTGTATTTATAGCGTTTGGTGTTGCGGTAAGGATCGTTATAATTATATATACATATTTGAAAGTATTTTATTTTTGTTTAAGCTGTTATGTTATTACAACTAATATATGGTTAATGATGTAGATTCGGAGCTTTATAGCTGTAATACCTGAAATTCAGATAACCTGTAAAATGACCAAATTACCCCTGATAACATAAAACCTAATTAAATAACTTATAAAATTCTGAAACAATTCCAAAACTTCTGAAATCGAACTATATCTGAAACAAACAAATTTCTGAGGCAGTGTTACATCATTTTAAATGTTCAAAAATAATCATACTCATTTATTTATTAAAATTCCGAAAATTACACAATTAACTAAATATAATGTTTAATTCTTTTTAATTAAATAATATGCCAAATAAATTAAGGAAAGGGTAAATAAAATCAACCCAAAATATATCTTGATCCTAAATACCGAATTCCTAATTCTCTGCCCCCCCTTAGTCGGTTTTAAGAGATATAATCAAATCTTTTATTTTTATTCATAAAACCTAATCGCATAAACATTCTAAAAAAACCCTAGCGACACAAGAAAATCGACCCAATCAATCACACAAATTCTGGACATGTACAAGTATTTTTCTGGGGTTCTTGGAGGTGCAAGGAAGCTAGGAAAAATAAGGGTTGCTGCGTGTTTTCATTGGTTCGTTCTTGTTCCATTTTTCTTGTCGAATTGCTCAAACGCAAGGTAATAATTCATACGAATAAACCACATGTTCTAAAATTAATATAATAATTTTTATGTGATCTTTACATGTTATATGACTCATATAAATTATGTAAATCGATTCATGCATGCTAATCTATGCGTATGAAAATATTATGACCAAAGAACACGTAAATCACAAAAATATGTAATCCGAATTTCTGGACATGATAGCTATTTTATTTAGACCTCATATGATGTAATAGACCTGGCAAAAATGATAGATCGAATTATAGTAGCCTAAATCATGTTGTGAAATTTTGATGTCTAAAACATACGTAAATATCAAATATATGTTAAACGATTTTTCTGGGCATGCTAATTATTTTTCGTGGGTTCCTTATAAGTCATATGATCTGGAAAAAATATGAGTTTGATTTTTGGAGGCCTAGATTTAACGTGGTGAATTTTATTTAAAACCGGATTTCATGAAAATAAAGAAAACAAATAAAATGGAAATCAGGGTTACTAGGGTTAGGTCTCTTGGACATGAATCTGATCTTTAATGATGTTTTAAGGATGAATTAATGATGGTTCAATGATTGGTGAATAGTAAGGTTTGTAATTATTTGTAAAAAGTGTTATCCGATTTGAAATAAAAAGTATAAGGACCTATTTTGCCAACTTTAAAACTTCTGGGATATTTTTGTAAGATCATATACATCTGTAAGAATGTGGGAAAAATATAACTTTGGGGTCCTAAGTGTAAATATTGCAATATAATAAATTAATGGCATATTAGGGTTTCGATTTGAAATTAATTAAAAGTGAGGGACCAAAAGTGTAAATCTAAAATCTTGAAGTTGTTTTGAGTTAATACTGATATATAAAGGTTGTTGTGTAATTTTGAGGATTTATGGGCTAATTATGTAATTGTTATGAATTATGACTTAATATATATGTTTTGTAAACTTAAAGGACTAAATATGTAAATTCTGAATTCTGAGGGGTCTAATCTGTAATGTACTAAATTTTGATGGTATATTCTATAATTATGAAATATAATATGCTTGGTTGGTAAATATGGATATTGTAGGGTTTAATTTGTAAAATATGTAATTATAAGGTTGGTTTTGTAAATTATGTAACTAAAGGGGTGTAATCTGTAAATTGTGAAACTTAAGGGAATAAAATGTAATTCTGAATAAAATGAGTGTATAATTCTGTAACTTGAAGTATTTTCACAAATGACCTTGGAAATTAATGAAGTTACATTTAAAACCCTAAACTTCTGTAACTTGATAAAATATACTGTTATCCCATAATAATCTTTGAATCAGGGTTAAACCTAATCTGAAATGATAATATCTGTTAATTCTGAAAACCTGCTAATTATGGGAACTTACTAAATCTGGAAAGCTACTAAAAATAGAAAGTACATAAAATGAAGAGATAAACTAAAAGTAATAATCTGAATAAGGAACTTTAGTAATTCTGTCTTCCTCTTCCTTAGGTGTGAAGAAGGAGAAGTCCTGATCATTTGTTCTGTGTTCGTTTGATTTTCTGCTGTGCTAATAAGGTACAGATATTCTGCCCTATTTCAGTAAGGGTGTTTCTTTTCCTTTTCTCTCAGTAATTCTTTTTCCTTATTAGGATTCCCTATACCATTGATATGTTCCCTTCTGTTGTGGATCTTTGTTGTGATCTGTTTGTCTTAAGCCTTTTGTTTGAACCTCTGCTATGATTCTTGTATTCTGAACCTTTTTCCTGAACTCTGATTGATCTCTTGTTCTGAGCCCTGAATTTGTGAGTCTTGATTGAACCTGATCTGTGAACCTTGTTCTGAACCTTAATCTGATATATCTGTTGTAAACTTTGATTTGATTTGGTATAAACCTTAACCTGTTAAATCCTTATTTGAACCTAATTGATTTTGAACCTTTGTTAAACTACATATGAAACTGTTTAAGAAAAGCTATTTTAAAAAGAAACGATACCACTTGAAATGGAAGCTACTAAAAGTTTGGAAGACCATTTTTTTATGAAAACTATTTTTGTAATATCATTTCAATGAAAACCATTCTTAAAGGATTGATTTAAATGAACTTTTGACAGGAACTTCTGAAATGGATATTTGCTATAAACTTGTAATTGTTAACCTTTGATATACTCTTTTGGACTATTGGAAATAAACCCTTTTAATCTGAACTTAAGCTTTGATATTAAACTTAATCTGATAAACTCTGATTTAAACCTTATTATCTTAATCTGAATTGTTGACATGACCCTTCTGCCATGAACCCTTAGATGTGACTCTGTTTATTATATGACATCTGACCTTGACCACAGTCTGATATCCAAGCCAATCACTAGGCATGAGGGTTTCATGTCCATGTCATTGATGCACCGATGGCATGACTCTAGGGCAGGAGAGTGATGACCTGTCCTGTCCCTGATTTATTTTATCTGGTGTGTTAAGGAGTTTCTGGCCACAGGGGGCGCATGGATGCATCCTAGTTCTTACTCTGTTATCTGTTATCTGTTTATGTTATATGTTTATTATTATATCTGGTGACTGATGGTGTGTGCGATACACGTCTTTCACATATATCTGGGAGCTGATCACTCCGATTTGATACATGAGGTCACCCCTCATATTATCTGTTACTTGAGAGGTATCCCCTCTGGATTATTGTATGATTACTCTGTTATGATATTATCTGTTATCTCTGGGCTCGTGATGGATTTCTGTATTTCCCTAAACCTGGTTTGTACATTATCCCTTTCTCATTTCTTTTCTTTTACCCTTATTCCTTTCCTATTCTGTCACTTTAATTCTGTATCTGTATAATCTGTATTTCTGATTTGTTTCTGTATTGTTATCTGTTATTGTTGCTGTCATCTATATATCTGTTCACTGAGCTCTCGTAGCTCAGCCGCATTTCTTTTCCTGCGACAGGTTTTAGTAGGAAGCTGGGGATGAGTGAGAGTGTACCTCTAGACTTAGAAGGCTTGGTAGCTATTCTGGATTAGAATTGGATAGAAGACATTATGTTTAGAATTAGTTTTGAAGTTTTCTTTGTAACCTTGTAGATTCAGTATTTCAATTGTAATCCTTTGAGATTTTTTTGTATTACTGTTGATGTATGCTCTGTTTTGATCTGATATGAATCCATTATTGTGATATCTTTACCCTTGTCGGGTTGGGGTGTTACAATTTATGGTATCAGAGCTCACAGGCTGCAACTCGTAATACATTTACCCTTGACCTGTGAAGTCTGGACCACTAAGTTTCCACTGTAGGCACTCGTAGGATAACCTTTGAGATTTTGCTTTAGGACTTCCCTATAGGAACTTAATTTCTGACCAGTGAGGAATGGGTAGAATATAAGTCATTTGCTTAAGTATCTTGCTTCCGCACCACTCTAATTCGTGTCTTGCTTTTGGTTAAAATCACATTTGGAAATTTAGAACTTATGCCTTGCATTACCTAAGAATTGAAACCTAAATAAAATCTGAAGCATTGGAAATTGCGTAGTAATTATCTGACATTATTTGATCCTTGCCTTCCGATTTCAACTCCGACCTCTGAACCTTCTGTTAATCATTCTGATGCCTCTTTGGGCAATCTGAGAATCCCTATGATGATGATACACTTGATACATTCTGTTAATTGTTTCTTGCTTCTGATAATTACCTATGAATCTTTTGATTCCGTCTTAACCATCTCTATTCCCATGAGAAGTTTTGTGGCGTTTGACCACGGGTATAAAAATGCTTTCCCTCTCATTCTGAACGATAAGATTTATCTTTATTGATCCGTCTTTCTTTGATAGTAACCTTGATTTTATCCTTATAAGGATTGATTGATTTGATCATTTACCCTGACATGATTACCGATTGTTAAACTTTTGCTGCCACTACCTAAGTTTGACCTTTATTTCTGATCTTTTTGATAAAAAGTCAGATATCTTTCCGACCATCCCGAAGGCCGTTTAACCTTACTGTGTTTGACACCTTTTGTAAATTCACTACCCGTGCTGGATATAGAAGTTTATTCCCTCCCTTGAACGATGAATCTTAATTGCCAATCAGTTTTCCTCAGGAAGGATTTGATGCAAATACTATCTCGGTATGGAATTGTTAACTGTGCATGATGATGCTGATAACCGATGTTCCATAAGCCTCACTTTGACAGTATACGATGTCCGTATTACCGATGATTCACACCCTACCTGCCACTTATGATATATAGCTAAATGAAACCCCAACACCTTGAACTGTTCGCGTACCTATCCCCACACTATACTGAACCATGTACTTAACTCCGACATATGAACTATCCGTCTGGCTAAGTGACCATATACGTTCTGCGGATCTGTCTACTATTGATATACTTGATTTTGGAGATCTTTTGATTATTGATTGGCTGGCCCTTCGTAAAAGCTATCATGGGCTACCGCATCTGAAATATAACAATCTGCTCCACCCTATTTTGTTATAATAACCTTGAACCGCTTAAATCTGTTAAGCTTAACACTGCTATGGAAATATGTACCCTGACCTCATTTGATTATCAAATTCTCCTGACACCCTATTCGTATCCACCCCTAGAAAGTGTTGGCATTGAAAGTTTTGTTGTACAAATTTCTGGCATTTTCTGATGAAACTCTTGGGTTTTCTCTCCTGTTGAGCAGAAAAAAAAATTACTCTGAACCGATCTCAGTTAATGAACCATGATGCTGGAGAAGATGATGAGATATGTTTTTGTCCACCTCAGTGTTCCCCTTGAATACCCCTATTAGTTTATGAAGAAGAAAGAGAAAATTTTGCGTCTGCATATCAACTATCGTAAACCTAACCGTAATCTCAACCGAAATCACTTCTCATTTCCGAGTGTAAATGATTAAATTATTCTATCCTTGTGAACTCTGTATCAGACAACCTTATTTAATGTTCGAAGGACTGAAGAAGCAACCACAAGAACTCCTGAGAAGGGAGATGACTAACTGAGAGCAACTTCCGTAAAGTAATTCAGTTTTATTCGTAAAGATGGGTGATGTGATTTAGATATGAAGTTTCCCTGAAGTGATTCATGAAAACTGTTTTCGTACTCATTGTGACCATTATGAGTCTTAAATAATGCCAATAGTATTGGCTAATAAGAATCATGTTTTCACGAGTATCTGGACAATTGTCATAGTATGACAGCATGTTTGTGCCCTGAGACGAATGAGGAAGCATGTAGATCATCTTCGTATTAAATGGAATGACCTTTGTTCTGGAAGAATAGATGTGATTGGCGTTCAGAGATTATAGCAGACACCACTACCAAGCATCCGATGACGACAGCAATCTGAGTTGGCGAATTCCGAACTGTGCTAGTAGACCTGTCCAAGATTCGCAGTCTTGCTTCTCTATTCATTTTAGTTGTACTAAGATGAATTGAGAGTAGAAGCAGACTTGAGAATGGAAACTGAGATCATGACCTTGAATAGAAGAAAATTATGAAGCGAATAAATTCTGTGACGGATGAAGCTATGGATGATGTGATTTACTTCTGCTTGACCTATCTAAATTTCTGTTACCTAATGATAAAATCCTTTGAATGATTTAAGTTCTTTATCAGTAATTCCGCTCTGTGTTCATTCTGCGTATGTCGGATGATGGTTTTGTTATCTGAAATTTGACGAATGATGGATGATCTGATGTACCAAATTCTGATAGACATTCTGGGACTTCCGTTAACTTTTTCGAGTAATTCATTCTCTTCTTAGTTAGGGTATTTGATTTTGATGACCTCTGAGACCGTAGGAAGACTAGGTGGATTAAGATAAGTTTGTTCTGTTCACGACTTGAGATAAAGTATGACCATCATGAGGGCATATTTATATGATGCCAGTATTATGACGTCTGGCCAACGTGATAATACTTACATCATATAATGTGCACTTGTTGTGGGCATAGGATATTTCGAGAAGTGCCTTAAAGCTGTAGAAATTCTGATAACTGTTTGAGATTATCTGCATTAGTGAGACCTTATGTTCATCCTAATTTTTCGCGTAATCTTCTTTCACTGTTATGCGAATTGATACGTCTGGATTCTTGTCACGCGTTTTGCTGACCTCTGTACTTCTGATAACTATCTTAGGTTCCATTCTAGAACCTTATGCAAATTGATGTTATCGATAATCAAATTCCTGTACGCTCTAATCTGATTTGTCTAATCAATGTCTGTGAATGGCATATCCGTCAAAATCCTATGTATTTCTTTGTCTCTTCCGAGAGGATCTGATTTTCATCTTCTACGTTTGGTATGTTATTCTTCTGATCTGGATTCAGTATGTTATGTCTGTTCTGAGGAGCTAAAACAATTTCTGAATCTACAAGTTCGAGTCATGAGAAACAAATCTTTCATATGTCTGTTCACCGTCAGTCGTATTTCTGTATCGTTTCACCTCAATTCTCGTCTTAGTCTATTATGTCTTTGTTTTGTTTTCTGCTCTCTTTTTGTTCTGCTTTCTGCAAATTTCGAGGACGAAATTTTTTTTGTTAGTGGGGAAGAAGTTGTAATACCTGAAATTCAGATAACCTGTAAAATGACCAAATTACCCCTGATAACATAAAACCTAATTAAATAACTTATAAAATTCTGAAACAATTCCAAAACTTCTGAAATCGAACTATATCTGAAACAAACAAATTTCTGAGGCAATGTTACATCATTTTAAATGTTCAAAAATAATCATACTCATTTATTTATTAAAATTCCGAAAATTACACAATTAACTAAATATAATGTTTAATTCTTTTTAATTAAATAATATGCCAAATAAATTATGGAAAGGGTAAATAAAATCAACCCAAAATATATCTTGATCCTAAATACCGAATTCCTGATTCTCTGCCCCCCCCCCTTAGTCGGTTTTAAGAGATATAATCAAATCTTTTATTTTTATTCATAAAACCTAATCGCATAAACATTCTAAAAAAACCCTAGCGACACAAGAAAATCGACCCAATCAATCACACAAATTCTGGACGTGTACAAGTATTTTTCTGGGGTTCTTGGAGGTGCAAGGAAGCTAGGAAAAATAAGGGTTGCTGCGTGTTTTCATTGGTTCGTTCTTGTTCCATTTTTCTTGTCGAATTGCTCAAACGCAAGGTAATAATTCATACGACTAAACCACATGTTCTAAAATTAATATAACAATTTTTCTGTGATCTTTACATGTTATATGACTCATATAAATTATGTAAATCGATTCATGCATGCTAATCTATGCGTATGAAAATATTATGACCAAAGAACACGTAAATCACAAAAATATGTAATCCGAATTTCTGGACATGATAGCTATTTTATTTAGACCTCATATGATGTAATAGACCTGGGAAAAATGATAGATCGAATTATAGTAGCCTAAATCATGTTGTGGTAATTTTGATGTCTAAAACATACGTAAATATCAAATATATGTTAAACGATTTTTCTGGGCATGCTAATTATTTTTCGTGGGTTCCTTATAAGTCATATGATCTGGGAAAAATATGAGTTTGATTTTTGGAGGCCTAGATTTAACGTGGTGAATTTTATTTAAAACGGGATTTCATGAAAATAAAGAAAACAAATAAAATGGAAATCGAGGTTACTAGGGTTAGGTCTCTTGGACATGAATCTGATCTTTAATGATGTTTTAGGATGAATTAATGATGGTTCAATGATTGGTGAATAGTAAGGTTTGTAATTGTTTGTAAAAAGTGTTATCCGATTTGAAATAAAAAGTATAAGGACCTGTTTTGCCAACTTTGAAACTTCTGGAATATTTTTGTAAGATCATATACATCTGTAAGAATGTGGGAAAAATATAACTTTGGGGTCCTAAGTGTAAATATTGCAATATAATGAATTAATGGCATATTAGGGTTTCGATTTGAAATTAATTAAAAGTGAGGGACCAAAAGTGTAAATCTGAAATCTTGAAGTTGTTTTGAGTTAATACTGATATATAAAGGTTGTTGTGTAATTTTTAGGATTTATGGGCTAATTATGTAATTGTTATGAATTATGACTTAATATATATGTTTTGTAAACTTAAAGGACTAAATATGTAAATTCTGAATTCTGAGGGGTCTAATCTGTAATGTACTAAATTCTGATGGTATATTCTATAATTATGAAATATAATATGCTTGGTTGGTAAATATGGATATTGTAGGGTTTAATTTGTAAAATATGTAATTATAAGGTTGGTTTTGTAAATTATGTAACTAAAGGGGTGTAATCTGTAAATTATGAAACTTAAGGGAATAAAATGTAATTCTGAATAAAATGAGTGTATAATTCTGTAACTTGAAGTATTTTCACAAATGACCTTGGAAATTAATGAAGTTACATTTAAAACCCTAAACTTCTGTAACTTGATAAAATATACTGTTATCCCATAATAATCTTTGAATCAGGGTTAAACCTAATCTGAAATGATAATATCTGTTAATTCTGGAAACCTGCTAATTATGGGAACTTACTAAATCTGGAAAGTTACTAAAAATAGAAAGTACATAAAATGAAGAGATAAACTAAAAGTAATAATCTGAATAAGGAACTTTAGTAATTCTGTCTTCCTCTTCCTTAGGTGTGAAGAAGGAGAAGTCCTGATCATTTGTTCTGTGTTCGTTTGATTTTCTGCTGTGCTAATAAGGTACAGATATTCTGCCCTATTTCAGTAAGGGTGTTTCTTTTCCTTTTCTCTCAGTAATTCTTTTTCCTTATTAGGATTCCCTATACCATTGCTATGTTCCCTTCTGTTGTGGATCTTTGTTGTGATCTGTTTGTCTTAAGCCTTTTGTTTGAACCTCTGCTATGATTCTTGTATTCTGAACCTTTTTCCTGAACTCTTATTGATCTCTTGTTCTGAGCCCTGAATTTGTGAGTCTTGATTGAACCTGATCTGTGAACCTTGTTCTGAACCTTAACCTGATATATCTGTTGTAAACTTTGATTTGATTTGGTATAAACCTTAACCTGTTAAATCCTTATCTGAACCTAATTGATTTTGAACCTTTGTTAAACTACATATGAAACTGTTTAAGAAACGCTATTTTAAAAAGAAACGATACCACTTGAAATGGAAGCTACTAAAAGTTTGGAAGACCATTTTTTTATGAAAACTATTTTTGTAATATCATTTCAATGAAAACCATTCTTAAAGGATTGATTTAAATGAACTTTTGACAGGAACTTCTGAAATGGATTATTGCTATAAACTTGTAATTGTTAACCTTTGATATACTCTTTTGGACTATTGGAAATAAACCCTTTTAATCTGAACTTAAGCTTTGATATTAAACTTAATCTGATAAACTCTGATTTAAACCTTATTATCTTAATCTGAATTGTTGACATGACCCTTCTGCCATGAACCCTTAGATGTGACTCTGTTTATTATATGACATCTGACCTTGACCATAGTCTGATATCCGAGCCAATCACTAGGCATGAGGGTTTCATGTCCATGTCATTGATGCACCGATGGCATGAATCTAGGGCAGGAGAGTGATGACCTGTCCCGTCCCTGATTTATTTTATCTGGTGTGTTAAGGAGTTTCTGGCCACAGGGGGCGCATGGATGCATCCTAGTTCTTACTCTGTTATCTGTTATTTGTTATCTGTTTATGTTATATGTTTATTATTATATCTGGTGACTGATGGTGTGTGCGATACACGTCTTTCACATATATCTGGGAGCTGATCACTCCGATTTGATACATGAGGTCACCCCTCATATTATCTGTTACTTGAGAGGTATCCCCTCTGGATTATTATATGATTACTCTGTTATGATATTATCTGTTATCTCTGGGCTCGTGATGGATTTCTGTATTTCCCTAAACCTGGTTTGTACATTATCCCTTTCTCATTTCTTTTCTTTTACCCTTATTCCTTTCCTATTCTGTCACTTTAATTCTGTATCTGTATAATCTGTATTTCTGATTTGTTTCTGTATTGTTATCTGTTATTGTTGCTGTCATCTATATATCTGTTCACTGAGCTCTCGTAGCTCAGCCGCATTTCTTTTCCTGCGACAGGTTTTAGTAGGAAGCTGGGGATGAGTGAGAGTGTACCTCTGGACTTAAAAAGCTTGGTAGCTATTCTGGATTAGAATTGGATAGAAGACATTATGTTTAGAATTAGTTTTGAAGTTTTCTTTGTAACCTTGTAGATTCAGTATTTCAATTGTAATCCTTTGAGATTTTTTTGTATTACTGTAGATGTATGCTCTGTTTTGATCTGATATGAATCCATTATTGTGATATCTTTACCCTTGTCGGGTTGGGGTGTTACAATAGCCTTCATGCGGCCGTTGTTGATAATTGATGCCGCGCATCTAAAAGGGAAATATCTTGGAACAAACTTGCTTGCTGTTGGTATGGACGGTAACAACCAGATAATACCAATCGCTACCGGTGTCTCACAGGGTGAGACCGGTGAATCATGGACATTGTTTTTGACAAAATTGAAAGAGTGCATCGGTGTGGTTCCTGGCTTGGCGATTATCTCAGATAGGCACGCATCGATAATACAAGCGTGTAATACAGTTTTTCCTGATTGCTTTCATGGTAACTGTTGCCGTCACTTGATGATGAATTGCAATCTCAAGGGCGAGAAGGTCAACTATATTTACTGGAAGGCGTGCAAAAGTTATACGACAAAAAACTTTCATAAAGCAATGGCTGAGCTAAGGTCAAAAAGACCTGCAGTGGTAAAAAAAACTCGAAGAAGCAGGTTATGAAAAGTGGTCAAGGGCATACTGCCCAGCAAAAAGATACAATTACTTGACGTCAAACTGTGCAGAATCAATTAATGCTTTAACGATAAAAGTTCGTAAGGTTCCAATAACAATGCTCATGGAGTATTACAGAAGGCTTTTACAAGACTGGTATTTTGAACGTCGAGAAAAATATCACGGTAATTAGTGTCTCAATTATTTTTTAAATAAGAAGAAGCAAAATGTTTTACATTTAAAAATTATAACAACTTTTTTTATGTTTTCATGAATTGTTTAGAGGCACCGGAATTTGAACTTACTGATTGGGCAGCTGCGAAGGTGATGGACAGAATGTTAAAGAGTGGTAACTGGGAAGTTAGAGGCATTGCTATGTGTGCTGTGTATCAAGTGCTAGACCATCATAATGCTCATATAGTTGATTTTTGAAAAAGGGAATGCACGTGCAGGTATCTAATAAAACCATGTTGTTTAATAAGCTTTAGGTTGTTTGTTGTTGAATGGAATATGTTTTTACGTTCCACATGCAGGAAATGGCAACTTTCGGGACTACCTTGTGGTCATGTGTGCGCCGTATGTAGGGCAGAATGTTTGACTAACTGTAACAAATGGGCAGACCCATGGTTTACAAAAACCAACCTGAAAGCCACATATAATGATATGGTATTTCCTTCGCCAGAAGAAGATAAATGGCATAATCCAGGTAATTTGCAAAAGGTTTTACCACCAGTTATGAAGCGACAATCAGGAAGACCAAAAACAAAGATCTCATTCCATCAAAAAATGAAGAGCCAAAAGGTAAAAATTGTGGTAGGTGTGGATCCAAAGGTCACACACGTGAAGCATGTAGGGAACCATTGCCAACAACAGAGGTAATTTTGAAAGTAGCTACAATTATATAAATCATGTTTGTGCAGTAGTTGTTGCTGATATAATAAATATGTTCTCAGAAAATTCGTAAGGGAAGTCGTAAGCGTAAGACAGATACTGAAAGCGTAGTGGTAGAGGAGCCGAAAACAGATGGGGACGATGAGTATTTCCGTAATGGCAGAATTTACGCGGATTGGGAAGACTTACAATGGATGGGTGAATCATCTAACAACCTTTACGAGGGTGACACAGTCTGGGGCGGTGAACCTTCTAATTCTGGCATCAACCTAAATTCATACTCGGAATATCACTTAGATGATTTATGATCCTATGCGTGAACTGTAGGCGTAGTATCTCAATTATGTGTGAACTGTTTTATATGTATAATCTACTATTTAAGTTGGGTTACTTTAGTTTTATGTCTTTATGATGTTCAAAAGATCTTTAGGATATATGCATGCAATATTGGTAACAATTTAAAAGCACATATATGCTTGAAACAACTTTCTAGCAACTTAAAAAGAATGGTAAGTTAAATAACGTGTACCTGGTGAAACAACTTTCTAGCAAGTCCATGAGTCGTTTAACGCTACTTGTGTGCTGCAAATAAATTATCTAAGTGAGCAATAACCTAAATTGAAATATATAAACCAAACAAGCTTAACCAAATTATGAAACTGTCTTACTAGTTAGTGCAGTCGAATAATCAAGAACAAGCAATGAGCAAAAACAAATCCATGACATTTTAATGTACAAGGATACATACATGACAACCATTGTTTAATGTACTAGTCCCATAACAGGGATCACATTACATAACATATCCTAAGCCTAAGTTCTATTACAACAAAATTTAATTGTTAGAATTACAACCACCATAGCCGACAATTACCAACTACACACTCTGTGTTGCAAAAAGAACCTAGCCATATGTTCACGGTAAGCAATAGCTGCCTGAACAGGACTTTCGACGTCCAACGACTTCCCATGTGCCAATCGGTATAAGAATATGCAGACCCAAATACCGCAATCACCAAACAGGCCCCCCTGCTCTGGAATGTTCTTTGCATATGTAAAGGTGATGGCATACGTTTTGGGATCTATACCTTTCTTCTCAAAAACATTGGCATCATGTAGGGGAACGGGAAGTCCAGCCTGCATATTGATTGAAAAATATTAGCAAAAACAACCACAACAACAATATATAGTACAAATGAAACAAAACATATAGAGAAACGAGACAATCATGTCACTCTCGTCTTTCTTTTTTTTTCTCTTTTCATATAGAAACTAGACAATCATGTTTTTTCAACAAGAAAAAAGAAAGCAAAGCAAAATTGGTCAACTCAAGTTAACTTTGGAGTGTTTGAGAAACACATCTTGTTTCTGTGCAGTTTACACAACAAAAGGTAAATACGTAACAGTAATTAAGAAACATTAAAACAAGGAATCACACCATACATAATAATTAAAAAGATACAAATGAACTTCGCATTTTCTAATACAAAACATGACCTAACCCACCACACCGGATACAAAGTAAAACCCTAAACACTGGGTATCACAGCTAGATAACATTAAAAACCATAAACAACCATTCTAAACCATAAAGCATGAGCCAAACATGCACATAGACTGACTACAAAAACCGATAAAACACAACAATAAAACCCATTCCCCTCGGCACCAAATAATCTAATAAGCCATTGTATCATGATGAGTTTGCAAAATGAAGAACCATTTCCCTCTGCACCAATATTATAGAAATTACCGGAAGCAACATTGTAGAGTACAAGATTGGTAGCCCATTCTTCTAGGTTCTGAACTTCCAGTATTGGGTCATTGTTATCAGCAAACCCAATTAACTTAAGTGCACAAGGAGTAGGAAAAGCAATCAGACATTCAAACGATTCAATGATTCCCCCAACCACCTCTAAGCTCCATACACAGAAAACAAAGTTGTCCTCACCATCTATGTTTCCGGAAACAACAACGTTGTCTCTTAGGTTAGAAACAAAGAATGGTAGAGGAAGTTTGAATAACAACTCGTCTGGTATGTCAAGAACCTGGAAACGATGGGCCACCAAGTTGAAAGAAACCATCATATAGCTCTTGTATGAGCTAACATCACTAGCAAACAACTTTTCATAAGCACACCAGAAGATACGGCCATCAACAACAGCTTGAGTTGCCTTTTTCAGTCGGACTGACTGACGAGGAAAAAACTGACTTTCTAATACATTCCATTCTCTTGATGAGAAGGAGAAAAGTAAGACACACCATGGATTTTGGGGATCAAACGGGTATGAAATCTTTAAAATTGTTGGGTCCAGGCTGTCAGGTCGAACCCCAAAAGCCAACATACGCTTTTCATACTCCTGACCCGTTGTCACATAAGGAACAAATGTTCCCACAGATCTTCTGATGGATGGGTTCCAAACAAAAGCCATGTAGTGAGGGAGAATTGGTCCATACGAAAAACCCCAAATGCCGTGTGAGCAGCCAATAGGAATCAAGTCAGAAAAAGATAGGTTTGTAGGTACATGTGTTAAAGATAAATTCTGAGAAAGGTAAGACACGTAACCTTTAAACCCTTGCTGATAGCGTAAAACATATGGGAAACCATCAGCTGGGCGAACCCCGAAACGACAAGTGAAATGCATGGTGTTAATACCAGCCTTCCAGGACTTTGATACACTTCGGCATTGAAGTACTTGCTTCACAGGAAGCCTACGTACAATGTCCAATTGTACTTCAAGTGGAATACAGTCAGACATGGTGCAAACTAGTGTGGATGTAAACTAGTGTGGAGAAGAAGAGTATAAAAGGTATAGCTGGAGGTTTAAAGAGTAGTGTGGGTGTAAACTAGTGTGGAGAATAAGAGAATATATAAGACTTAACATTTAATAATCTACTTGTCCATGTACCTGAATATTAAGGAAAACTTAATGGACAATTGTACTTGCATAGAGTTTAAACAGTTGACTTAGGTTACATTTAAGATGATACTTGTCAAAGTACTTGAAGTTTTAATATACAAGAACCTGTACTTTAAAGACTTATAGTTCAAATAGAACTAGTATATTCATCTTAGAATGGATGTGTTAGTCATAAACAAATATCAAACTAGATTTGAGACTGTTATATGCAACACCTGCATTTCAGGTTTTACCTCTAAACATGCCCGCATATTCAAATACCAAGGACGCCACTCCGGTTCATGCTTTTCACCACTGTCATACAACGTTACCACCCCTGTCTTGATATCGAACTGGGCCAGAAACCAATGTTTTTGCTTTTCGTTGATAGGCATAAAAACCTGTTATGAAAAAATAAAAAGAAATTTATATATGTCATGTTCTAAGGCAAATAGGTCCATATATGTATACTCAAAGAATGAATACACGTATTACCTGGTCAACTGATGTTTTTTTTTAGGTCTTTAAAAATCAACCAAGTTTTAAATTTATTTATTGCCAAACTAACCTATAGACTCTAAACACTCACGAGCAGTGTACCTGATCAATGTAGATAGTTTTTAGGTAAGCAAGGGTCGTTCACTAGGAGCGAACCTAAAGTGATCTAAAGGTATTCTAATTACTAAACTAACTAACCTAGAAAGCAAGTAAATATTTTTGGGGTTTTAGCCTGAGAGGCTATCACGATTTTGTGTGTTTAATTAAACTAAATACGAGAAAATAAATATTAAACTAATTAAAAGCAAATTAAAGATAGATGAAGATAGATAGGAAGAACGGGTTAGCCACGTCTAATCCATTTTATAGTTATACATGCTTATGTCTACTTGTTTTAATTCATTCAATTGTTTTGTCGCCAATCCGATTATTAATCCTGTCACGATTAAATAACCTACCATCGTGGTGGGAAAGAGGACATGATCATAGTGACTCGTCTAGCATCAATACTAACTTATTGCTTTAAACCATCTAACCTAGTTCGGTATTACACGCTACTAGTCCTATTAGGTTGTAGACACGTTTCGTTTATGCAAAACAATGATTCCTAATAGAGATTCGGGTTAACACGCATATAACTCAACCTAAGCAACCACAATTACAGGTAGTTAAGTCACATCAATTAAATTTATAAGGATCATAACCTAGTTACATAGACTTCTACTAGTTATAAGCAATAAATGAGTTTTTATCGACAAGCACCCAATCCAATAACAAAGCAAACACATTGACAAAATCATAAAAACTAATAAAACTTCATAAACATGGCTAACACCTAAGGGTGTTAGCCCATAATCTCAATAATCATACAAAAATATAATCAAGACGAATAGAGTATTAAACATAAAGAATATGATACGCTAACCGAATGATTAAGTAGTATAACAATGATAAGAGATGTTCTTCAAGTATAATAGGGTCTTCAAGGGTGATCTTCTGCTGTTTTGAGAGGATTTGATCGTCTGGGAATGGCCCTAAGGGTTCCCAAAGATGCCCTAATTCGTTAATGAGTTCGGTATTTATAGATTCTGAAATCTGGGTCGATACGGCGCATCTAGAGAGTTAGATGCGCCGCATCTATAAGTAATCGTAGCCTCCAAGTCTGAAACTGACCCGATATGGCGCATCTATAAATCTGATATGGAGCATCTCCCAATACGGCGCATCTAAAGACCAGATGCGCCGCATCTCCTTCAAATACAGGTAGATCTCCTTTTTCTCTTTTCGTGGCCGCTTGAATCAACTAAAACGGAGTCCGGATGAAGATTTTATGGCCAAAATACGAAAGCATCTTCAAGTGTCGACTTGTAATCTTGACTTCTTCATTAAGCTTCTAATCTCCACTTGATTTCTTGGTAAGGATTGTGTATGGACGATACGGCGCATCGGATTGGTCCGATGCGGCGTATCTGGAGTAGAGCAAGTTGGTTCTTCTTCGTTGACCAAAGTTTCATATGCGACGCATGATAAAATCAGATGCGGCGCATGCTTCAAAGTCAGGCAATGGTCTTTAATCTCTTCAATTCAGCAGACTTTTCCAATCTTGATCATTTTGCTCCATTTTATGTCCATAATAGCTAACTTTCACCAAATGCTTGTTTATAACTGAGAATTACAAAAGTAGGCGATTAAGTATCAATTCCCATATAAAATAATACAAAAACAAGCAATATACATAGGATACATGATGCTAATAAAATGTACTTATTTGATGTCATCAAATATCCCCCCACTTGAACTTTACTTGTCCTCAAGTAAACCTTAGATTAAACTTATGAAAATGTATCCTAAATAGGATGTATTTTTATAATTAAGCACTTATTCGTTTTATCATAATTGCACAACCAAACACTTAACGAATTAGAAACAAAATAAAATATTTCGATAAAAGCAAATCTAATCGTTTAACTGTCGAGTCGTGACGAATATTCTATCATAAGCTTGGCAAGGATACACATCTCCCCCACTAAAGCTAAGGAGTAACAAGTCTAAAGCGGTAAAAAGGGTTTTTTTGGTTAAGGGTTCATCATCCTTTTTAATATCTATCGATCTCATATTCCAGAAAAGGCGACAAAATCACAAATACATGATCGAATCCACGACCACGATACTTGCAATTGCTCAAATCCTTAACTCGAATAGGCTAAAGATAGGACCAAGTAATCTTTACCAATAATATTATATCAAAAAGGGCGACAAAATCATAAATACATAGTCGAATCCACGACTACGATACTTAAGATTGCTCAAATCCCTAATCTCAATAAATCAAAGGTTTGGATGAAGAATAATATAGGGTATGGATAATATTTGGGATACAAATTGGTGTAAAATGAAAAATAAACAAAACAGATAAATTAAAATCCTAAGTGTGGTAAATTACTTTCCCAACCATCCCGTGAATAAGACTCATATCATTGAATAACTCACGCTTTGACACTTGAAACTCACGCTTTGGGTAGACACGAATTAGACTCAATAAAATCTCAATCAAAGAATAAACCTTAGTTGGCGTTCCCATAACGGCCAACTCCCATTCAATCCATAAGTATAGTACAACAACAATAATGATAACTTTACATAACTTTATAATGTTGGTAAAAACAAACTTCCAACTTCTTCTTTCTTTTTCTTTTCTCATTTTTTCGATTTTTTTTTTTTTTTTCAAACTACTAACATAAACATAGATGTGTAAAATTTCACCACATCACTATAACGATAACTCTGGATAATTTTTCCATACTTTTCATGACTTCAGAAATAACAGTAATAGTGAAAGTAGTAAACACACGAAAAATAACAAGACTCAAAATATACAATATCTACTTTCACTCCAATTGCATTGTGCAATTTCCCGACCTAACCATAGATAATGAATTACGCATGTGAACACAGGTAATGTAAGGAAACACACTTTGCCTAAAGCAATTAACCACGGATTTTAATCTACAGGGTAGGCTAAGGTGTAAGGGTGTAACGAAACATTATAACAAAGGTGTAAGAAACGAAAGGAATGGCTCTGAGGGTTTTTCTAGGGGTATCTTACTCTAAAAGTGAGAGTAAACAAAGGGTTTATACGGGGGTTAACTAACCAGTGTAGTTAGTTAATAACACAAAACATATAATAGGCTTTTTGGGTGTAATCCTAGAAATTTACCTTGTTAGACAAGTCACTCCAATTATATCAATAATACTCATTATGGTGGTCTCGAATAGTATACAAGCCAAGTTCTAAAGTTTAAAAGTCACCGGCACGCTCATAGATTTGTGAATTTTGATAAGTTCACAATTTTTGAAAATAAAATTATGTGTGCAGCTATGCAACTTAGATTAAACAAAAACATGCTAAAAAAAATTAAATTTTGATAATTAAGCATAGATTAAAGAATATTTTTGAAAATTTAGGACAAGTAACGTTCTAATTCTCCATCCCCCTACTTAAGTTAAACAACGTCCTCGTTGTTTGTATTTAAAATTAAAAACAAGAGATAGAAAGAATTAGAACGGAGAACTCCCCTGAGATTTGCTTGGTATGATCTTCCAATGTAAACGTGCGAGCGTATATAATGCGGGAATCCATCAACCTCTTCAATTGTCCAGACCTGTAAAAATATAGAGACCACAGAAAAAGAATCTCGAGAGCATCTCGTTAATCATTGGTTAGGAAAATAAAAATACGAAAAAATTACAGGTCAGAGTGTCAATGCGCCGTATCCATGGAATATTGGATACGCCGCATCAACAACCTGTAGGAAATACTAAAATGCACGTCATGGGTTAATGTGACACCTCTACTAAAAGTGCATGCGTCGTATTTGACCAACTGACAGAAATACGAAAATAAAAATAAACTAAAAACAAAATAAAAGACAAGCATGGGTTGCCTCCCAAGAAGCGCTTGTTTTTGTTAGAGTCACGAGCCTGACTCCACCCTTATTTACTAGGCAATAGGGTGTTTTTCCCCCCACTTGCGGTCAAGTGCGGGTGATAGTAGCAATAAGCACCATAACGGTGTAAATTTGCTACTAGAGATGGATAGAATATGTAAAGATAATACCTTGGCAATATGTGTACTTCGTTCATTACCTTACCCGGTTTGGTTGTTAAATTGGATGACATGAACATTACATGTGAGAGTAGAGTATGTTGAGGATCAATGAATCTCCCTTCTTTTTCGTTTGTTCTATTGGTAGTAAGGCGTCCCTTGACTTCCATAAAAGATGAGAAATGGTCTTTTGCGAGTAAAAGTTCGGGTTCCTCTATATCCTTCATAGGATTGAAATCATCCTCTTCAATCATGGTCGTGTCCATCAGCTCATCCTTGAATTCTTTTTCTATTTCAACCAAAAATGGGTTGATAACAGGTGCTTTATATTCATCATTAGTTGGTGTAGTAAATTCCACCTCATCATTCTTTCGTTTTGCAACCTGTTAAGGAAAACTAGCAAGATTATTAGTAACGGGATTAATAATATTAAATAAATTAGTACCACTTTTTGTTGTAAGTGACTCCAATTCATCTTGTGAGTCTCCATCTTCAACTAGTGGTCTTGTAATTTCATCCTTTTCCCGAATAGCCGCCTCAAATAAGTCATCCCACATTTCTTCAAAATCCTTTGTGGGGTCATAATCTGGCTCATTTGTTCCACGCATGAATATTTCATTTTGTTGTGGCAATTGCGATATGGCATCGTACACAATACAATCAAAACTTTCAATATTAGAACACTCATTATCTTCATCCGATGGAATATCATCATGGTGTTTTTGATATGATGAGAATATATTTTCCAACTCGGGTGAAAAATCACAAGTAATAGCACCATACACCATTGTTCCACATTCATCTTCATTTTCATCATAAGCACTTTCGGATGAATAAGCTTCTTTGTAAACAATTGCCGGATTTTCATTCAAATCAAACACTTGTGACTCTTCTTCATCTTGGGAAACTTTCTGAGAAATAACATCATCAATAACTATTGCCGGAAACCTAATTGCACCAAAATCGAATGATTCTTCTTCATCATCATCATTGGATAAAGTCCAAGTGTGTCTAAATGGCAATGTCTTTCTTTCTTTCCCTGACTCTTCCTGCTTTGATAATAAGTACTCTTCCATCGTGGGTTCTTTATCATTGATGACTTGTGCACCATATCTTGCTCTTTCCCAATCGTAAACCTTTTTATTGCTCAAGGATCTTTCATTGTTAAGCCTAAGATATTCTTCCATAGTTATGTCCGGATTATCCATCATCATTATTACCTGAAAGATAAACAACCAAGAACAGCAGTAACCGAAAATAAAACAATAAAAACTAAAACGAAAAATAAAAATTAAATAAACAAAAATAAAGAAAAACGATAAAAAAAAATTGGTCACAGAACGTCAATACGCCGTATACAATTGACCTGTATACGCCGTATTGATATAAGACAGATACGCCGCATCCACAGACAAGGATACGCCGTATTGCCTTTCTGAGACATAAGCACATAAACAACACACAGAAACAAATAAAACTAACTAAACTAAAATACCAATAAATCAAATTAAAACAATCACTCCCCGGCAGCGGCGCCAAAAACTTGATGTGTTTTTTTAGGTCTATAAAAATCAACCAAGTTTTAAATTTATTTATTGCCGAACTAACCTATAGACTCTAAACACTCACGAGCAGTGTACCCGATCAATGTAGATAGTTTTTAGGTAAGCAAGGGTCGTTCACTAGGAGCGAAGCTAAAGTGATCTAAAGGTATTCTAATTACTAAACTAACTAACCTAGAAAGCAAGTAAATATTTTTGGGGTTTTAGCCTGAGTGGCTATCACGATTTTGTGTGTTTAATTAAACTAAATACGAGAAAATAAATATTAAACTAATTAAAAGCAAATTAAAGATAGATGAAGATAGATAGGAAGAACGGGTTAGCCACGTCTAATCCATTTTATAGTTATACATGCTTATGTCTACTTGTTTTAATTCATTCAATTGTTTTGTCGCCAATCCGATTATTAATCTTGTCACGATTAAATAACCTACCATCGTGGTGGGAAAGAGGACATGATCATAGTGACTCGTCTAGCATCAATACTAACTTATTGCTTTAAACCATCTAACCTAGTTCGGTATTACACGCTACTAGTCCTATTAGGTTGTAGACACGTTCCGTTTATGCCAAACAATGATTCCTAATAGAGATTTGGGTTAACACGCATATAACTCAACCTAAGCAACCACAATTACAGGTAGTTAAGTCACATCAATTAAAGTTATAAGGATCATAACCTAGTTACATAGACTTCTACTAGTTATAAGCAATAAATGAGTTTTTATCGACAAGCACCCAATCCAATAACAAAGCAAACACATTGACAAAATCATAAAAACTAATAAAACTTCATAAACATGGCTAACACCTAAGGGTGTTAGCCCATAATCTCAATAATCATACAAAAATATAATCAAGACGAATAGAGTATTAAACATAAAGAATATGATACGCTAACCGAATGATTAAGTAGTATAACAATGATAAGAGATGTTCTTCAAGTATAATAGGGTCTTCAAGGGTGATCATCTGCTGTTTTGAGAGGCTTTGATCGTCTGGGAATGGCCCTAAGGGTTCCCAAAGATGCCCTAATTCGTTAATGAGTTCGGTATTTATAGATTCTGAAATCTGGGTCGATACGGCGCATCTAGAGAGTTAGATGCGCCGCATCTATAAGTAATCGTAGCCTCCAAGTCTGAAACTGACCCGATATGGCGCATCTATAAATCTGATATGGAGCATCTCCCAATACGGCGCATCTAAAGACCAGATGCGCCGCATCTCCTTCAAATACAAGTAGATCTCCTATTTCTCTTTCCGTGGCCGCTTGAATCAACTAAAACGGAGTCCGGATGAAGATTTTATAGCCAAAATACGAAAGCATCTTCAAGTGTCGACTTGTAATCTTGACTTCTTCATTAAGCTTCTAATCTCCACTTGATTTCTTGGTAAGGATTGTGTATGGCCGATACGGCGCATCGGATTGGTCCGATGCGGCGTATCTGGAGTAGAACAAGTTGGTTCTTCTTCGTTGACCAAAGTTTCATATGCGACGCATGATAAAATCAGATGCGGCGCATGCTTCAAAGTCAGGCAATGGTCTTTAATCTCTTCAATTCAGCAGACTTTTCAAATCTTGATCATTTTGCTCCATTTTATGTCCATAATAGCTAACTTTCACCAAATGCTTGTTTATAACTGAGAATTACAAAAGTAGGCGATTAAGTATCAATTCCCATATAAAATAATACAAAAACAAGCAATATACATAGGATACATGATGCTAATAAAATGTACTTATTTGATGTCATCATCAACATCGGCCCAATTAATATTGTACTTGCTTCCATTAGCATACCAAATGGGGATGGAGTTCTGCAATATCAACTGAACACAGTATGGACTAACCATAGCCCAATCAGCGTCATCGGGTCTGAAATGCAACATGTATTCCTCCCACAGCTCTATGTGCTGTGAAAACCAACGAAAAAGAGTATTCGTGAGACAATTACCATAAGAAATGAAAAACAATAGATTTACAAATACATATAAATGAAAAATGTACGAGTCTGACCTCATCCATAAGCCACCCTTGTTTTGTAGGATCTAAACAAACTAAGCTCTCCCAGAATCTCCGATCAACACGTACAGGTTCTTTGGACCAAGGAAATGTATAACGAAGAGGCCCCGGCTTTCCAAGGAATTCGTCGTAATCATTAGTCAGATGCACTTTGCCGATATATTTGTTGCACCGAGTAAGATTCTACACACAGGTTCTTACTATATTAGAAGAAAAAAAAATAACGTTAAACGTAAGAAAATAGAAATTGTTTTTATACCTCCACCCAAGGCTGAACACGTTTTAAATAGTCACTCATATCTCGATCCCGACATCCATAAAGGGGCGTTCGATTTTTTTCAGCTTTCACAAATTTTTCGGACCAGTAATACAACGAATCAGACCCATCTTTTTTACTCCTCTTGTTGGGTTCCATGCCTGCCTTTGCTCGTTTCCAATGTTCTGAATTATATAAAGCAGATAACTTGTTCTTCTTCTCGAGTGCAATCTTCAACCTCTCTTCCCTTTCCAACCGCCGTTTTGTCTCCTCTATCAACGCATTATGAAACTCTTTTTCCATAAGCTTTAGTTCTTCAATCTTCCACATTTCTTCTTCTTGCTTCCTCAGGCTTAATTCCTCTTCCAAAAGATACTCCTGTCACAAGAATTTATGTGAATTGATGTGTTTATACAAGGTATAATATATTTTGGTTTGTATTCTTTGTAAAAACACATTACCTGAAAAATATCATCATCAGAGTCGACATCTATCTCAGCTGAACGATTTCAGGAAATAATAGAGTTAACCATTTCAAAGAATTCAGAATCCAGTTTGTCTCGTAATACATGGCTTAGATGCGAAAACGATTTACTGAAGTCCAATTTCTCCTGTATATGAAAAAACGGAGGCATTGTTAAATTCAATAAAGTAAAATTTTCGCTTTATAATTTGACAAGTAAGCTATCGGAACCAATGTGTTTACCCGAAAACCGCAAGTTCTTTCGCAAGCAAGAACCTACAAAGTATTTTTAAAACCCATTAAATTTATATGACATTCATATAAATAGATGTTATTGCTAAATGCATTATATTACTGTATATAAAAAATCACCTGAATAATAGACTCAAGTTTGAAAACACGAGCATTCAACTCCTGAATCACACAATCCTTAAGGCTGATCTCAGTAATAAGATCACTTGTCTGAATCCTGGGAACAAGCGGTAAATACTTTTTTTCTGTCCTCCCACGTTTTCGGCAAGCATCCAACTTCTGTATATAGAGATCGTAATCATGTGGTACCTTTGGTTTACGAGTAATTGGTATGTACCCCATGAAATACTCTCGAAATTGGATATACCAATCAGACTGCTGCTCGGCTAATGTTTCTTTCAATTCAAAATTTATCTTCGAGTCCTACAAAAAACATTAACCAAAAGAAGATCAAAAAACAAGTTGAATACAACACAAAATAACATAAATAGTAGGGAATACAATATTCTATAAGGTTTTACCTTGCCAAATAGCAATCCATAATCCGATCGTGTAAACAATTCTTTCTTTGACCAGGCTACACCCCGTGGTATGACATCTAGGACTTTATTCCACCATTTATTGCTTCTTTCAAACGACTCAAGAATCCATATCTACAAAGTTAAAGATTGCATTAGGCAAGGAAAAATAAAACAAGAATAGTTTTACGTCAAAATTAAAAACTCATACAATTATATGGAAAAAAAATAAAAGAATAACCTTGAAAGCCCAAACAAATCCTGCAAGTGTATACGTTGGAACGTACTTCCGAGATGCTTCGAGTCCTTTAAGGTGTTCCCACCTGTGTCTGTCTACGACATTAAGTATCTGGTTGTACAATTGCCTCCAAATGTGCTCCCCCCATGGAAACGAATTCCATGCTTCAAGGTCTTCAACCAAACGCAGGTATCTGTCATCCACTTGTTCAGCCAACAACCAACCCATAAAAATTACCTCTAGCGCTAACAGTAGACACACACGGACTGCATCTTCATCAGATAATTTACCGAATAACTCTTCATCCTCAAGAACACCATGAAGATCTAAGTTTGAAAGTCTTACCCCCATTTTATTTGGAAATACCCTTGACTTAAATTTTATATCCCCTTTACTATACAAGTCAGACCTTATATATTTTCCAAAACGAAAACCTGTTATTAGAGAAAACTCGGGACGACCAAAATGTAGACTACGACCATCCACAGTATATATGAGGGGCATGTCAAAGTGTGCATCATCTACATAACCCTGTTTTTGTAGTATATAATCTAACATATGTGGTTCATGGTCAAAAAATAAAATATCCAACCATACTCCAAAACAGGTAGTCCTAAATAAAATCATTCGCTTTTCATTCAGCTTTTCTCTAATTAATGAAAAGTATTTCAATTTACTCCTAACGATGACTTTGGCTTCATATTCCTTTAAGAAAAAAAAATAAAGCCAACTTAGGAAAATAATAAGAAAAGGAAGACCATGAATAACAAATACTTACACTTGCGCCAACAAAATATGCAAATGTTGAGCATAGAATAGAGTCTGAGTAACAGGACTCGTCTTGGCGGCGATAATGAAGGAGTGTGGATTGTCATCAATCATACACACTATATCATTATCGCAATCAAAACGTCTCAATTATAAGGGCAGATCAATCTAAAGTCGTACATGGGTTCCATTGCTTTTTTTTTTTTGGAAACCGTCTTATTACCGGTTGTGTCTTTGATCTTGATAACAAGCTTCGGCCCACAGGTACACATGTCTTCACCCTAAAAAAAATTTTAGGGTGACCACACCTGCAACTGAGGGCCAAAGCTGGTTATCAAGATCAAACACGCAACCAGTTTAAGACGGGTTCCAAATTAAGCAATGGAACCCATCTAAAACGTTAGATAGATCTTCCCCTATAATTGAGGTTGTGCAATCAGAATTTCTTAAATCTAGCTCAATGTTTGATATTGCTCACTTGTATGTGGTGAATATACATATTAATTATGTATATTCTACAACGCAAAAGAGAGCATGGTGACACTTACGCACAATTAAAGGTTTATTCTACTACGATTATAGATGAAGATGCTCAACATCTTCTGGCCAATCATGCTCCATTGGGACGAGCTAATCCTGCGGATCAATGTGTCGCCAACGAAAGCCAGCCACAATGGAACATGATAGACTTGACGAAATCTACCAACTTTGTATACAATTGTGGTGAATTTCAGATGGTGAATAGAATTAAGGTTTATTCAAATTTCAACAATAATGGAAGTTCACAAAATTTTGCAAAAGAATTTACAAATAAGCTGAAAATAAGCTATTTAGGACTTGAAATAAGCTAATGCATACTGACATAACTCTAAAGAAACCAAATGAAAACAAATAAGCAATCCACAAAGACCAATAAGCACTGAAATCATCCAATAAGCAATATAAGGTCTACATTAAACATACAAATACCAAGAGAGTAGCAGTATAAGGTCTCATTTCATCGGCTTTTACCCTAGGCTTTTCTCTAAATGTCTTAAAGCATTAAAGCAGCTTATATGCAAATATCGTATGTCATAAAGCAATAACACGTAATATGAAACCGAGTTCTCAATCCTCATTACAAGGAAGGAGTCTTCCCCAATTGGAGAATCTAAAGGCTCCCACTAGTTTTTCGAGCTAAGCTAGGTACCTAATGGACCACATACATCATAATAAATGACAGCGTGAGCCTGAACACCGGAAATAGCAACTTTACAGTAACTGTTAGTGGAAATTTAAAGTTCACAAAATTTTTCCAAAGTATTTACAAGATTGTGTGTACCGCCGATGCACTAAGTCTTCGCGATATCACAAGCTGTCAAAACAGTTGCCCGTGTAGTTTGAACCTGACCGGGAGTACAGACTACCTCCGCCGTGTCTTAATCACAAGCAGGATGAATAATCTGAGGCCCGATATCTGAGCCCAACTCTACAGGGTTAAGTAAACGACTATCTATGGTTCAAGGTCGCCCGGAATCACCACTTGATCCGTTTACCCTAGTTGTTTCCCATAGAATAGCCGATTACCACCGAGGTGATACAACACTTAGATCCATCGTAATGACAAAAGCAAATGTTTCCAACACTCGCACTTGAAAATTGTTTGGTCAAATTTTGAGAACTTTGATTTTGCCAAAAACAGATTGGTCACAATAAATACAGACAACTTTAAGATAACCTAAATCTAGGCCTTGAAATAAGCTAATGCATACTGACAGGACTATAAATAAGCCAAATGAAAACAAATAGGCAATCCACAAAGACCATTAAGAACTGAGATTAACAGTTAGTGCCACCATAAGCTAATGCATACTGACAACACTCCCAAAAAAGACATCATCTTTCACAACTTTATATACAATATATACAATATTCAGGTAATAAACCCTAATTAAAGCTAACAATTAAAAAATTACATAAAACCTAACACTAACAATTAAACAATCCTCGAACAACTAACACTAACAATAAAATAATCAGATAAATAAAAAAAATTAAAAAAAAATACGACAAACCCTAACCTTAAATCGAAAAGATAATTACTTACCCTACCCAAAACCATTTTTACTTTCGTTAGATCGAATACTATACCGTAACCCTAAATTAGAATAAACTAATAACCAAGAAAATCAGTTCTTAATCTGTGTTAATTGAAATGAAGTCTTTCGATCTGTGAGAATATAATCTGATCTGTGAGAGTATAAATTCAATATAACAATGTAGAAGTAATTGATAGAGAGGAGTATAATCGATCTGTGAGGAGTATAATCGATCCAAAGGGTAAAGTTAGTGAGAGAAAGAAGTGTGTTTGATACACTTCGTATAAAATTTTAAAAGTAAACATGTACTCCAGTATTAAATGTATAATTTTGTATAAAAAGTATAAAAGTATTAAAAATATAATTATGTGTTTTTTTTTTTTGTATTTTGTACATAAAAAAGTATGGACACAAGTTTCAATAAAAAAAATAATATAAAACTGTACCTTCTACCTAACAAGTCGTCCAAGAATAAGGAATAGTGGGACCCAGTCGCCCAAGACTTATGTACTATTATATAATAAAATAAGACTATACTTTTTTACAAAAAGACAAAAATTCCAAAGTCGTCCAAGATATGTGGGTCCCAGTCGTCCAAAAAGTACATACTGCAAGTGGTACATGTTAGTACTTTGGTGGGGACATATATGGGAACACATGTCACTATATTATGAGATCCGCCCAAGTTTTTTGAGCGACCTGATCCGCTAAGAAAATTTTGGGGTATTTAGGGTAAACACCCTTGTACCTTTAGGGTATATGAAGACTTTTCCCTTGCATGACACCGGTAGAATGTAACACTTGTCAGAGCATATGTAGTGGTAACTTAGCAAACACTTGCACTTTTATTAAAAGCTATTTGAATGACTTGTAGGAAAATGACTTGTGGTTTTACAGGTGTTTAAAGATACAGCGCAGTTAAGTTTTTGTTGTTATTTTTTCACTTTACTCTTTCCATGAATACTATAAGGGTGCGTTTGGTTCACAGTATGTTTTGAAAGGAATTATAATCTGTCAAAGGAATTGTAATTTGAATGAATTGTAATTCAAAGAGTTGTAATGTGTTGTAATTGTAATGTGTATGAATTGTAATTGATGTTTTCTGTCACTGTGTTTGGTTGGATCTCAACGTAATTGTAATAAGAAAAATTTATAAAATTTCAAAAAATTTATAAAAATTCGAAAAAATTTAAAAAAATTAGAAAAATTTATATAAATTCGAAAAAATTTATAAAAATTCAAAAAATTTATAAAAATTCAAAAAATTTATAAAAATTCGAAAAAATTTATAAAAATTCCAAAAATTTATAAAAATTTAAAAATTTAAAAATTTTATAAAAAATTTATAAAATTCGAAAAATTTGTAAAATTTTATAAAAATTTATAAAATTTTATAAAAATTTGAATTTTTATAAAATTTTTTGTAAAATTTTTAAATTTTTAAATTTTTTGAATTTTTAAATTTTTATAAATTTTTTATTAAATTTTTTATAAAATTTTTCGAATTTTATAAATTTTTTATAAAATTTTATAAAATTTTCGAATTTTATAAATTTTTTATAAAATTTTTAATTTTTTAAATTTTTAAATTTTTAAATTTTTATAAATTTTTTGAATTTTTATAAATTTTTTCGAATTTTTATAAATTTTTTGAATTTTTATAAATTTTTCGAATTTATATAAGTTTTTTCGAATTTTTATAAATTTTTTCGAATTATTATTATTATTATTATTATTATTATTATAAAATTTTGAATTACAACGTAATTCAAAACTTTCCATCCAACATCCTATGTAATCTGAATTCCCTCCTTTGATGTAATTGTAATGACTGAATTACAATTACAACGCAAACCAAACAGCCTACGTAATGTAATCTGAATTACAATTCCCTCCATTCTGTGAACCAAACTGCCTACGTAATGTAATCTGAATTACAATTACATCCAATTACGCCAGATTACGGCGAACCAAACGCCCCCTAAGGGTATCTGTGCAATGCAGTGGCGGATACCCGTGACTATTTTTGTGGCAAGAAAATATTTTTTATTTTAAACTTTTCTTATTTAGTATGTCCCAAATACTTTATAACGTAGTAGATATATGTTTTTCAAATGTAGAAAGTCAAAATTATTAATAGTAATAGTTAACACGTTTATTTTTCAAATTTTAATATTAAATTGGTGGTTATAAGTTTAGTAAGCTTTTTTTATATATAATTCTATTAAAATATATCATTATTGTAAGGGGTTACTATATAATTTAAATGAGACTTAAATTTTCAAATTTTATATTAATTGTCTAATTTCCTTATTATAGTAATATTTTTCGTCTTAAAATTTTAAGACTTTCTTTTATAAGAAGTCTCAAATCATTTACAATGTATTATAGATTATAGATATTTATATATATCTTATGGGATTTGCTAATCGGGGCTAACCGGACATCTTATAAAAAGTAAAAAATGCATTTAACGTGCAATTAATATTAGAAGATAAATAGGCTCAAACCCGGTCGATGGGCTTTGGGTCCATTATGGTTTATGAATAGGTTTTCATGTATACTATCATTATAAATAGTTATTATAATAAAGATATGATACTTACTGGGTTAACATCATTCAACATGGTATCATGAGAATGTATGATCTTGAGACCTAGTCGATTATCAAGCCGCCACTTCTATACTACCCAGTCACACCTACCTATCTCCCAAAAACTAACCATGTCCATCAAGTATCTCCTAAACCCTAATCTGAACATTATTGTTGCTACATTGGGATCTTGCTACGTATCCTATCTCAAGTTTAATTTCTCCTCTCAAGCATATTTGTTTTTACTTAGCCGCCACTATTGACCATCAAACATGGCACCAGTTTTTCGTCCAACATATTTTTCTTTTCTTTCACTTAAAGAAAATAATAAAATAATAAAAAAATAATAATCTACTCGCATTACAAGTGCATGTATTGCTGGTGCATCCTAAAGATTTCGTTTCCATGCTATCGAAAATCTTCATCAATAAATTAGAATTAGTTATTTTTCTTTTAAATGTTTTCTATTTCAGTCTCGAGCTTTCGTGATTTCTCAACACTGCGGGGGAGTATTAGAAGATAGATAGGCCCAAGCCCGGTCTGTGGGCTTCGGGTCAATTAGGGTTTATGAATAGGTTTTTCATGTATTGTATCATTATAAATAGTTGAGTAAACTGCAAAAAATGTCCCTGAACTTTGCCAAAATTGCGAAAGATATCCTCGAAAAAAAACTGCAAATATTGTCCCTGAACTTTCAGTTTTCTGCAAGAATGGCCCGTGAAGAGTTACTGTAGTTGCAAATTCAGTTTTCTGGCTAACGCTCGTTAGGAAAACCCGTTAGTTTCTCGTCATGTGCGTTGCACATGAGGGTAGTTTCGTCAATCCACTGTTCCCGCCCTTTACACACTCCTGCTACCATCCCAGGCACGATAATCGACGAGGACATTTTTTGCACATCAACTTAGTCGTGTATAACACTTTAACACGATCAAATCACACACATAAACACATTCTATCTTATTTCAACCGATCAAATCACTTACCCACAAAACAATTCCATTGTAGTGGTTTCTCCACTTTTGCAGATTTGAACTCCTGGGTTTCCAACACATGAGTTTGATGCTATTTACGGTAAGCTTAAATGTTTCAATTTGTCATTTGTTTTTCTTATTCGAACATGCATGTGTACCTTGTAGAATATGTGATTTTCATACTTTTAAGTTGTTATTTGTTTTTCTAACCAAATTCAAATGGTACACTATTCACTCTGAAAATCCACCACAATGGGCTCTTCACAAATCCACCAAATCGAAAATATCGGTTTGGACATATAGCCTATGTTGACCTGATTGATGTTGACTGTTTCCGCATTCAGGAGTGTTGATACAAAAGTTGGGCGTTCCTTGTTTCCGTATCAATTAGATCTTAATGCTTGAGACCTGCGCACTAAGAAAACAAAAAGACACCGTTAGGCTTATCGTGGGATTGTCTCCCACGATTATCCTCCGGCGTGAGAGTACCCCATAGGTGTTTTTATGGAGGGGTTAACCTTGGCTAGGCATGCAGCGAAGGGCGCAGAGGCACAAGCTGACTATTTTCTCAAGCCAGATGAATCGCAGCTGCAGGTACCTATCTTCGCTCGCCCTCGCAACGTCCTGGATCCTTTTGCCCTTGAAAAGGAAATTTCTCTGAAGGAGTCCTTGGAGGCCCATGCTATGAGGCTTGCGAAGAAGCGGGGTGTGAAGGGGAAGGCCATCCTTTGTGGTGTCGGTGCTGCGCATATTCCTAGGTCTGATGGAGTGCCCGTTAGCGTACCGACAGTGTCGCCCCAAGATAGTGGTCTTCTAAAGGAGCTTGAGGGAACTGGTCGTGCTGTGTACCATATTGGCGGTTCAGGGCTTAGACGCACCCATAGCTTTTAGATTTTTTGTCTTGGTAATTTTTTGTAATAGATTAACATTTTGTTGCACATGTGCATGTTAAGTCTATATCTTGTATGAACTCATAGTCCATTAGAAAAATACGATTGTACGCATATTGTATCAAATGTGACTGTGGTTATAATGTTTGTACTTAGTTATTTTTATCTTTGCATAAAAGACGTCCATGTTATGTCTAAGAAGCAAACTGTTGTGTATAAACTTAAGAAAATTTATAAGAATCCATAATCGTGTATGAAGTTCATAAAATTTACAAGTGTATAGGTTGATATGCGGTGTACTGCAAATATCATATCAAGGAGTTAAGTGTTTTAACTCCTAATTTGTTAAACGCGCACAGTGTGCATTGTTGTGTATCCGTCGTGGGATACACATTGAACTTACTCCAACGTCTTGAGAGTAAGGTGTTTAACAAGGATGCGTGATCCGATGTTGATGGGTTTGCAACCCTCTTACTCAACGAGTTTTTTAGTAGGTTTACTCATCCTTTTACCATCGTGGGTTTTAATAAGTGCATGCACGCCATGTAGGCAGAAAGTAAAGTAACAACAATATTGAGACATAAATAACATGCAAACAATAAAGTGAAATGTGTCGCGGAATTAGCTAGAAACCGCGACATTGAATTAATACTTGCAAGTTTTTGTAAAAAGAAAAAACATTTGCCTAAATGAAACAAAATGTAAATACACGGATATTTATTGAGCACTTACTAAAGTGCGGGGGTGTCCGTGTGTTGGGTCGTAACCTTTCCTAAAGATAGCATCTCTTGAGATAGCAAACATTCCATGTGCGTTGTAGCTCACGGCCATCCATGTCACGCAGCTTGTACGTGCCTTTACCTAGTGCTTCAACGACCTCATACGGTCCTTCCCACTTTGGTCCTAGTTTACCTGTATCTTCTGCGTGGCTTGCATCATTAGCGCGATATACAAAGTCTCCTGGTCTGAATGAGGTGCTTTAAACTTTAGCGTCGTAATATCCCTTCATTTTTTACTTGGCTTTTGCTTCACGTATAGCTGCGCGTTCACGCCTTTCTTCCAATAGGTCCAAGTCGATACGTCGTTCGTCGTCATTGGTTGCGACATTAACTTCCGCAGTACGAATAGTTGGCATCCCAATTTCAGCTGGTATGACAGATTCTGTCCCATAGACAAGAGAAAAAGGAGTGTCTCCATTGCTAACTTTGATTGTCGTGTGGTGCACCCATAAGAATTGCGACAGTTCATCCACCCATCTTCCTTTGTGTTTGTCCAGGCGCGCTTTAATTCCTTCGCCCAGACTACGATTTGCGCGCTCAACCAGACCATTGGTTTGTGGGTGTTTAACCGACGCGAAGTGTTGTGTAATATTTAGTTCTGCGCACCAGTCTTTGAACGGGTTATCGCGGAATTGTTTTCCGTTGTCCGAAACGATTTCCCCAGGTAATCCAAAGCGGCATACAATATTTTCCCAAATGAACCATTTTACTTGATTACCTGTGATTGTCGCCACTGCTTTTGCCTCAATCCACTTAGTGAAGTAGTCTATTGCTACAATAAGAAATTTCAGTCCCCCCGCTGCAACAGGGAAAGGACCCGCAATGTCGATACCCCACCTATAGAATGGCCATGGAGAAGTGATAGGCGTTCGCTCTTGTTGTGGTCTGCGCGGGATAGGTCTATGAACTTGGCAGTCGCTACACTTTTTTATCACATCACGCGCATCGCGATGCATAGTGGGCCAGTAGTATCCTGACCGCAAGGCTCGTGCTACGACGGACCGTGGTCCTGAATGCATACTGCATGAACCGGCGTGGATCTCTCGGAGTACGTAATCTGCCTGAAGAGGTCCAACGCACCAAGGCCATGGTTGTAGAAATGAGCGCCGATATAGGATACCATCTCGAAGTTTGAACCTCTGCGCAGTGCGCCGTATCCTTCGAGCATCCTTCTGCTCATGGGGCAATATACCTTTGCTTATAAATTCGACAATAGGGGTCATCCATGTAGGATTCTCTTCCTCTATTATCGTGGATATCCCCATCTCCGAGATGGATTTATTTTTTAGGATCTCCACCAACACTTGTTTTGACAGGTGCGCAAAGCTTGTAGATGCAATCTTGCTTAGCGCATCCACTTTTTTGTTTTCACCTCTAGGAACTTGTTTAATGGTAAACCTGTCAAAACCTTGGATTAGTGACTTGGTCTTGTCGAGGTATTGAACCATGTTATCCTCTTTAGCCACATATTCGCCCAACACATGGTTGGCTACTAATCGGGAATCTACATTTGCTTCTAGGTTGCGTACACCCATTCGAGTTGCAATGCGTAATCCAGCGATTAGGGCTTCATACTCTGCCTCGTTATTCGTAGCTGTGAATTCAAAGCACAGTGCGTAGGTGAATTCCATTCCTTCTGGATTAGTAAGGATAAGGCCTGCGCCCGACCCATCCACGCATGAAGATCCATCCGTGAACAGGACCCATGGTTCTTGTAGTTCTACCTTGCTCAGTGGAGGTGCCGCATCGGTGTCTGGTTTTTCGATGATGAAGTCTGCTAGTATTTGCCCCTTAACCGCAGTGCGTGGTCTATAAGAGATGTTATACTCGCCTAGCAATACACTCCACTTTTGTAGTCGCCCCGATGCGTCGGGTTTGGAAATAACTTGCTTGATTGGTTGGTCCGTGATCACCGCTATTGGATGTGCTTGAAAATATCTGCGCAATCTTTTGGCGGCGAATACTAATGCCAAGACCAACTTTTCCATCGGGCAATAGTTAATTTCTGTCTTCTTGAGCACTTTACTTACAAAGTATACCGATGTTTGTACGGAATTCCTATCTGTCAGTAGTACCACGCTGACTGCTCCATGAGTCGCAGACAAATACACAATTAACTCCTCCCCTGGTCGGGGTGCGACTAGCTTGGGAAGCGCTGCTATTTGTTGCTTAAGCTGTGTGAAAGCTTCTTCCACTTCTGTAGTCCAACGAAAGTCTCCCTTTTTTGTACACTTCTTGAGTGTTTTAAAGAGGGGGAGTGACTTATCTAAGAATTTAGACAGGAATCTGTTCAACTCGGCTAGTTTTCCATTCAGAGACTGAACTTCTTTCAATGTGCGTGGTGAAGGGAGTTGGATGACAGCCTCTGTTTTTTCTGGGCATGGATTAATGCCATCTGGTTCTATCAAGTATCCCAGGAACATGCCTTCTGTAGCGCCAAAAGTGCATTTCTTAGGATTTAACTTCATGTTGATCTTTCGTAGCGTTTTAAATGTTTCTTCAATGTCGCGCACCACTTCGTCTTCAGTATGGCTTTTTATGACAAGGTCGTCCACATAGACCTCTAGATTACGGCCCACTTGCTTTTCAAATGCATTATCTACCAATCGCTGGTAGGTGGCGCCCGCATTCTTCAGGCCAAAAGGCATCTTTGTATAACAATAGACACCTTGGCTTGTGTGGAAGGCTGTTTTTTCCTCGTCTTCCTTGGCCATTTGGATTTGGTGGTACCATTTGTATGCATCTATGAAACATTTAAAGGGATATCCGCACAAAGATTCTACCTTCCAGTCTATCTCTGGCAGTGGGTAGCAGTCCTGTGGACATGCTTTGTTGAGATCAGTGAAATCAACACACATCCGCCAACTACCATCACTCGTCTTGACCATCACTGGGTGGGAGAGCCAGTCATGGTAATAGACTTCTCGCATGATGCCCGCGTCCACAACTTTGTGTACTTCCTCCAGAATGGATTTTGCGCGCTCTGGAGCCTGGCCACGCTTTTTCTGCCGTACTGGGGAATATCCTTGTCGGATTTTTAGCTTGTGTTCTGCAATCGAGCATGGCACACCAGTCATATGCTTTGGTTCACATGCGAAGATATCCAGATTCCTTTGCAAGAGTGCGCACACGGCCGCTCTGCCTTTGTCAGACAACGATCCTCCGATCGATACTTCTTGCTTCGGGTAGTCAGGGTAAATTGCGACCTTCAGGTTTGATAGTTTAGCTGCGCTCTGTTCTAGGGTGTGCGTCGTCTCACATGTAATCGTGTTACACTCTCTTGGTGGCGCAACATTGTTGTAGATGGTGACAATGCCGCCTTCTACCGGGAATTTGAGCATCCTATGTGCTGTGGACGGTACTGCGCGTATTGCCAAAATTCCTGGTCTTCCGATAATGCCATTGTATGGCGAAGGAGATCTGATCACCATAAAATTCATCCAGGCTGTCGTGGAGTGTTCCTTATTACCAATAACGACTAGTAGTCGTAGTTTCCCCATGGGCCATATCTTTTCTCCTGTGAAGCCCGTCAACGAAGTCGTGGCTGGGCTTAACTGTTTTTGTATCTCAGATCGCAATTTCTTGAAACAATGCTCATACATTATATCCGTTGATGCCCCTCCATCAACATACATGCGGTGGATATCGTGACCCCCCGCATTTATCTCAATGGTGAGTGGTTCCGCCACTGCGCTGTCCGCAGCCAAGGTGGGGAAAGAGATTTCGTTTCCATGAGAAAATTTCTGGCTGACCTTTTGCCTAGTCTTCCACTGCCATGATCGTATCATGTAGATCGTGTCAGACTTGTCCTTAGGTGCTTCTTTCTTGCCCCCGGTCTTCTGTTTGTCTTTCCCATCCTTGATGTTCTTAACTAGATGGTCCAATCTGCCTTCTTTTACTAGCTTCTCAATTAATTGGCGTAATTGGACACACTCATTGGTTGTGTGGCCCTTCTGTCCGTGATACTCGCAGTACCCGTTCCCTACGCGCCGATCTTCTGGGGTGCGCATCGGTGAGGGTCTTGGAAAGTTCGCGCCTTCCGTAGCAAATATCTCCTTTGGAGTCTTCGTTAGTGGGGTATACTTGTCATTCTCTCGTCCGCCCCCTGACTGCGGTAGCTTTTGTTACGATTACTACTATGGTCATTGGATTGTCTCCTTGGCTGTTCTTGTGACCTATAGTTTGAGTAGCCTTTCTTGCTATCCGCAGCGGCGGCTTCTCCTTGGATGAAGGACCTCGTGCGCTTCATGAGTTCGTCAAAGGTTTGGGGAACCCTATCATTTAACTTTTTGATAAGTTATGGGTTATTGATTCCGTTCATAAACCCTGAGATCTTTAGTATTTCGGGGCATGCCTTGACATGTATGCATTCATCTTTATAGCGCTCCATAAAAGCGCTTGTGGATTCCCCTTGGCGCTGTTTTACCCTAGCGAGTTCGACAGGGTTCTTGGCGCACTTCTTCCTCTGAGTAAAGTTCAAACGAAACGCCTTCCGCAACTCTTCAAACCCATCGATGCTTCTACGTGGAAGCTTACTGAACCAGTTTCGCCCATTCCCTACTAAAGTAGAGTTAAACATGTGGCACCACACAGGTTGTGGCCAATTTTCGACGGTTGCTGCTGATTCGAAAATTTTTAGGTGGTCATCAGGATCACCTGTCCCATCATAAGTTTTAACATTAGCGGGCATGCGCCTTCTCTTATCTTCTGAAAAATCACTGATGCGCCGAGTGAATGCATCAACCTTTTGGTGGCGCCAGGGATGAGACATATCTTCGTCCTCCTGGTCGCGGTATCTTCTCCTGGACTTCCAGTGTACTGTTTCTTTGTCCTCGTTGTCCGAGGAATCACTTGAGGATGAGCTTACCCTTTTGCGGCGCTTGCGCCGACTATCCTCGGAATCCGAGCTTGAAGGGCTCTCGCTTGGGGAGCATCGTCGCCCAAGTCTATCGTGGATCCTGCGACTGCCAAGTCTAGCGTGGACATTGGTGCGCCGTCCATCATCTTCATGCTCCTCCAGAGACTGTAAGTCGGCTGCTTCATCGTCCACAACTTTCCTTCCGATCCTAGTAAACATTGGATGTCGGCGGCCATCCTTCTCGCGCCTTTCCTTTCGGTAACGTAGTGGGGATGCTTCATGCTCAGGGTCGAAGTTGAGCCGGGCTTGCAGACTCTGACTTGACCTCTTTTTCGCTTCCTCTCGCATAAGCGCAGCCAAGGTTTCATAGTTTTGAGATACGAAATCACTTGGCGCTAGTTCAGGCGTGACTCCTTCTAGCGCGAGGATGTTTGTTTCCACATCAGGACCCTTGTTTCGGATAGGCGCATTTGGCGGCTCAGTGAGGTCTAATTCTGACATGGTGAAAGGAGTGCGCAGTAGATCTACCGCGCTAGTGGTTGTTGTAGTAGCATAGGTGGTCCTTGTGAGCGGTTCTACTGCAGTAAAAGCTAGATCTGAGTATGATCCTAGGCTTTTGGGCGCACTGGTTGTTCCAGAGGCCTGCTTAGGGGCTGCATCAATTTGCTGCTTCTTCCCCTGTAGTGTTTGGTCCCACGGATGGCGCCACTTGTTGATACAAAAGTTGGGCGTTCCTTGTTTCCGTATCAATTAGATCTTAATGCTTGAGACCTGCGCACTAAGAAAACAAAAAGACACCGTTAGGCTTATCGTGGGATTGTCTCCCACGATTATCCTCCGGCGTGAGAGTAAGTAATCGGTTTTATGGTTTAGTTGAAGAGTTAGAGTTATTAGATCGTACCTTTAATGTGAGTCGAGAGACCCTTTATATACACACGAAATCCTTGTTGGTTTCGTGTTCCTTACCCTTCGGCGTATCCGCCTAAGTCGGTCGTGTGATACATATCCCATAAATAAGAGATATCCTATATCAAGACCATAAATAACTTCGGGTTTGGGCCTTCGTAAGCCCAAACCATTATCGTGATAGCCCATTCGTGATGGGCTTGAGCCCATTCATGATGGGCTTGAGTGGTAGTAGCGTCCATTGGTCGGGTTCGTGACCTGAATGCGGACTATACGTCATCAAGGAGTATGTTGGGATGTTAGACGCACTAGGATTAGGGGATAGTACTCTGTTCTCACATTTTAGGATCCCTGGAAAATCTTTGGATGATGGGTTGGTCCCATTGATGAGTGTGGAAGATGTCGTGCAAATGTTTAAATACGTGCCTCGGTTTAAGGAAATAGAGGTTTATATTGAAAAAGGTATTTCATCAGTCAAAAAGCATTTGCTGTACATGAGGAATAGTCGTGGTAAGGGTGTTCTGATTGAAGATATAGAGGATGGTGATATCGTTAAGGAGTCTGAGAAAGCTGGTGAGTTGTGTTTGCTAGAGTGTCATGGTGCTACTGAAATAGGAAAAGAGGGAAAACAGGGTGATACTTCAACTCATGCTTCATCTAGTAAGGCTGGATGCAGGGATGATGAAAATTGCTTTTTCGTAGATATGGATGATGTTGAGCTTGTTATTCCAACACCATGGTCTGATGAAGGGAAGAATAAAATAAGGGCAAAAAGGTTGAGTGGTGAGTACGAGTTCAAAAAGATCTTGTTCGAAATGGAATTCTTAATAAACTTTGATAAAATCTAGGAGAAGCGAAGCAAAGACACTGAGGCGAGTCAAAAAGAGGGTGTGGTAGATGTGAATCAAACTGTTGACAACGAAAAAGAGAAGGTTAGTCGAGAGGATGTTGGAAAGGCTATGGGTGAACCTGAACTTGAACAGGGTTTGGAAGGTGACTTGGAATGTAACACCCCAACCCAAGAAGGGTCTAAGTGTAACATTATGGTGTCAATCAGAACATAATAACACAAGCGGAAGACTTATTATTAAACAAATACCAAGTCAAGAATTACAAAGACTTCCAAATAATAATCCAAACGATAGTCTAAAATGAAATACATAATCCAAAACATAATGTCTCCAAATCATAAATCCAATAATGGAAAACTAAGCAAAGGTAGGTCTCTAGCTCCTACTCTCATCACTCATGCCCGGCATCCCGCTTAAAACCTGCCGCAGAGAAAAGAAAATGCGGATGAGGTAACGCTCAGTGAACAGATATAAAAAATGAAAGATAATAATCATAAACAAAATGAATAAGCGAATGAATCCAAGAGAACCAGTTGAACAAGATATCATAAAGAATATGGAACATATGAAAAAGGAATCAAAGCATAACAAATGAATATAGAATGAATAACAATCATAAACAAAGGAAAATGCCCAACAAAACATATAGTAAATTGTACATAGGGGCTGCAGACTCCGATGTACCTAATGTAAAATGCGGTGTATTGCACACACTCAAGTCCATTCACTAATATATATCATAACTGAACTAAGTACCTAGGATGCATCCATACACTCCCTTCAAAATAGATATACATATGCCAGTTCTAGACTAACCATCCATACAATATACACGGGTCAGGTGCGCTATATATAGCAATATAAACAAATGGGAACACTGTGGACAAAAACCCACCTCCACAGATAGCGTCATTACCATTGGTGCATCAATGGCACGGCCATGGACCCCCCATGACTGGTTACAAATATGGGCAACATAATAGGCAAAGAATATACAATATAATGATAAAGGACAATTATAAATTGTCCAACTAAGATAACAGCTATATGAAATGATATAGCATGAAACGGATAATCAAACGAATAACTAAATTAGAGTTTATATTGAATTCTGGACCAGTCTCTTAGGATTTTTTATGCCTGCCAATTAAGCTCCAAAAATTCTGAAATAATTATATGTAATTCCCATATAAGTTTAGTATCTCCAAAATTTTTTATAGATTTTATTACCAAATAAAAGTACTGTTTCAAAAATCATCTTTCCAAACCTACCCAGAAAGTTAACTGCAGATACCTACAAAAAGTTTGCCTTTAATTTACCCATTTAGACAATTTAGAAAAATCCACAAAAATTCGAGGAACTCACACATAATTTAAATATCACCCCTTTATAAGGAGAGCTATTAACTCATTGTGGTTTGAAAATTAAAAATCAAAAACACCGACTGATTTTCAGACTCAGATTCACAGTCTTGACAACTTATGTTGCAAAAATCAAAAAGCTTACTTACCCACCTCTGATTGCTATAAATCTTATATTTTCATAAAGTAGACAAGTAGTACTAGTGTTTAGACTTAAAAACACGTTGGCATCCTCAGTTTAGACCCCGTTCAACATGACCCAAAATTTGGATAACATAGAAAGCGAAACAGAAAACGACCTAAGTATAACCAAACATTTAACCAACCAATACCATGACTTATTAACCATTTTATTCAGATTGTAACAAGTTTTAAGACCCCAATAAACACACACCAAATCACAATCACAATCACACACGCGACAATAATATTAGCGAGCCACATATGTGTCCTGAACGAGACCAAAACAATCACCTATGTCTAATTCTTTTTAGACTCGATTAACACATATGTTTTGATATGCCCGTTTCGAGTGCAAGTTTTAAATTTATAACACGATCTACCAATAATTCAAACAAAACATATACGAGCAAGTATACTCGTCCGTGTGTAGTAAGAGGTGAAATGGTAAGCCGAGGTCGTTCACAGGGATTTGTTTAGTTTTTGGGATGTGAGTTTTGAATATAATATCAATCTTGTTCAACGATTCTAATAGCAAGCACATAATGATGATGTAAATTCAATAAATTAAAGACTACACTTGCCTAGACTAGTTTTGCACAATTCTCTTGACATGATTATGACAAAGGTTCCATTTGATTATGATCAACAAATTAGATGGTGTTCTAATTCGATTAGTGGGTGTACTAACTCTATTGTTTCCAACACTTTCAATCCTCGTCAAGATTTTAAGATGACAAAAACAATATTTAAGATTTGATCAATCCAAGATTAACACAACTCGATTACTCGATTCGCTTTCGTTTCACAAGTAATTGACAACCACACTATTTAGTTTTCCAAGTTTAACCAAGTTACTTATGAAATGGTCAATACATAAGGTAACACCCTCATAGACAAAGGTTTACAACTAATTGACTAACAATGTCTTTTTCAACCCATTACATTATTAGCAATTAACCAAACTTGACAACTCTTTGGTGGAGAAAACTCTTAATAGCACAATTCGTTCTTAGTATTAGCTTTTCGTTTATCTTAGAACCATTGAGTCATAATCAACCAAAAGTCATGTAACAAACATCATCTAGGCAAGTGCACAAGGCACTTAGCCACTCATGGCAAACAAAGAAATAACCACAAGAAATTTATCACTTGAAAACATGATTAAAAAGTTCTTACAAAAGTTGTAATGATGATTACAAAAAGTAGTAACACTTGTGAGATAATCAACAAGGATCCCTTGAATGATTAAATTGATGATTGGTGAATGTAAGCTTTCCCTTTTCCTGCGTTTTTCTCCTTTGTCGCCCCCTTGAGTATGTTTGTAGATAGGTATGTAACTTTTTTGGTCTCTCGGTAGTGATGTATATGATAATGGTTGTCTCTTTTTTAGTACCCCTTGTTGTATCTTTTGGCCAAGTATATATAAGATGGCTCCCCTTGGTCACCAAGCAAAATACTTAGCTCCCAAAGTGTCATAAAATAAAGGAAAAATGAGTTAATGGAAGTAGATGATCGGACTTTGGAGAGATGGCACTTAATTCTCCACTTAAATGCAACTTTGGATGACTTTTAGTGGCTGAACCCGCGGTCGGGACCTAGAACCGGCGGTTTGAATGTCTGCTGAACCTCATGTTTGGACTCTGAACCTTCGGTTTGGAAATGACTGCTCAACCTTGGGTTTGAGATATGAACCTTAGGTTTGGGTTTCAGCTTCAACCTTGGGTTTGAACATAATTCTCATTCATTTCATCAATTCTTGATCTTTTCTTGAACTTGGAAATCATTGCAATCTTGATTCTTTATTTTTAACGATCCTTCCAAAGCCTTTATTGTGAGAAGAATCTTACGTTTGTGCATAAGCTCTTGATTTAACAACTTTTCTCCATCTTTTTAGCTATTTTCCTGAACTTGATCGTACCTGAACCTAAATACATCTTTTGCACCTTTTAAGCATAATATGCTCACAAATACAACCAAATATAATGCACAAACAAAGAAATAACGCAACTAAAACATGTATAAAATGAGCGTTATCATGTTTCATAGGTTTATTTAGCTAATATAACAGCCCCTAGAACGACACACAATCATGCATACACACACACGAGTTTACGACACAAACAGGCCACATAAAATGACACAACGAAAGCCCTAATTTGTCTCACAAATTTTATACGCCACATATTAGTTGTCTTAGGGTTTATTCCAGATTATGAAGCACATTATAGAGATTAGATTAGGGTCGAATGAATCAGATCAGGTCGATTACAATAGGGTCGAATCAGATCAGAATACAAGGGTCGAATATAAATAGCAAACATTAGATTGAATACTTAAGTTTTAGACATGTTAAAGTATGATTTCATGTGCCGAATACTTAAGTGTTTTAACAGATTACGAATAGCAGCAAATTAACAAATTAGGTTAACATATATTCGAATAGGTTTTAGTGTGTTAAAGATTCAGGTTATCATGCATAAGTGTGTCGAATTGGAAAAGAAAAACAAGGGCGTTTGGTGATACCTTTACTGAATTGAACAAGAAAAGAACAAGAATGAGAATTAACCTACGAATCAAAAATTGTAAGCCACGAATCACAAACCACAGCAGCAACCTTAATGATCACGAACATGCCCTAGAAACACCTCGAACACTTGAACTTTGAGAGAGAATAATAGCAGCAGAACATGTGTTTGTTTTAGTTGTGTGTTTCGTATGAACGGGAGGAGAGGAAAAAGAAACGTACTATAACTAAAGATTTGGGAGGAGCGTGGTATGCTAAAAAGGAAACTTATAATTGCCTTTTAATGTGTTTTGATTGTGTCGGTTATATGAGTAATTATAGAGCCGAAAATTTTGGGATTGATTGTGTATAATTTGGATGTTACAAGACTAGCAAAACGTGTGATGGCCTAGGGAATTTTAGGAAAGTTCAATTTATGTTACAAATATTTATTTAGGCATATTACTTAGGCTAGTTTTAATTAATTGTATTATATTACATATCATATAGTTTACATTTATAAATAATCATATTCATAACTTAGGGAAAAATTCAAAATTAGACGTGAAATTAGGAATTCAGAATTCAGGGTTTTACATGGAAACAGGGAAAGAGGCTGATTTCTTCCACATAGAAATTGAAGAGGATTGTCTGGATGAGCAAGCATACTATAGACCTATTGAAGAGGCAGAGATTGATTTATTGATTCAAGAGGCAGAGATTGATTTGTTGTATACTGAGGAAGGTGAGTTGGAGACAGGCAAAGAGGATGATTTCATCCACAAAGAAATTGAAGTTGATTAATTGGATGATCAAGCAGCCTATGGACCTGATCAAGATGCAGAGATTGATATGTTGTATGCTGAGTTAGAATTTGTTATTCATAATGTGGCTTTTCTACACAATGAACTCAAAGATGAAGCTGTAGTAGAACTGATGAAGCTCCAACAGCAGATGTTGAAGATAGTTTAGAAAAGGCAGACATGGAAGCTCCAGCTACAGTTGATTCATCTGCCAGTGTGACCTCTGGTATAGAAAAGAAGATAAGAAAGTTGGATCCAATTGACAAGGATGAGAAGGCAATAGAAGCAGATGAGGAGGTTGATTCCAAGTGAGGAGAGAATGCTCAAGGTCATGACAAGGCAATGGTGAAGGTTGTTATGTTTATTTTGTTTATCTTATGGCTTTGGATGGCATGTTTTGGAACAATTTAGTTTATGTAGCTCGAATAATATTTTAGTCTTGTGTCTAGTGGTAGTTTGTGCCACATGTGTATGTTTATGAACATGTTGGGTTATGTATACAATACTGTGTTTGGCACACAGTATTTGGTGTTACTCATGTGTTACATTTGTTTAGCACATTTGACATGTTAATTTGGTGTTTTACTTATTGGTTGACTACTAAAGTCAATGAATGGTATGCAGGTATACAAATGGTTATGTTTACGATGAAACTCAATTGGTTGACTACTAAAGTCAACAAATTATATGGGATGGTTAGTTTTAGACTTTTAGATTAACATGTGTAACAGTTGGAGACACATTTCAATGAACAAATGGGTAAGATTTTGGAAACACATTGTAGTTGACAAATGGGTTAGAACTTGTTGTACTTTTCCATTGCATGGGTAAGATTTAGAAACACATCGAACAATAACACCAATTTTAGATCCTAGAAAACTATACAATAACACAATGAGGCTTTGGACAGACCCCAAAATACCTCACCAAAATAAGTTTCACTGGTAACCAAAAGATACACAACAGTTGAAACGACAAACAGAATTGACCTTCTTAAGCCTAGAGCTTCTTGGGGGCAGGCACATACCATCCATCCTTTTCTTGCTTGAGCAATCCACCTTTGCTCCAGGACCCAGTACAACATTTGTTATTCTTTCACCTCTGTTTGGTCTTGTAAGCTCACTTGCAGGAACTATAAGAACAAGGGGGCCAACAGTTTTGGAAGTGCAAGCCTTAGAGTTGGCAGGTTTTCCCTTCCCCCCTCCCCCCTTTCCCCCAGATGTGGAAGCCTTTCCCTCCCTCTTTCTCCCCCTTGTAATGCAAGCCTTGGAAGTGGTAGGCTTTCCCTCCCCCCCCCCCCCTTTGCTTTAGATGTGGAAGCCTTTTCCTTCATCCTCATCCCCCTAGTGCAAGGCTTGGAAGTGGTAGCCTTTGGTGGTATGTCCATTTCTTCATCACTGGATGATATGTCTAGTTCATCATCCTCATCACTGGATGACATGTACATTTCTTCATCCTCATCACTAGATGATATGTCAATCACTTCTACAATTGTCTGCATACCTTTATTCCCCATCCCCATATTTTGCTGGTTTGCCCTAACACACCCATTTTCAAGAAACTGTATCCTTTTTTCAATAGCTTCCAGTTTTCCATTGAACCTAGTCCCCTTTTCAAGATAGCCTATCCTTTTTTCATGGTTTTCCAGTTTTGTATTCACCTTACTCACGTTTTCAGTATCTTCACAGCCCTCATCAATTTTCCCCTCTCCTTTATTTCTGTTTTGAGTATCTTCACAATCCTCATCAAGTTTCCCCTTCCCCTTATTCCTATTTTGAGTATCTTCATAACCCTCATCAAGTTTCCCCTTTCCCTTATTATTTGCATATTGGTATCATTCACAAAGGGGCTAAATATTTAACAATGACCATTTGTAGACTATATGTGTAATACACAAAAATCAGAACAATGAAAAATAATATACTGACCTTTCAAGACTTCAGGTTCTGTTGGGAATGCTTCTCGCACTAAAATGTGACAACATATTTGGGATTACATTAGTTATCTTATTAGACTCAAACACATGGACTGAAATCGTCATTATTGTAAAGTCATGTGTTTGGCCCTATAAAGACCTTCCTAGACTTCACTAGGAGGGTGAGCTTGTGTGTTTATTTTTCACTTTTCACTATCATTAATAAAATCATCCAAGTTCCTCTTTATCTCTCTACACTTTCTCTCTCTAAACCTTTACCATGAAGATGATGTTCTTTCATCTTCCAAGACCTCCCGATTCACAATATTTCAACCAAAACACGATCCATCAATTGGTATCAAGAGCCAGGGTATTAGTTTTGGTTGATTTACGTGATTATTTCTTGTCAAAATCGTATTTACTTTTGGATCTGGACTGTTTTTTTATGCTGTTTTATTACTACTTTTACTGGTCCTACTTTTCGTATCTAAAAGTATTAATAACAGTATCTTAACATTCTTTTGTGTATTGGTATGGTTTTTGCGACTGTTTTTTATCATACCGTGAGTATTTTACGGTCGGATAAACATGGTCAGAAAACTGGACCCGTGAAGATTTGTGGTTATTATGTTGTCAGAAGCTGGTCGCATACTGGTCGAATAAAGTGGTCAAATCTGGGTTGCAAAAGGTGGTCGGAAAAGATAGTCGAAAATTTTGGCCGGAATCTCGCTGGATTTCTTGGTCAAAAAGTCAAAACCCCTTTTTGTCGGAATTGCTTGAAACCCTCTTCTATCGGAATTCGATTTCTTGAACAAGAAATTCGATAAATATCAAATTTCGACAATTTTGTCGGAAATCCAATCTCGATAATTTTATCGCTAATGCGTTTTTATCGCGAATGAGGGAGGTTATCGCGATTGTGACAAGACCACTTATCGCAAATGTGACATGAGTACACTTATCGCAAATGGATTATACGGTTAATGGTCAACAGTCAACGGTCAACTGGTCAAACTATAAAAAAAAAAAAAAAAAAAAAAAAAAAAAAAAAAAAAAAAAGAGATGAAGCAGACGACTCAGCTACTGACTCCAGTGAACCCATCATCTACCATTAACAATTATAAAAGAAGATAAGGGTGAAACAAGACCAGAATCAACACCAACATCTAATCTTATTTCCTACTCCCATCTCCTCAACAACCAAAATCCAACAATCACTAACCAACTCAAACACAAATATTTGAAACGAAAATTTAAAGAATATTAATTGATCTCAGTCTCCTTTTTCTTTTCGTAATAATCAAAATATTATCAAACCTTTGGTGGTCAAACATACGAAAGAAAGACTCATCATCGATCTAATTTATGAAGCATAGCTTCAATGATTATTCGAACTCACAAGAACTGAAATGTAACAATCGGGTTACACTCACTTCTTTTGTTCGATTCAAAGACAAACAAACACATAAATACCTACCAGAGACCACTCAATGATCTTGAAGCTTTAACATCTTCTTGATTCGAGACCGAGCAACAAAATTAAAGAAAGAGGCCTGGTTGTGTTGATTTGTTTGGTAAAGAGAATATAAGTTTTTATCTCCTCTGTTGTGTTTTTGGATTGCAAACCATGAGTAAGATGAGGTGTTGGGGGCGGATGGTTTTTGAGATAAGGGTTTGAGATTTATTTTGGTGTCTGCTTGTAAGAGATGGGGGGCAGACTAATTAGATTAGGGTCACCTGTTGTATGTTATGGTTATCCTTATATACCCGAAATAATTAGGGGTGTTGGGCCTCATATTTCATAACTTAATCGGGTTTGTGACTTGTTTGAGTGGATCCACATTTTTCATTGGGCTTTGAATGTTTATTCTATATTGCAGATGGGCGGGTGAACCGTGTTTTTTGTTTTGTTTATGGTTTGGATCAGTTGGCGTGGGCTTATTTATTTATTGGACTACGAAATGACAAGCATGACTGGGCTGTGTGGACTTACAAATGACATCCGAAATTTTTGGTATAAAGTTATATTTAGCCAAAATTTTGAATAACATTCTCGATATAAAGTGGTATTTTGGTTATTAATTTTCACGGGGATACGTTTTTGACAAGATCGGGATAAAACCATTATCATAGTTCACTTAAACTGTCAAAAGGCTAGTGTTGGGTATTGAACCGCAAGATGTGACTACGGGGTTAATTCTTTATTATTTATTTGAGGTTGAAGTGGGATATCACGGGTGCGTGTACTTAGTATCTTGAAGATATCGGGGTTGGTTGGATGCATGATTCTTCGAGATCCTTGTTCGAGCTTATAACCTTCAAAATGATTAAGACTTGAGTTATCTAGTTATACCTGATGTAAGGAGTTACGTTGTTGTGCTCACAGAGTATAGCTATCACTTTAAAGGAGTTACGTTGTAGTGCTCAAGTGTCACAAAAAGATGTGGATTATTCAAGATGAGTTCATATACAGTAAAGGAAGGTTGGATGGGTATATGAAACGATCTATGCTTAAAGGAGTTACGTTGTAGTGCTAAGTATAGGTTCTTAGTCAGACAATAGTGCAAGTTTAAGTCACAAGTTCGGGTTATTTTACTTCAGTCTCAAGTTCGTAATACTGGATTTTCTCCATCAGTGGTCACTACAAAAAGCCGTCGAAATGATAATGGGGTCGGTAAAGAGTTAGATGAGAAGAGTATAGAAGGGTAGAGATTTTATCTGCAGTTGATTCTCACAGGCAATTTTTGGTACTTCACACATCTTCAACTAATTGGACATACAGGGTTTACGCTGCCCCCGTTTCCATCGTAACCATAGTGTGTATGCTTTCGATTCCGCGAAGACATCGTGGGGGAAGAGAGAGTGGATGTTCTTTGACTTTTCTTGCATTCTTTGCAAAAACACTCTTTTTCCAGATGGATCTGCATTCAGGGGGAAGAAATGTGCACATCGGAGACGCATAACAGACTCACATGATCGAGCTTACAATTTTATTACTACCGGAAGACGTCCGCAGAGATGATCAGTGGTTCAGTTTTTTGATTTTGGTGTACTCGTTTCAACTCTCGCAGGTTGTGAAGTGTGAAGTAGCTTTCTTATGTGAGAAGATCTTGCTAATTTCTTGCATGTTACCCCCGAACAGATTTTCCGCATTGAGCATAACCGTTACTGAGTACTAGTCAGATTTGATTAGTGTGGTTTACGATGTCATCTACAAATTCTGCTGCGAACTTACAACCTTCAAAAGATAGAAGACATGTTAACTACATCAAAGTTTTGAATCTGCTGAAGATGGTTGTCAGTTTGGGGGGAAGCTGATTCAGAAACTTTACCAATAAGAAGCAGATGAAGAAGCCGTTAAAGACATGCAGCATGAATTGGGGGGAAGTTAATCCAGTTCATGCATATTACATCGTTTGACTACAAGTGAAGACCTTTCTTTATTTGTATTTGTACTTGTAGGAAATGATGTAAGTAATCCCATATGTTGCCACATTGGGGGAAGATTGTTGGGAATGCTTCTCGCACTAAAATGTGACAACATATTTGGGATTACATTAGTTATCTTATTAGACTCAAACACATGGACTAAAATCGTCATTATTGTAAAGTCATGTGTTTGGCCCTATAAATACCCTCCTAGACTTCACTAGGAGGGTGAGCTTGTGTGTTTATTTTTCACTTTTCACTAACATTAATAAAATCATCCAAGTTCCTCTTTATCTCTCTACACTTTCTCTCTCTAAACCTTTACCATGAAGATGATGTTCTTTCATCTTCCAAGACCTCCCGATTCACAATATTTCAACCAAAACACGATCCATCAGGTTCTTTGTGCGCATATTCCCATAAGTCATCAAGAATTATTTAGCCTGAATAAACGCTACCATATCATCGGTTAACTCAAAATTGCTCCAGTCCTTGTCTGCCATTGTACAAAATCATGTGAAAAATGATCGACTTTTGGTCTCTAGTAGAGGAGTATGTGAGGATTAGAGCGGGAAAACACGGGTTGTGCAGCTATTGGGTAGACACAAGTGTGAAGTTTAGGGTTTTACTTAATTTGCACACTTGCAAATAATGTCCCTTGACTTAAGTATTGGGTTTGACTAAATGGGCCATATCACGTACCAAGATCCGTTATCTTAACTTTTAGTAGTCAACAAAAACATTCATCTTTTATCCTCTTCCCCAATTCAAACACTCATCCAAACCGTACCTAAACCTTAAAATAACTCATTCAATCTAAATGGCTTCATCATCATCTTCTGTTCGAAGTTGTCGTCCTCCACCACTTACCCATTGCGAACATGAGGAACCCGTTATTCAACAAACATCACGAACCATCTATCATCCTTTAAGACGTTTTCTAGGCTGCATAAATTTTTATAATGTAAGTGATTTTTACTTTTTTATGATTCGGGTATATGCTAATATGTCTAAACATGTAGGGTTCAAAATGTGGCACCTTTTACTGGCTTGATCCTAAATTACCAAGTGACTACTACAAACAGAAGTGCACAAGTTGATTCAAATGGAAAAAGAATTGAAAATAGATAAATGTAGTTTGAATGAAAAAATAAGAGACTTGCAAATGCGATTTTAACTATCAGAAGTCTTATTTGCAAAACCAAGTGTTACTTCTGCAAATGGAATTGAAAGAAAGCAAATGAAACTTAGTGGTTTATAGGAAATGTGTTGTTGTAATGGCTCTGGCTGTTGCTTTTTTGTTATTTGTAGGAAATGTGGTGTAGAAGTCATGTTGTAATATTGTAATGTAGAAGTAGAATTGTGCAAAGATGTAATGTAGTTGACTTTTGTTTTTGACTTTTACCTCTATGAATAGAGCTCTTTATGCGCATTTCCAGTTAATAAGAGTATAACAACCTTTCCTCAAATATGGCTTAACTCTTATTCACTCTAACAGCCTGCACTAATTTGATAGAACCTGCATTGGCAAAGGGAAATAAAACAACCTGCACTAATTTGATAGAACCTGCATTGGACAAATGTTTGACATACAAAAGTCAAACAATGTCAATTGGTAATAGTTCAATACAAACTGGGATACATCAATACAACCTTCTACATTGCAGCACCCACAGAGACAATATTTGATACAACGAAAATTCATCCAAAAATCCGTTTGAAAACCTAAAGTTATGCAGATAGATTGCATTAGCCACAAATTCAAATAAACAACATTTACAACTGGACTACATAAACCATCATATCAATCTACATCAAACTTACAAAACATTGTCTATGGACAAACCCATATGGTTTATCCTACATCAGATACTTACAAAACATTGTCTATAGACAAACCCATATGGTTTATCCGAATCAGATAGTTATAAAACATTGTCTAATCATTCGTCAAGTTTTTTCGTGCCCACCATACATACACGCTACTATGGACAAACCCATATGGTTTATCCTAATCAGATACTACAAACGTTGTTGATACTACAAAAGCTGTATAGATGATGTGTTACGTGTGTGTACAAGTTTTCAATTTATAAAGGTGAATTTCCAAATCTATGAATAACACATACGAGCAAGTGAACTCATCCGTTATAGCAAGATTATGATGGTAAGTCAGGATCGTTCGCAGGGATTTGTGAGTGAATCGGATTGTAAGCTACTAAAAGTAAATCTCTTAAACAAGCAATGATGAAAATATAATACTTCAAGTGATTAAAAACTACACTTGCTTAGACTAGTTTACGGTTCTCGATAAGCATGATTGTGATAACTTTCGATAACATGTTGGTTGTGATAATTAGTTGGTGAACTAATCTATTGTTCTTACAAGTTAAACCTTCGTCAAGATTTTAGTTCATAAAAACAAGCATTAAGTTTAACCAATCAATTCAAGATCAATTCAAGGTTCATAAGTTTGGATTAACAAACTTAAACACAAAAATAGTCTTTTGTTTTATCAAATACGCTTAGGAAATGGTCAATACAAAAGGTAACCGATCATAGACAAAAGGTCACAATTGATTGCAAACAACTAATCTTTCGACCTTCAGCATTATTAACAACTAGTCAAACTTGATTAACAAATGTCACTATGAAACTTAACCACAATTGGATCTTAGAATTAACTTGAAATTGCATTAAAACATGTTATCACAATCATACGCAAATCATTAGGTCATAAACATCATCTAAGCAAGTGCACAAAGGCACTAGCCACTCATAGCAAACATGAACATAAACTCAGAATTTTGATCAATAGAAATCATGATTAAAAGTATTACAATGATTGAAATAAGATTACAAATGATAATGTAATGATACCACAAGTATTGGTGTTGACTTCTTGAGAGTTTGACTTTCCAATGTTGACTTCTTGGACTTCCAAAGTTTCCTGGACTTCTGAGGACGAATTTGAGAGTTTTGAGAGAGATGTTTAGGCTTTTTGGAGAGTGGTAGATGATTGAATGAGAATGGTCTTTTAAAACACTTCACAAATGGCCATATTTATACTATTCTCAAGGCTTAGGGACTTAAATGCTGCAACTTGGCCTCCAAGCAGAGTAGAAGGAACTAGAAACACTTTGGGAAGGACCTAGAATCGTGAGTAATAAGTCGGGACACTTAATAATGAAATTTGGAATTACAGGTCACATCCAACCGATCGGTATTGGCTCCAACCGAACGGTTGGTCTTCTTTACCTCCTCCATCCGAATCGGTTGCGGGTTGCATCTGATCGGATGGAGATGTCCTGTAATGCAAATCTTGGACTTCCTTGTGGTTGGCTTGTATCTCTCTCATAGAACTTGGTCTTTTCTTTGTCTTGGAACTTTGTCAACTTGGAATGATGAATACTTGGACCTTTATTCTCTGAAATGCCTTTTTGGAATGTGGTTCTGGACACAGGAATCTTCGTATGATCATAAATATTTCCTTCTTCCTCATTCTTTCACTTTTTCTTCCTTTTTCCTGTACTTGGCTACATATACTTTGCAAACATACTTTGGTGCGATTAAGTAACAAAAACATATAAATATAACCAAATAACGCTACTAAAAACATGCACAATTTGAGCGTTGTCAAATTCCCTCACACTTAAACTTTGCTTGCCCTCAAGCAAATCTAGAAGTAAAAATAGTTATCCACATGGTACTCAAGTATGATTAGGAAAAATGTGATGCAAACCTATCAAGTACAAGTACAAGTTAGATCCATCATTTTAAGGTTTTATAGTTGAAGCATCGAGATGTTTGACAATACCCAAATGGTTTTCTTGCTTGATAAACATTACTAATCACCTCACGAAAAGGAAATGAAATATAATTCACTCAAAACACTCATTTGTATGGTTGGTGGAGTATATAAGAGAAATCACACTCATTTGCTCAGACATGATCTAAATATTACTATCGGCTTGTACAAGAAACAAAACTACACCGAAATGGCGTGAGCACCAAGTATACATATCAAAGAGGTCTTTTATTCGGGTTTAAGGCTTCAAGGGTTATATCGGACTTATGTGCAAATATCTTATGCAAAACATAATAGATCGCTGGCACGAATTCTTGCATTACCAAATAATGGATGGTCACTAAGGATAGCCTTAGATCGCTGGCGCGTTATTTAATTCCTCAAGAAATCGAATGGTCACTACATGTCAATACACTTAATAATTCCACAAAGCCAAAAGGTAAGGATAAGACATGAGATATGTTTTAGAAAGGTTGGTAACAAAGAATATACAAAATAGTCAAAGTCTACTAACCAAATGTTGCTAGCTATTACGAACCACTATCATGGAATCTTGAGAAACTCCATACTTTATTTATCAATACATTATTCACTAGCTCATTGGCTATTCTTGTCACCTTATAGTTGCGATGACCTTTTTTTTTTTTTTTTTGAACATAAACTTTCACTTGTCATCTTATAGTTGTGATGACTTCACTTGGATAACTGCTCTTGGAGTTTGCAACTTTCTTTGAATTTTTATGATTTCCCACATAACATCCATCTTGCCAAATAGCTAGCAACCAACCAAGACTTGACTAAGGGTAAGGCTAGGCTAAAAAGTGTAAAATCTTTTTGTATTTTTCTGGATTTTATCAAAAGAAAAGATTGGCTCAGAAGGTGTAACTAGGGGTATCTAGCATTAAAGATAAACGCTAACAATAGGGTTTATATTGGTGGTTAACTAGTCAGTGTAACTAGCTAAATATCAATATGGAAGGCTATTTGGGTTAAATCCTAAGGTTGCCTCTTATCACGCATATACACTTATATCACACACGAAATGTGATCTCACAACGGTCTCGTAATGATTTACAAGCACAAGTTCTAGAATAAATAAAATTACCGGCACACTCATAGCAAAAGAATCAAAGCATAAAAGATATATGTTAAATACAGAACGGCTTAATTCCTCACAATTTAGGTGGAAGGGATATAATATGTGCTAGCTAATGTTATCGATCCCAGAATGGACTGCAATATTTATCGGGACACATCTCAATTTTTCAAAAATTACAGGTTTCACCACCGGATAGATCCAGTTATTCTAATATATTATCCTAAAAATGACAAATAACTAGATCACAAGGGCAAACAAAATTTAAAATCTAGCTCAAAATTTATAATTTATCCTTATTTTCCTATTCACCCCCCCCCCTACACACACACACACTTAAGTTAAGCATTGTCCTCAATGTGATAAACGAACTTCAAAGTATGAAAATAGGGAAATAAGAGAATAAACCATATTGTCCGGGCTTCATATGATTCTTTGATCCAAGTGTTCAAGCTTAGTAATCATTACCTGCAGTAATCTTAAAACAAACACAACAAACAAACGAAGATATGTCTTATTAAAAGTAAGTGATACACCCCCACACTTAAGTTCAACTAAGGGATTAGAGGGACTTTGGGGTGTAATCACTTTGAAAATAAATAAGAATTAAAAATAGCAAACACACGGGTTGCCTCCCGAGAATCGCTTGTTTTATTAACGAGTCATCAGCCTGACTTAAACTTCCTTTAGTCTACGTTGGTGCAATTTCTGGTTTCTTCTTTGGAAATTTGGGAACATACACCACGTTTCCTATCACTATTTCTTCTCCAGATTCATCTATGTCTTCCAATTTCACTCTTTCCTAAGCTTGAGGAAGAACATCATAGATAAATTCAGCATTTTCCTTGTAGTCGGTTGGGAAAGGTGTCAGGAATTTGATAGATTCATATTCTGATTCAGGCAGAATTTCTTTGATAGGCATTTCGTTCATTTGCTCCTTATCATAGTACAATTTAATTCGGTGACCATTGACAATGAAACTTCCACCCTGTTTGTCATATAATTCAACATATCCAGATGGAAATCCATGTTTCACTTTATATGGTCCGAACCATTTCGGTTTCAGCTTAGGAGCTTTAAACTTGTATTCCATATTGAACAGCAGAACTTTGTCTCCAGCTTTGAATTCCTTCCGAATTCTAAGCTTTTTGTCATGATAAGCTTTGGTTCTAGCTTTGTAAAGCCTTGAGTTCTCATAAGCTTGGAGTCTAAGTTCATCAAGTTCATGCAATTGAAAAAATCTTTTCTCTCTAGCTATTTTGAGATCAGGATTACAGTTTCTGAGGGCCCAGTGGGCACGATGTTCGATTTCGAACGGCAAATGACATGTTTTCCCATACAAAAGTCTGTATGGTGTTGTACCAATTGGAGTTTTATAAGCCGTACGAAATGCCCACAGAGCGTCATCGAGTTTTCTCGACCAAACGGCAGGGTTGTCTTTCACCGTTTTTTCAAGTATCCTCTTTAAGGGTCTGTTGGTGTTTTCAACTTGACCACTGGTCTGTGGATGATAAGCGGTAGCAAAACGATGATGAACTCCATATCGTTTCATAATTTTCTCCATTTGTTTATTACAGAAATGGGTTCCTCGAACACTTATTAAAGCTTTAGGAATTCCATAACGAGCGAAAAGCTTTTTGAGAAAATTAACAACAACTCGTGCATCATTTGTGGGTTGAGCTTCGGCTTCAGCCCATTTGGAAACATAATCAATAGCAACGAGAATGTATTCGTATTTGTGTGATTTAGGAAATGGTCCCATAAAATCGATTCCTAAAATATCGAATATTTTGCAGACTTGAATGCTCTTTTGAGGCATTTCATCTCTACGAGAAAGATTACCCGATTTTTGGCAGGCATCACAGTTTTGAACAAGAGTATGAGCTTCTTTGAAAATTGTCGGCCAATAGAATCCAGCGTCAAAAACTTTTTTAGCTGTGGTGGAAGGACCATAGTGTCCCCCAGTCGGGCCATGATGGCATTCATCAAGAATTCTTCTTGTTTCGAAACCAGAAACACATCTTCTGATCATCCCATCGGGACACATCGTGAAAAGATATGGTTCTTCCCAATAATAGTGTTTTAGTTCTGAAAAGAATTTACTTCGTTGGGCGTGAGTTAATCCTTTCCTAAGAATTTTTCCAACGAGATAATTTGCATAATCTGCAAACCACGGAATTTCGTTTTCATCAACTGTATCAACAGTCATGAGAGTTTCATCAGGGAAATAATCAACAATTTCATCTTCCCTTAATTCTTCCAGATTTGGATTTTCAAGACGAGACAAATGATCAGCTGCTAGATTTTCTGCTCCTTTCTTATCTTTGATTTCGATGTCGAATTCTTGGAGTAGCAAAATCCATCGGATAAGACGCGGTTTTGCATCTTGTTTGGTAAACATATATTTGAGCACTGAATTGTTGGGAATTCTTCTAGCACTAAAATGTGACAACATATTTGGGATTACATTAGCTATATTGTAAGGCACAAACACATGGACTGAAATCGTCATTATTGTAAAGTCATGTGCTTGAGTCACTATAAATACCCCTCCATACTTCCATGGAGGGGTGAGCCTTGTGTGTAGAATTTACTCTTTCACTTTTATCAATAACAAGTCCAGGTTCATCCTCTATCTCTCTACACTTTCTCTCTCTAACCTTTACCATGGAGATGATGTTCTTTCATCATCCTCGACCTCCCGATTCACAATAATATCACCAAAACACGATCCATCAATTGGTATCAGAGCCAGGTTTTAGTTTTGGTTGATTTGTGTGATGTTATCTTGTCAAAAATCGTACCATTTTTCTGTGGATCTGAACTGTTTTGAACCTGTTGCACTAGTGCTTTTAATGGTCAATATTTTCTTCTAAAATAGTACTATAAATAGTTAGTGTATCTGGTCCATATTCAGTCCTGTATTCATCTTTATTATTTTTTTTGTTTGTTTGTTGTGACTGGTTTGGATTCTTCCCGTGAATATTTGTGGTCAATTAACTGGATAATATGGAAGATTATTGGTCTAAAAAATATTGGTTCGGATATTACTGGTCAGAATCTGTGGTCAATTTGTGCTCGATATACTGTTAAAAGGTGGTCGAAAACTGGTAAAAATGAGATGGTCGGAAAAGTTATCGGAAAACTCATCGGAAAAGTCATCCGAAGGTTTTTTTCGCAATTGCTTGTATAAGTAATTGCGAAAAACCCTTTTTTATCGCAATTGCTTGTAAAGCATTTGCGAAAAACCCTTTGTTTTCGCAATTCTGGATTGCTTTTCGCAATTGCTTATCGCAAATGTGGCTTTTCGCAATTGACAGGTCAACGGTCAAACCTTTCGCAATTGCCAGTCAATGGGTCAAACCTTTCGCAATTACCGGTCAAACAGTCAAACCTATCAAAATTAAAAGAAAAAGAATTAGAGGTGAAGAAGTAGAAGACCCATGACCACAAACCAACAGTCAACAACAATAACCACGACTCAATCAACACAAACAATACCCTCGCCAAAAATCCAACCATCACTGAACACCAACTGTCACCTACGAATACACAACTATCCTACGAAAACAGAAAAACCGTCACTGTCAACCATTACAACTCCACCATTCCTATCTCTATTGCGGCATGAAAACATTAATGAAATAAATAAGATCTCAGTTTGATTTATTTCGTATCTCATATGAGATTTTCAGAACCTTCAAGATTTTCACAAAACGAAATACTAATCAACTCATCATCGATCTATTTTCGAAGCTAAGCTTCGTTTATATCCGAAATTAAAGAAAGACAAATAACAATTATGTTATTGTCTATCTTTGTTTCGTTGAATAAAACACAAAACCACATAAACACCTACCTGAGATCTGTTACAACACCTTGAAGCAAAACTGTTATGACAAAGATTTGAAGGGTTCGTACTTGATGCTCGTCTTTGGGTTCACCTTTAATGTTCGTCTTTGATGTTGGGTTCTTCTTTTACAAGAATGGGTTTCATATTACTCCATTACATTCCAAGAAGAACTACAGAAGGCTTGATGAACCAGACACAAGTTCACGATTTTGTTTCACTTTCAGATTGATGGACAAACGAAGACAGTTAACCGGACTTGAAGAGATTAAATGTTTTGAATGAACGGATTTTTGAAACAGACCTTTCATGGTTGGAAGAATTGATTCTGTGAAGACCGAAGATTTTGACGACTAACTTTCACTTCCATTGACTCACTTAAGCTTCGTATATAGTAATAAGATCCTCTAATGAGTTAAGTTCCCTAGAAGCATTTCAGTTCCGTGTTTAATTTTTCATATGTTCGATGATAGTTTGTTTTGGGAATTTTGGCGAATTGTGGAAGATCTGATGCTTGTGGACGGCATACCTTACTTCTGCTAGGCAATCTGGGATTCCGATACTCTTGCAAGTAGTCTTGTTTTCGCTCTTGACTATGACATTGATTTGGATGACCTCTGAGACTATGGAAGTACTAGGTGGATTAAGATAGGTTGTTTTGCTCACGGCTCGAGATAAAGTATGACCATCATGAGGGCATATTTATATGATGCCAGTATTAGGACGTCTGGCCAACGTGATAATACTTACGTCATATAACGTGCACTTGCTGTGGGTATAGGATATTTCGAGAAGTGCCTTAGAAGCCTTAGAATTCTGATAGCTGTTTGAGATTATCTACGTTAGTGAGACTTTAGGTTCTTTCCACCTATTCGTTTAATTTGCTTTCACCGTTATGTGTATACTCTGCCTTTGTTCATTAGATGTCTAGATGAGGTTGAATTCTCGTTTTGCATTCTGTTGACCTCAGTTATGAATCTTAAACTCTTTGTAGAACTCTCTACTGTTGATACAGTTAATTTGATTTGAAATCTTGTTCGTTTTCCATATGAGCTTTCCAGAAAATTCATCTATCATCCATTTTATATTGCATGGACCTTTAGATCAGAATCAACCCAATTTGCCACCTTCTGAGAATTTGAACCCACCTTGTTGATTTGAGTCATCAGAAACTAATTGGTTTGAAGATCCTTTTGGAAGAACCTTCCCGGGCGTGAGGATGTTTGTGACGATCTTTTACGACTTGCTACGACTTCGTCTCACCTTCGTACTTCAATTTTCGAGGACGAAAATTTCTTTTTAAGAGGGGAAGAGTTGTAAAACCCCAAAATTTAAACAATCCGAAATGACAAAAATGCCCTCAAATTAAAAAAATTACAAGAACTTAAGAAAATCATACAAGTAATATAAATTGTATTTCACCTAATGTAAGTTATATATTCCATATTACCTAAAATTAAACTACCTAAGCTAATACTTATGCTAATCAAATTAAAATCCTAACCTATGTTACTTATACAAAACGCCACAAAGTGTACACTAACTAGAAATGTGACCAAATTCGTTTTGTAACAAAATAACTTGATAAAAGCCCACATTATCTCCTAACTAGAACCCAAATTCGGTCCATTAAACCCCCTAGAAATACCACACGGTTTTCCTTCCTTGTGATAACCGAATACCACAAAAACTCATCAAACCCTAATTCTCAAAAACCTAAGTCTCGGCTTTTTTTTTTTGTGCTGCTGCTGTCGATCCTCAAAACCACCAAAGGAAGGCTTGATCTTGTTTCATTCTTGTTGTCATTCTCATCATAAGGTAAACATGTTATACTAGTATCAATCCATTCGAATTTTTAAGCAAAACCCTAACCGTTCTTGCATTGTTTCCCTCTTTTTTCTGTCGATCTACCCAAGAAGAAAGAAGGAGGAAGAAAGTGTTGGTGACGTGATCTTGTGTTCTTGATTCTTCGTGTGTTCTTCGAGGGTATTCGTATCATCCCTTTTCCTTTCAATTCGTGTTGATGTTGCAAATATACAATCACATATGATCACAAAAATGAACACATAAAATGATAAGTGAAAACCCTAAAACCTATGTGTATAAATCGAACCATGTATGGATATGATGAATTTATTTGTTTTGATTTTGTTAATACCTGATGTAAATCGACCTAAACATGTTATGAACTCATCTATATTGGTTTTGTATCAAGAACTAAAGGTTGGATTAAGAAAACCATAAAAGATTACATGTTATGATAAAAACTGCTACCGATCTGGAATTTTGTTCAATTTCTATCGACTGTATAAAAATAATGGTAACGTGTTTTTCAGTGGGTTTTGAGTATAGAATTAAATTCAATAAAAGAGCTTTCTGTAGAAATTAACTTTGTAATTTTTAGAGGCATGGAAAACCACTTTTTGATTTTTGGAAAAACAAGTGTCAAATCGAATTCGTATACCTGGAAAATTAGTCCGAGTCTATGATTTTTAAATTACAAACCATGTCGAATTAGCAGGTGTCCTTTGAACTGGGTAATATTTGATATGTCTATTAGTTACTGGAATTTTTCTAGATTTTTATAAATTTTATAGATGGGGTAAAGAATTAATTTCTCTTCGGGTGTTTCATCAGATACAATTCTGGAATAGGTTAGGAAAATGGAATTTTCATTCATACCTATACTAGTTAATAAAATCTGGAAAAATTAAGTAAAATACTAGGGACATTGAGGTACCCCTTTGAATTTTTGTAGATTTTATTTAGAAGTTCTAATACGATTCATAAATTATTTGAAACAGGTCCAGATCATACCTAAAACCTGATAAAGTGTAAAAAGACATTTAAAAAGTGTTGTTTGTTTATTTTCTAATACTAAAGGGTTTAAATTGTTATTTTTTTAATACTAAAGGACTTAACATGTAAAAACCTGTAACTTTATAATAATTACACTTTATACACTAATTTTATGATAATTGCATAATGGTCCTTAAACTTATCATAATTACTTAATAAACCCTCAAATGTGTAAAACTACCATAATAACCTTAATCATATGTAAATAACCTTATGAACCTTGAACTACTAAAATGGTCATCTTGAATACTTTAAGTTGATAAACGGGTTTGTTAATAACCAGAGTTACTAAATATGGAAAATCACTTAAAATGAGTAAACCTACTTAAAGTGGAAACTTGCTATATTTGGAAAGTTACTCAAAATGGAAAGATAAACTAAAATGAGTAATCTAAATTAAGAACCAATTGTAATTCCGTCTTCTACTTCTTTAGGTGTGAAGAAGGAGAGGTCTTGACTCTTCTCCGTGTTTGCTTTTATTGTTGCTTGCTTGGTTAATAAGGTACAGATATTCTGACCTTCTTGTAAGGTTTCTCATGAACTCTCTTTCTCTTGTCTATCTTATTCCCTTGAACCTTGCTATGCTCCCTTTGATTTGTGAACCTTGATTTGTGAACCTTGCTAGGCTTTCCTTGTTAAATTGAATCTTGCTATGTTTCCCCTTGTATTGTGAACCTTTGATATGATCCACTTGATCTGAACCTTGCCATGTTTCCCTTGATACTTTACATACTTCGTTCATCACCTTTGAAATGAATATTCAAATCCTTGGACACCTAGAAGATTTACTTGATATTAAAACTGGATGTGGAAACTTTCTTAATTATATATGAAAATGTTTTGAGAAAAGTTATTTTAAAACGATGCGATACCACTTTTAAATGTATTCCTACTAAAGTTTTATGAAAATAAATTTTAAGGACTATCTTTATGAAAAACTGTTTTGAAAGACCATTGTTGTGAAAACTATTTTGAAAGATCATTTTTACTAAAACCATTATTAAAGGATTTCTTTTAATGAACTTTTAAATTGAGCCTTTGCTATGATCTCTTGTCTTGAACCTTGACTTGAACCTTAATATACTTGAATGGGAAACTTGACTTGAACCACTTGAAATGGGAAACTTGACTTGAACCACTTGAAATGGGAAACTTGACTTGAACAACTTGATATGGAACTTGAACTTGAACTTGGAACTTGAACTTGATACTTGATACTTGATACTTGACCCTTGACCCACAGTTTGAGATTACGAGCCATAACTAGGCATGAGGGTTTCATGTCCATGTCATTGATGCACCGATGGCATGACTCTAGGGCAGGAGAGTGATGACCTGTCCCGTCCCTGACTTGATTTGATTTGTTACGTAGAGGCAGACTTTGGCCACCTGGGGCGTATGGATGCATCCTAGATTTGACTTGACTTGACTTGACTTGTTTATATTACTTGTTATACTTGGTGACTGATGGTGTGTGCGATACACGTCTTTCACATCTTGGGAGCTCATGACTCCACCCCTTGGAGGTATCCCCTCATACTGTACTTGGTACCGAGGTCTCCCCTCCGTACACCTTGCTACTTGATTTCTTGACTTGACTTGGGCTCGTAGTGGATTACTGTTTCCTTTACCTTATAACCTTGTACTTAGTATCCCGAGGTCACCCCTCCGGATACATACTTGACCTGACACTTGACTTAATACTTGACTTGACTTGGTTTGACTTGGGCTTGGGTTGGGATTATTGTTCCCTTTACTCTTATCTATTGTAACTAGTTCTTAACTCTTGATATATCTGCTTAACCTTTTATTTTTCCTTCTTTCCTAACTCTTGTTATACCTTGCATTGTTTCACTTACTCCACCATTCCATTATTACTGCTTGCTACCTTTATATCTGTTCACTGGGCTTTTTAAGCTCAGTCGCATTTCTTTTTCTGCGGCAGGTTTTAGTTTGGAAGCTGGGTATGAGTGGAGAGTACCTTGGACTTAGAAGACCTTGATAGCTATTTATAAATAGAGATGACTAGAAGAGCTTATTTTCAGACTTAGTAATTATTGTATATCTCATTTGTAACCTTGTAGTCTCAGACTTTTCATTGTAACCATTGAAATTAAATTTTATTATTTATGTCATATGCTTGTGTTTGTTCTGATATAAAACCATTGTTGTGACATCTTTACCCTTGTCGGGTTGGGGTGTTACAATTTATGGTATCAGAGAGACAGGCTGCGACTCGTAATACATTTACCCTTGACCTGTGAGTTTTGGACCATTAGGCTTCCACTGTAAGAACATAGGATAACCCCTTGAGAACTTGCGTTCGGATTTCTTGATATGAACTTAAGTTTTGACCAGTGAGGAATGGGTAGGCTATAAGGCATTTGTTTAAGTATCTTTGCTTCCGCATCACTCTGATTCGTGCCTTGCTTTTGGTTAAAGCCTGTTGAGACCACTTTTAGAAATTGAAAGCTTATGCTTTGCACTACCTAAGATTTGAGAACTAAATAAATCTGGAAGGCATTGAGAACTGCATAATATTGGCTGACACTATTTGATCCTTGTCTGCAGAGTCCGACTCTGACTTCTGATCATTTTGTTAATCATTTTGATACCTCTTCGGGCATTCTGAAAATCTCCTTGACAATGACGTACTTGAATACATTCTGTGACTTGTCTCTTGTTTTGATAAGCATCTATGGATCTTCCGACGCTATTTGATTTCGTCTTACCCATCTCTGTCCCTATGAAAAGTCTTTTGGTGTTTAACCACGAGTATAAGAATGTTTCCCTCTCACTTTTGAACCGATAAGATTTGTTTTGTTGATCTGTCTTTCTTGGATAGTTAACTTCGATTTTATTCTGATAAGGGATTGGTTGATTGAGCAATCGAAATATTGACAACTATCCTCCTATGCCTCACCTTTGGCGTTTGAAACAATTTTGAACTCCCTACCATGATTACCGATTGTTAAACTTTTGGCTATTACTATTACTCTGGAGACTCGTGTGTTACTTTCGCGATTATGAAGTTTTCCCTAAACCCATTTCGTACACCCATGAATGAACCTCATCTTGAGATATACTTGGCACCCGAAATTTTCTGAAACACGATTTCTGATTAAACCACCAAGTTTTCCACCGGAGTGTGAAGTAAGTTGGCTTAAGTGTATTTTCTTTGCGTATTTCAGTTTTTTTCGCGATAAAGAAGAATGATGGCAGGAGATATGTATTGATTTCTGGAAGCTGCACCGTATTGCTAATTGGAACCCTTATTTCTCCACACTGAAACGACTATGTATCTGTTCAATTTCAGAGCGCGAAGTTTCCTTCTGATGGAAGTATGAATTGAGAGTATTCTTGGAATGGAATCCCTTCCGTATTCGTAACGACTGCTATGACGGTTAGTGACGCTAATAGTATTAGCTAAAGCTCTGACTGTTTTGTGAACTTGATAAGTGATGTTTTCTCGTAAGTACTTGAGCAAATGGTCATTGTATGACTTAATAGTACATTCGGAGACGAGGAAGAGCATGAAAATCATTTTTGCACCTTCTAAGAAATTTGACGATCATTTGTACCTTCTGGGAGGTTGATATTGTTGAGACAACTAGAAGCATATCAGAAGAATTACTTCACTACATGACCTGGAGTTGACAACAACGGTGGCTACCTGAAGAGTAAAGACATTCCATACAAGGCAAATGTGTTGGCGATGCAGAAGAAGGAAATCTAGTCAAGATGGCGAACCTGGAGCTGATGAAGACATGCAGTCTAACTTCCCTATTCATCTTGGTTGTACTAAGATGAATTGAGAGCGGAAGCAGACTGGATGATGAAGGGATTTGAAGACCGTGCCAGAAATTCATATTACTCCATTACATTCCAAGAAGAACTACAGAAGGCTTGATGAACCAGACACAAGTTCAAGATTTTGTTTCACTTTCAGATTGATGGACAAACGAAGACAGTTAACCGGACTTGAAGAGATTAAATGTTTTGAATGAACGGATTTTTGAAACAGACCTTTCATGGTTGGAAGAATTGATTCTGTGAAGACCGAAGATTTTGACGACTAACTTTCACTTCCATTGACTCACTTAAGCTTCGTATATAGTAATAAGATCCTCTAATGAGTTAAGTTCCCTAGAAGCATTTCAGTTCCGTGTTTAATTTTTCATATGTTCGATGATAGTTTGTTTTGGGAATTTTGGCGAATTGTGGAAGATCTGATGCTTGTGGACGGCATACCTTACTTCTGCTAGGCAATCTAGGATTCCGATACTCTTGCAAGTAGTCTTGTTTTCGCTCTTGACTATGACATTGATTTGGATGACCTCTGAGACTATGGAAGTACTAGGTGGATTAAGATAGGTTGTTTTGCTCACGGCTCGAGATAAAGTATGACCATCATGAGGGCATATTTATATGATGCCAGTATTAGGACGTCTGGCCAACGTGATAATACTTACGTCATATAACGTGCACTTGTTGTGGGTATAGGATATTTCGAGAAGTACCTTAGAAGCCTTAGAATTCTGATAGCTGTTTGAGATTATCTACGTTAGTGAGACTTTAGGTTCTTTCCACCTATTCGTTTAATTTGCTTTCACCGTTATGTGTATACTCTGCCTTTGTTCATTAGATGTCTAGATGAGGTTGAATTCTCGTTTTGCATTCTGTTGACCTCAGTTATGAATCTTAAACTCTTTGTAGAACTCTCTACTGTTGATACAGTTAATTTGATTTGAAATCTTGTTCGTTTTCCATATGAGCTTTCCAGAAAATTCATCTATCATCCATTTTATATTGCATGGACCTTTAGATCAGAATCAACCCAATTTGCCACCTTCTGAGAATTTGAACCCACCTTGTTGATTTGAGTCATCAGAAACTAATTGGTTTGAAGATCCTTTTGGAAGAACCTTCCCGGGCGTGAGGATGTTTGTGACGATCTTTTACGACTTGCTACGACTTCGTCTCACCTTCGTACTTCAATTTTCGAGGACGAAAATTTCTTTTTAAGAGGGGAAGAGTTGTAAAACCCCAAAATTTAAACAATCCGAAATGACAAAAATGCCCTCAAATTAAAAAAATTACAAGAACTTAAGAAAATCATACAAGTAACATAAATTGTATTTCACCTAATGTAAGTTATATATTCCATATTACCTAAAATTAAACTACCTAAGCTAATACTTATGCTAATCAAATTAAAATCCTAACCTATGTTACTTATACAAAACGCCACAAAGTGTACACTAACTAGAAATGTGACCAAATTCGTTTTGTAACAAAATAACTTGATAAAAGCCCACATTATCACCTAACTAGAACCCAAATTCGGTCCATTAAACCCCCTAAAAATACCACACGGTTTTCCTTCCTTGTGATAACCGAATACCACAAAAACTCATCAAACCCTAATTCTCAAAAACCTAAGTCTCGGCTTTTTTTTTTGTGCTGCTGCTGTCGATCCTCAAAACCACCAAAGGAAGGCTTGATCTTGTTTCATTCTTGTTGTCATTCTCATCATAAGGTAAACATGTTATACTAGTATCAATCCATTCGAATTTTTAAGCAAAACCCTAACCGTTCTTGCCTTGTTTCCCTCTTTTTTCTGTCGATCTACCCAAGAAGAAAGAAGGAGGAAGAAAGTGTTGGTGACGTGATCTTGTGTTCTTGATTCTTCGTGTGTTCTTCGAGGGTATTCGTATCATCCCTTTTCCTTTCAATTCGTGTTGATGTTGCAAATATACAATCACATATGATCACAAAAATGAACACATAAAATGATAAGTGAAAACCCTAAAACCGATGTGTATAAATCGAACCATGTATGGATATGATGAATTTATTTGTTTTGATTTTGTTAATACCTGATGTAAATCGACCTAAACATGTTATGAACTCATCTATATTGGTTTTGTATCAAGAACTAAAGGTTGGATTAAGAAAACCATAAAAGATTACATGTTATGATAAAAACTGCTACCGATCTGGAATTTTGTTCAACTTCTATCGACTGTATAAAAATAATGGTAACGTGATTTTCAGTAGGTTTTGAGTCCAGAATTAAATTCAATAAAAGAGCTTTCTGTAGAAATTAACTTTGTAATTTTTAGAGGCATGGAAAACCACTTTTTGATTTTTGGAAAAACAAGTGTCAAATCGAATTCGTATACCTGGAAAATTAGTCCGAGTCTATGATTTTTAAATTACAAACCATGTCGAATTAGCAGGTGTCCTTTGAACTGGGAAATATTTGATATGTCTATTAGTTACTGGAATTTTTCTAGATTTTTATAAATTTTATAGATGGGGTAAAGAATTAATTTCTCTTCGGGTGTTTCATCAGATACAATTCTGGAACAGGTTAGGAAAATGGAATTTTCATTCATACCTATACTAGTTAATAAAATCTGGAAAAATTAAGTAAAATACTAGGGACATTGAGGTACCCCTTTGAATTTTTGTAGATTTTATTTAGAAGTGCTAATACGATTCATAAATTATTTGAAACAGGTCCAGATCATACCTAAAACCTGATAAAGTGTAAAAAGACATTTAAAAAGTGTTGTTTGTTTATTTTCTAATACTAAAGGGTTTAAATTGTTATTTTTTTAATACTAAAGGACTTAACTTGTAAAAACCTGTAACTTTATAATAATTACACTTTATACCCTAATTTTATGATAATTGCATAATGGTCCTTAAACTTATCATAATTACTTAATAAACCCTCAAATGTGTAAAACTACCATAATAACCTTAATCATATGTAAATAACCTTATGAACCTTGAACTACTAAAATGGTCATCTTGAATACTTTAAGTTGATAAACGGGTTTGTTAATAACCAGAGTTACTAAATATGGAAAATCACTTAAAATGAGTAAACCTACTTAAAATGGAAAGTTGCTATATTTGGAAAGTTACTCAAAATGGAAAGATAAACTAAAATGAGTAATCTAAATTAAGAACCAATTGTAATTCCGTCTTCTACTTCTTTAGGTGTGAAGAAGGAGAGGTCTTGACTCTTCTCCGTGTTTGCTTTTATTGTTGCTTGCTTGGTTAATAAGGTACAGATATTCTGACCTTCTTGTAAGGTTTCTCATGAACTCTCTTTCTCTTGTCTATCTTATTCCCTTGAACCTTGCTATGCTCCCTTTGATTTGTGAACCTTGATTTGTGAACCTTGCTAGGCTTTCCTTGTTAAATTGAATCTTGCTATGTTTCCCCTTGTATTGTGAACCTTTGATATGATCCACTTGATCTGAACCTTGCCATGTTTCCCTTGATACTTTACATACTTCGTTCATCACCTTTGAAATGAATATTCAAATCCTTGGACACCTAGAAGATTTACTTGATATTAAAACTAGATGTGGAAACTTTCTTAATTATATATGAAAATGTTTTGAGAAAAATTATTTTAAAACGATGCGATACCACTTTTAAATGTATTCCTACTAAAGTTTTATGAAAATAACTTTTAAGGACTATCTTTATGAAAAACTGTTTTGAAAGACCATTGTTGTGAAAACTATTTTGAAAGATCATTTTTACTAAAACCATTATTAAAGGATTTCTTTTAATGAACTTTTAAATTGAGCCTTTGCTATGATCTCTTGTCTTGAACCTTGACTTGAACCTTAATATACTTGAATGGGAAACTTGACTTGAACCACTTGAAATGGGAAACTTGACTTGAACCACTTGAAATGGGAAACTTGACTTGAACAACTTGATATGGAACTTGAACTTGAACTTGGAACTTGAACTTGATACTTGACACTTGATACTTGACCCTTGACCCACAGTTTGAGATTACGAGCCATAACTAGGCATAAGGGTTTCATGTCCATGTCATTGATGCACCGATGGCATGACTCTAGGGCAGGAGAGTGATGACCTGTCCCGTCCCTGACTTGATTTGATTTGTTACGTAGAGGCAGACTTTGGCCACCTGGGGCGTATGGATGCATCCTAGATTTGACTTGACTTGACTTGACTTGTTTATATTACTTGTTATACTTGGTGACTGATGGTGTGTGCGATACACGTCTTTCACATCTTGGGAGCTCATGACTCCACCCCTTGGAGGTATCCCCTCATATTGTACTTGGTACCGAGGTCTCCCCTCCGTACACCTTGCTACTTGATTTCTTGACTTGACTTGGGCTCGTAGTGGATTACTGTTTCCTTTACCTTATAACCTTGTACTTAGTATCCCGAGGTCACCCCTCCGGATACATACTTGACCTGACACTTGACTTAATACTTGACTTGACTTGGTTTGACTTGGGCTTGGGTTGGGATTATTGTTCCCTTTACTCTTATCTATTGTAACTAGTTCTTAACTCTTGATATATCTGCTTAACCTTTTATTTTTCCTTCTTTCCTAACTCTTGTTATACCTTGCATTGTTTCACTTACTCCACCATTCCATTATTACTGCTTGCTACCTTTATATCTGTTCACTGGGCTTTTTAAGCTCAGCCGCATTTCTTTTCCTGCGGCAGGTTTTAGTTTGGAAGCTCGGTATGAGTGGAGAGTACCTTGGACTTAGAAGACCTTGATAGCTATTTATAAATAGAGATGACTAGAAGAGCTTATTTTCAGACTTAGTAATTATTGTATATCTCATTTGTAACCTTGTAGTCTCAGACTTTTCATTGTAACCATTGAAATTAAATTGTATTATTTATGTCATATGCTTGTGTTTGTTCTGATATGAAACCATTGTTGTGACATCTTTACCCTTGTCGGGTTAGGGTGTTAAAGCGGCGGATGTATAATGTGATTAGGGTTTGACTGCAAGAAGGATGAGGTAGGCGATTATTTTTAGGTGAAGTGATATTAGGGTTAAGTGGATGTGTTAAGAAGTCTTTTATACCCGAAAGTTTAGGATTAGTATGCATTGGATCCAGATTTTTTTGGGGCTGAAACGTTATTACAAATTTCTTGGGCCAGTGTATCCTATTATGGGTTGTAAAGACATGTTTGTTGTTGTGGGTTATTATTAAACGTGTGATGGGCTTGGAATTTTGTTTGGATCCGGAAAAAAAATTATGCATATACTTTGAAATGAATATTGTATACGTTGAAATGAAAATTTCACTAGTGTTATCAAAATGTATTTCTTAACACATGGTATGCAATTTTGGGTATTTGCTTTTATTGAAAGAGCGGCACTTTGGTTATTACAAATTTTTCACGGGGATACATTTTTGACAAGATCGGGATAAAACCATTATCATAGTTCACTTAAACCGTCAAAAGGCTAGTGTTGGGTATTGAACCGCAAGATGTGACTACGGGGTTAATTCTTTATTATTTATTTGAGGTTGAAGAGGAATATCACGGGTGCGTGTATTTAGTATCTTGAAGATATCGGGGTTGGTTGGATGCATGATTCTTCGAGATCCTTGTTTGAGCTTTTAACCATTATAATGATTAAGTCTTGGGTTATCTAGTTTTCATAGGTCAAGGGGTGGATGGACGAAGACCTAGTTAACTATCACTTAAAGGAGATACGTTGTAGTACTCAGTGTCACACAAAGATGTGGATAATTCGAGAGAGGTTCATATACAGTTAAGGAAGGTTGGATGGGTATATGAAACGAGCTATGCTTTAAGGAGTTACATTGTAGTGCTCAGTATAGGTTCTTAGTCAGACAATAGTGCAAGTTTAAGTCACAAGTTCGGGTTGTTTTACTTCAGTCTCAAGTTCGTAATACTGGGTTTTCTCCATCAGTGGTCACTATAAAAAGCCGTCAGAATGATAATGGGGTCGATAAAGAGTTAGATGAGAAGAGTATTAAAGAGTAGAGATTTTATCAGCAGTTGATTCTCACGGGCTATTTATGGTACTTCACACATCTTCGACTAATTGGACATACAGGGTTTACGCTGCCTCCGTTTCCATCGTAACCATAGTGTGTATGCTTCTGATTCTCCGAAGACATCGTGGGGGAAGAGAGAGTGGATGTTCTTTGACTTTTCTTGCATTTTTTGCGAAAACACTCTTTTTCCATATGTATCTGCATTCAGGGGGAAGAAATGTGCATATCAGGGTCGTATAATAGATTCACGTGATCGAGTTTACAATTTTAGTACTATCGGAGAGACGTCCGCAGAGATGATCAGTGGTTCAGTTTTGTGAATTTGGTGTAATCATTTCAACTTTCACAGGATGTGATGTGCGAAGTAGCCTACTTATGTGAAAAGATCTTGCTGATTTATTGCATGTTACCCCCGAACGGAGCTTCCGCATTGAGCATAATCCTTACTCAGTACTAGTCAGATTTGCTTGTTGTGGTTTACGATGTCATCTACAAATTCCGCTGCGTACTTACAACCTTCAAAAGATAGAAGACATATTAACTACATCAAAGTTTCGAATCTGCTGAAGACGGTTGTCAGTTTGGGGGGAAGCTGATTCAGAAACTTCACCAAAAAGAAGTATATGAAGAAGCCGTTAAAGACATGCAACATGAATTGGGGGGAAGTTAATCCAGTTCATGTATATTACATCGTTTGACTACAAGTGAAGAAAAGTTCTTAAGCCGAGGTACAAGATGAAGACAAAGAGCGTCAACTGTAGTCATCCTCAGCACTTGAAGAGCTTATGAAGACCTTTCTTTATTTGTATTTTTACTTATAGGAAATGATGTAAGTAATCCCATATTTTGACACATTGGGGGAAGATTGTTGGGAATGCTTCTAGCACTAAAATGTGACAACATATTTGGGATTACATTAGCTATATTGTAAGGCACAAACACATGGACTGAAACCGTCATTATTTTAAATTCATGTGCTTGAGTCACTATAAATACCCCTCCATACTTCCATGGAGGGGTGAGCCTTGTGTGTGGAATTTACTCTTTCAGTTTTATCAATAACAAGTCCAGGTTCATCCTCTATCTCTCTACACTTTCTCTCTCTAACCTTTACCATGGAGATGATGTTCTTTCATCATCCCCGACCTCTCGATTCACAATAATATCACCAAAACACGATCCATCATGAATGATCAGTAAACACAATTGTTTTTGAAAGCACAAGATAAGATCTGAATTTGTCGAAAGAAAAAACAACGGATAACAATTCCTTCTCCGTAACCGTGTAATTTTGTTGAGCATTGTTAAGTGTTTTACTAGCGAAGTATATAGGACAAAAATGTTTTCCTTCACGTTGTCCTAACACAGCTCCAACAGCAAAATCACTTGCATCGCACATGAGCTCGAATGGTTGTGACCAATTAGGTGAAACCATAATGGGTGCACTAGTCAGTTGGCTTTTCAATTTTTCGAAAGCCTTAATTTAATCCGCATTAAAGTCAAAAACAGAATCTTTTTCAAGAAGTTTTGTCATGGGACGAGATATTTTGGAAATATCTTTAATAAAACGACGGTAGAAACTGGCATGTCCTAGAAAACTTCTAACGGCTTTAACGTTGGTTGGAGGTTGTAATTTTGTGATAACATCGATTTTGGCTTTATCAACCTCCATTCCTGCACTGGAAATTTTGTGTCCAAGCACAATTCCTTCAGTCACCATGAAATGACATTTTTCCCAGTTAAGAACAAGATGTGTGGCTTCGCATCTTTCGAGCATTTTATCAAGATTAGAAAGGCAAACTTCAAACGAGTTTCCAAAAACGGAGAAGTCATCCATGAAAACTTCCATAGATGTTTCAAGAATGTCTTGGAATATTGCAATCATACACCTTTAAAAAGTTGTGGGTGCATTACAAAGACCGAAAGGCATACGCCGGTAAACGTAAGTTCCAAAAGGACATGTGAACGTAGTCTTTTCTTGATCGGCAGGATCGATAGGAATTTGGAAATATCCTGAAAAACCATCAAGGAAACAAAAGTACTTATTCCCTGCTAATCTCTCAAGCATTTGATCCATGAAGGGTATAGGAAAATGATCTTTTCTGGTGGCCTTGTTTAATTTTCTGTAATCAATACATACTCGCCATCCAGTGATAGTTCTAGTAGGAACTAATTCATTCCGTTCGTTAGTCACAACAATCATTCCTCATTTTTTTTGGAACACATTGAACTGGACTCACCCAAGGACTATCCTCGATGGGGTAAATGATATCGGCATCAAGAAGTTTGATGATTTCTTTCTTAACAACTTCTTTCATGTTGGGATTGAGTCGACGTTGTCTTTCTACAATGGGTTTAGCACCTTCTTCGAAATTGATTTTGTGTTTACAGAAATCAGGACTAATTCCTGGAATATCAAAAGTTTTCCACGCAAAAGCTCTTTTATGCCTCTTGAGAATAGAAATAAGACATTCTTTTTCATTATCATTGAGCAACGAAGATATGACTCCCGGAAGAAGTGAATTATCCTCCAAGTAAGCATATTCAAGATGATCGGGAAGTGGTTTCAGCTCAAGATCAATTGGTAGTTCTTGAAGAGATGTTTTGATCCTTAATTGATAATTAAAGGTGATTTTCTCAAAATTCTCTTCCACTATTTCTCCTTCTTCAACTTCTTTTTCAAATTTTACTTCCATAAAATCAGCGAATTCTTTATCAAGATTTGTTTCACTAATTTTCTCCGAAGAAGTCATGAATGGATCAGAATCGTGAAGTAATGCATCCACTTCTTCATCAGTGACTTCATCGATTACGTCAATGTTAAAACAAGTGTCATCACTCGAATACGGATATTGCATTGCTTTATCGATTAAAAAGGTAATTCTATCTTCTCAAACTCCAAGATTGAGTTCTTTACCTTTTACTTTGATGATCGCATCAGCGGTGTTTAGGAAAGGTCTTCCTAAAATAAGAGGAACTCTACCATCTTCCTTCATTTCTAAGATCACAAAATCCACGGGAAAAAAAAATTTACCAACTTGAACAAGCATATTCTCAGTAATTCCAACAGGATATTGGTAAGAATGATTGGCTAATCGAATACTCATCCTTGTAGGTTTCAAGGTATTGATTGAAAGTTTAGAATACAATGAATAGGGCATCAAATTGATACTTGCACCAAGATCAGCTAAAGCATTGCATGTGATGTTATTTCCTAATGTGCATAGAATCAGAAAACTTCCGGAATCTCCTAGTTTTGGTGGAATTTTGTTTTGAACAATGGCTGAACATTCTTCATTGAGAAAGGTAGCGGATATTTGTTCCAGCTTGTTTTTGTTATTAAGAAGTTCCTTTAAAAATTTCCCATAATTGGGCATTCCAGCTAGAACATCAACGAGGGGTACATTGAGTCTAACTTCTTTGATCATTTCAACAAACTTCTTATAACGCTCTTCCATTTTTTTCTTTCTTAAGGTGTTGAGGATATGGAATCTTTGGTGTGTACGCCTTGACTGGTGGGATGGGTTTTTCTTTGATGGGTGTATTTGGAGTATTTTTCTTTTCTGCTTCTTCAGCTTCATCCTCACTTTCATCATGGATAATTGTGGTATTATTTAGATTTGGTGGTGGATCATAAGAGACACCACTTCTTGTGAATACAGCATTGATATGCTCATTTCTAGTCTGTGGTGGACGATAAGTTTTATCGTTTGATCCAGATGATGTTGGTTTAGGAATGGATTGGGTATTACTTGGCAACGTACCTGATAGTCGGGAAAAAATTTGATCAGAAAGTCTACCGAATTTGTTTTCAAGATCTTGAATAGATGCTTGATGATTTTTCTGACCTTGCTCAACTTTGGTTTTGAGATTGAAAAATTGGTTCTTGACAAACTTGTTAGTTGATTTTTGAGCAGTCACGAATTCTTTCATCATTTTTTCAAAATCGGACTCTTCTGGTTTTTTATCAGAGGTTTGTGGAGTTTGATTGTCTGCTCAAGGTTGAGAATCACGGTTGTTATCCCTTTGTTGGCGATCTTGCCAATTTCCAGAATTTCTCCCGTAATAATTACCACGATAACCGCTTCCACGGTATCCTGCTTGAACGTAATTGGCTTCTCCTACTTTAGGTCCGCCCATTGGTTGATCGTCACATTCTGATGATGTGTGATTACCTCCACAGTTGTTACAACCATCTCGCATTTCTTTCATTTCTCCTTTAAGATCTTTGTATTGTGAGTAGATTTTGGAAACTAAGGCTTCCATTTTCTCCATGAGTTTAGAGGTATCGGAACTTTCGGCAAAAGCAACGATTTTTCGTAAGGGTTTGGTTTTGGAATCTTTTGACCAATCGAGTTTGAGAAGTACTCGGTCTTCAAGCAATTGATATGCCTGATTAGGAGTCTTATAAAGAAAAATTCCTCCAGTATCAAGAATTCCTTGAGATGTTTCATCAAGTCCATGGTAGAAGATTTGGATAATGGTTCCTCGTCCTAAACCTTGTCCATGACAACTACGAAGCAAATCTTTCATACGAAGCCAGGCTTCGACAAGTGATTCGTTAGGATTTTGTGTGAAAGCACGAATTTCTCCCATGAGTCGGTCAAACATGGCAGGTGGAAAGAATCGGCTTACAAAAGCTTGCCTCATCTCCTCCCAAGTATTGATAGTTCCTGGGGTTAATTCGTTCTACCACACTTTTGCATCTCCAGCAAGAGATGATGGAAAAAGTTTGAGTTTAATGGCGTCGACATCTGTGTCGCCATATCAGAACATGCCACAAATTTCGATGAATTCGGCAATATGTTTGTGCGGATCGGCCCGCGAACGGCCATCTAATTGGCGGTCTTTGATCATAGAAAGATGGTGACCTTTTACGATGAAATTGTTACCAAGATTAACAAGAACAATAGCAGATCCAGGAGTGGGTGCTACGGCTCAGTTGGCGGCCCACATGGGTTGATTGATACGAGTCAATTATAGTCCAAAGGAAACACAAAGGAAATATGTGTAACCAGGGTCGTTTTCCCGATGAAGGATGAATGGAATTTGTGATATCGGGTTCGTGAAACGTGTCGTGAATAGTGATAAATTGAGATTTTGGATTATTAAGCTAAGATATGTAAATATAAACTAACAATAACTAATTAAGCATGGAAAGTGATTATCTAAAGCACAAGTAACTATAATCGTAAAGGAAATCTAAAAACGCGCATTCCCGGGCTAATCCCGAGAAATAAAAGTGAAAATTATGGAATACAAACCCAAGGAATGCAAATCTATTTTTCCTAAGTCCTAATTAACCAAAAAGAATTTTAGAAAAAAGAATTTTATTTTTTTATTTATATTTAATTTTCTATGAATTAAAAACTATTTTTAACTAATTAAATGATTAAAAATATTAAATGTTTAAGGAAAAATCTAAAAAATTTATAAAAATTAACTAATATAATAAAGAATCAAAGAAAAATAACTTTGAAGAAAAAGCAGTTACTGATAAGCTGTAATAAGCTAATTAGTGAAAAAAAGCTAAAGTGGAAACAATAATTATAAATGAATTAATGTGTAGGAATAGAACAGAAAAGTCCCAAGGGCGTTATGGTAGCAGAGTGTGGTGTGTGAGGTTCGGTATGCAGGAGGTCCAGGGTTCGAATCCCTGGACTTCTTTTTGGAATTTTTTTTTTTTTTTTTTTTTTTTTACTTTTCTTTTAGGAAACTCAATAAGCACTATAAAATAAGCAACTATTTATAACTACAAAGATTTTTGAAATCTAAATTTAGGCTCAGAAATAAGCAAAATAAGAGCAGAACAGTTTGGTTTTTTAAAGGAAAAGAGAAAAAAAAAAAGCAAAAACGCAAATAAGCTAAAGACAGATAAGCTAATAAGAACTAAGGGAGAACTAAAATAAGCTAAATTAAGCTAGGAATGATCTGAATGAACTAACAAACTCAGAATAATCCAAAACTAAAAACAAATGAGCACTCCAAATCCTTAATAAGCAAAAATGTATCCTGATGTGCATACATAATTTTGGCTTACTGAGGTGATATTGCAGGCTATGAAAAGCTATCAATAAGCTAACAGAAAAATTATGAAAAATGTGTAACAAGTGATCTAGCAACCAAAAAGTTAATGTACCAAATCTTAGCTTAATTGAGCTTGTAATGAACACATGAAAAATCAAAAACTAAGGCTGAAAGAGATAATTGGCTACTGATGTGGCAGACGGACAGAACTGGGTCAAAATCACCTTAAATCAAAATGGAACAAAACCAATTCTTCAAATACAACTTAATGCAATATAATGAACATAATAATACCAAATTCTAACACAAATCACTTATCTACCATGAAGAACTAATAAGGGCAGCTTAGGGTCAAAAATATAGGAACATTAGTTCAAACCTGCAGATCCATTAAAATCAACTAACAACTACTCAAATTCAGCTTTTAACAATCAAATTAAGCATAACTAAAGTATTCCAAAAGGTCAAACTAAGAATAGCAACTAAAAATTCAACAAATCATGCTGTGCCAAACACCACTTTTAAGACTGTTTTTAAATTTTAAAACTAGCATAGACCAATTCAAGCTTAGATTCTTAAACAACACTAGATTACTAACTTAATTAGACCCTAATGAAAAACTTTTCAGATGGCGATAAGCACTAAATAAGCTGGACTTATATCTACTTATATTTTTGGCTTTTTTAAGGTTTTAAGTAAAAACAAGCACAGGCAACTCTAACTAATAAGAAAAACCAAAGGGCAGTAATAATGAAAAATAAGCTACAATTAACCAATTAAGCACTAAAATAAGCAGTAAGCAGTTTTGACTTTTAATAGAAATTAAATGAGAAACTTACAAAACCATTAAGAACTTGAAGTGAATACAATTCGTGCAAGCTGAGAAGAGCATTACAATAAGCTAAAAGCTATAAGCTACTATACTACCCCTATACTATTCTACATTATACTACTCCTATTTCTAATCTAACTAACACCCTTTCTGTGTGTGAGAAGAGGGCTATTTATAGCCAGCTGAGGAGGGCACATTAGGGTTTGAGAAGCTTCAGGATCAACCAATCATGGCCCTTTGATCAATCTTGGCCTCCAATTTTCTCATCTCAGCCCTTGATCATGTGTAGTGGTGTTGTAGCCAATGAAATAGCTGGGATTTTCTCACGTGGCATTCCTCTTGTTACATCATCTTCTAGAATGGGTAATTAATACTTATGAGCAGGGTAAATAGAGGTGGAAGATGATAAACAGTAATTGGGAGGGAAACAGGTAATTCAGTTTTGGGGGTTTGACCGGGTTATTTAATTTTGACCTGGGTAGGATACGGGTTTGGGTTAAGGGTTTGGTCAAGTTGTGGGTTAAATAAAAAAAAAGTGGGCTGGCAATGGTATTGAGGGCTATTTCTGCCATATAAGGAAAGTTATCCAAGGGCTGTTTTTGTAATTATGACATGATCCAAGGGCTGAATTTGAAATATTGAGCTCGACTTAAATCCATATGAAGAATTTCTTCCCCATCTTTGGCTTTAAATACTCTTTCCATTTCTCGTGCTCGTTTTTGCCGGGTTTTTCTTTGATTTTTGTCCTTTTCCTTGTATTCGTTACCTGCACAATCACAAACACAAAAACACAAATATCTTTGGCATTTTGGTTAGTTTTTGATCGTTTTGGTCTGATTTTGGTCAAATAAAGGTATGTGAATAAGCACATACCAAATCCCCCAGACTAAGGTATTGCCGTGTCCTCACGCAATGTCATCAACTCACGCTTTTAAAACCAAAGATTTCAACCTCTTTCTACTAAAGATTTTGAAAAGTAGCAAAATGTTCCTCAAAAGAGATTAAGAAATCATTAATTTCAAAAATGCCCCGTTTTTCCAATTTATACATAGTTATATTATTTTTTTGTATTTTTCTCTTTTTAATGTGACAGAATGTTGACTTTCATTATTTCAAAATAACTTTTAGGATCACGGAGTAGGAAACACAACTCATAAAGAAGTGACCATACGGATAAAATTCATCGTCCCTGATTTTTCACGAGTCCCCAAACTAAGCTTAAAAACGAAATCATTGTTGAACACAAGTTAGATGCCAACACTACCCATGGATGCTAAGTGTGAACTCCTTGCTCCCAAATTCCTATTTTTCCTCTATTTCTTTTATTTTTTTTGAGAAACGAAGTTCTTCATATTCTCGTTTTGATAAGTTTTAGTCCGATAAAGGTACCAATTTTAGACGCTAAGTAGTTTCCAATCCTTCCCTCGAAAACCATTGCATACAAAAATGAGGTCCACATCAAGGACTCTGATTTAACATGATTTTGGAGATATCCCTTTTATATACGACCGAAACAACTCATCTACGAGTCCAGAGACAGAAGCTTTTATTAGGATATCCCCGGAGTCGAAATTTGGCATTTTTAACATTATTAAGCACATAGTATTAATCCTTGGCCTTTTAAACAACCTAGACAACGGGAGCGAACCGTCAAGAATCGGAAGCCGTATTTTGACCTTGGATATTATTCCTCTGCCTTTTTGAAGTCTGAGTCAACGGGAGCGAACTGTCAGGAAACTGAAAACTTTTATCGGCTTTGGATTATTATTATTATTTATTATATATTTTGTCAAATTCCGAGTCCTACGGCTTTTATAGCAATAGAAACAATAGCACGAACTATCAGGAATCAGTTTCCTATTACACCGTAACATTGACAGTACCTTGATGTGTACCCAACTCTTATAAGCAAGGATTCTCTAAAGAAGGTGTAAAAACTAACTATTGCCAAAACCAAAATACCTTTAATTATTCCAAGAGTACTATTTTTTTTTTTTTTTTTGGTGAAACAAGCTTATGGGAACAAAAAGCCACAATTAACTTCGATGAACTCTAAAGAGATCCAACTACTCCACGTTTAGCAATCTAACTTATAAATAACTCTATCATTTCTCGTTCTTCGCAAATTTAAAATCTTAAATAATAAGATCCGCGAATGCTTAGCCAAATAATCAAGCCATGCATATATAAAGTCAATTATGGGAAGTTGCAAACTCTTAAAAAGAATTCACATTTTATAGCTCCTTGTATAAAAGACTAGCATAAGCTTAAGGAGACAAGCTAGGGCTCAACACGCCCGGTCAAGTCATAATTTTATTCCTACTCTCTCCAGCGGAAAGTCAACAAAGTGTCAAAACACTTATTATATTTTTGCAAAAATTTCTAAATTTTCTCATTTTTTTTCACTTTTTTTCATTTTTTGGATGAAAAACAGGATTGCGAGAGTATACGGCAAAAAATGCAAGGCAAATCAGATCGAAAGATCACCCCCCCCCCCCAGACTAAAACGAGACATTGTCCTCAATGTCTTAAAGGTAAGGGTTCTCCTAACTAAATCTAAGGCCGTTTATTAATTATGCCAAAAGATAAACGTTAGTCGATAAGATTTAGGATATCGGATTTCCCATAAAGCAACGAAGGGTGAGACTCGAGTGGAGAAAGACAAAACCACGAGCACGAGAGTCTTCATAATTCGGGCAAATCCTGGACATAAACAACAACAACCACAAAACACTAGAAATTGAAGAGGTAGACCTCCTCACGTTACTTATTAGAAAATAGAAAGAAGATAAAAGGATAAACATGGGGTGCCTCCCACGAAGCGCTTGTTTTTTAACGAGTCGTATAGCTTGACTCGCCCCGAATTTAATTGTTCTTGGGAGAGCATGTGGAAAAGAGAATCTCCATCGGACTTTCGTTCAAGAGGTTTGGAAAAATATTGAAGTACGTGAAAGTTCCGCACCTACGAGATACCCACGGATCAAATGAATAGCAGCCATAAACGGTGATACCGGGGTCAAAGATGGTATCCTCACTCCCGACGGAGTGAAGAAGAGGAGAAATCACATCATATGTGACGAAGGGAAGAAAGATTTTTATGATTATCGTGAAAAACTCTTCATCATTAAAAACAAATTTGTCCTTAACTTGTATATCAACATTAAAGCTTTTAGGTTCATTTGCTGTTGGGAACACGTTTTGTATTATTCAAGTATTGATCATATTGTATTAAGGTTGCTTAGGCCTTTAGGTTTGTTATTAGGCCCAGCCCGTGTAGAAGGCCCATGGGCTGTGTCGTTTTATTTATTTTATTATGTTTAATGATGTATTAGTTAAGAGAATTAGGGCTACATGCCCTCTACCATGTAAAACTATAAATACCCCTTCCCTCCTTAGGGAAAGGGTTGTTGGTTGATGAAATAAGAATTATTGTTACTAAGTGTGTGTAATCATCTCCCTTCCATCTCTCTCTCTCTCTAGCTTTCTCTCTCTAGATTTAGTAGGTAATTAGTGGTTAATTAGTGGTAGCTTAATTCATAAAAGTATAAAACAACAAGTGGTATCATTCGCCTAGGGGTAATTTAGGTTGTTAGAAGGTTAGATCTAAGAAAAAATTAAGAAATTCGAATTGTTAGACTAGTTACTATTCATCCGAGTTAATACTGTTCATCAGTCGAACGAGGGGTTTAGTCGAACAAGCTTGGGTAGTCGAACGTAGTGTTTTAGTCGAACGAGAAAGGGTAGTCGAACGTGGTATTTTAGTCGAACGAGAAAGGGTAGTCGAACGAGGTGTTTTAGTCGAACGAGCAGGGTGATCGAAGGAGGATACTTCATCGAAGGAGCATTCAGTCGAACGAGCAAAAGGGTAGTCGAGTTAGACTTACTCTTCCAATTGATCGAACGAGCTTGTTGATCGAACGAACTTACTTGATCGAACGAGCAAATTTGATCGAACGAGTTACTTATCGAACGAAGTAACCTAATCGAACGAGCAACCTTAATCGAACGAGGAGCCTTAATCGAACAAGCAACCCTAATCGAATGAGCAACCCTAATCGAACGAGCAGTTCTAATCGAACGAGAATACCTAATCGAACGAACTAGTCGAACAAGTTTACCTGATCGAACGAGATAGTCGAACAAGTTTACCTGATCGAACGAGATAGTCGAACGAGAATACCTGATCGAACGAACTTAGTCGAACGTGATTACCTGATCGAACGAGAAAATTTTTCTTGGATTTCTTACAAGTCTAATCAAGTTTCTAATCTTCCAAACAACAACCGTCTTTATCCTTTAAAGATCCTTAACCGTCACAAGCTACTACACGATGTCTCAACCACCACACTTTAATTACTACTACCAGCTACAGCAATATCCTCAACAACAACAATACTCTCAACAACAACAACAATTTCCTCAACAATATCCACAACATCAAGCATTTGTGCAACAACATCAATTCATTCCTCCACCACAACTATCTCCACAACAAATAATGCAACAAAATTACCTTTAGAACAATCCTTCAGTGTCCAGAGAACCTCACTGGTTTCATAAGATGTGTGAAGCTATAAGCAGTCAGCAATCTCGTCATGAGGCTGGAAATCAAGATACTCCACCCATGTTAACACCTGGAAACTATGTGCAGTGGGCAAGTAGGTTTCTCCGATTCATTGAACTCCGCAAACCCCATGGACCGTATTTGAAGCATGTCATCACTGTGGGGCCCTTTCCTGAACCAGTAATTGTTGTTCCAGCAACTCCTGAAAGAGAAGAAACATCTACTCCCGTTGCTGTTTCTAGCTATACAACCGAACAAGCCTTACATCAAGAAGCAAATGGAATGGCAATGGCATTCATCCTTCAGGGAATTCCAAATCCCATCTATCGAAGTGTTGATGCTCAGAAGACTGCAAAGGACATGTGGGAGCATGTGCATCTTCTGATGGAAGGAACAGAGCTCAATCAGGAAGACCTTGAATCAAAACTGTACATGGAATTCAACAATTTTGTTATGGAACCGGGAGACACAATCGAATCATACTACCACCGCTTCACCAATGTTGTTAATGACCTTGATCGACATGACATGAAGTTTCCAAGGATTGCAATCAACTCCAAATTTCTGGGATGCCTAGGTCCTGAATGGCATAAATATGCAACATTTGTTAGGCAATCAAAGAAGATTGGTGAGAACAAATATGGATTGATTTATGATTTTCTCAAACAACATCAATTAGAGGTGGACAAAGAAGTAGCAGCAAGAGGAGGTTTCATACCAGGACCACAACCTAATTCGCTTGCACTAATGGCTCAACCAAACTTCTCTCTACCTTCTCAGGAATTTGGAAACTCATCTTATCAACCAAGCTTTCAACCTCAAAACCAACTTGTCCCATATGAAGCACCATCTCCACAATCAGGCAACCAAATGGTAACCTATAACAACACTGACTCCAACTTTTACACAAACAGTGAATATGATGAAGAAGAAGAAGCTTTCAATTCCCTCAATGAAGCATTTGGGTTGATTGCTAAAGCATTTGGAAAATTCACAAACAAATCAAACAACCGCCTTCGCTCATCTTCAAACACAAGGAATCAGGCAATTGTTAATGATGGTCGGGTAGAAATTCAGAACAGATCATCAGGAAGATTTGGTTCAGGGAACAGAGGAGGATATGGGTCACAAAGGTTTCAAGCTGGAGAACAAAGGTTTCAGTCTGGGGGTAATAGGAATTATATGGGGGCAGATCCGAACAGGAATCAAATGAATGGAAAGGAATCAAAAGGCATTGCAAATACTTCAATCACATGCTACAAATGTGGAGGGAATGGTCATATGGCTACTGCATGTCCAAAGCCTCGTACTATGGGCAGTGCATATCACAAAGAAGCTCTCTTGATGGCACTTAAGGATGATAAAGCAAGCTTAATGAATGTGAAAGAAAAAAGCTTCATGGCAAATGCAGAGTCAGATGATGATATGGAAGATCTTGAGGCAAACGCGGCTGTAATGCTCATGGCAAATATGCAGGAAATGAATATGTCCGAGACAGGCCCGGTCTACGATACTGACGGTCTTTCTCAGGTACTTGATCCACAATGTTTACTACATGAGATTGCTTCACCTTCCGCATCTTCATTCTCAAGTGAAAATTCTGTTCAAAATGATTCACCATTCTCATCTTCTTTAGATAATCAAATCAACACTGATATATCTTTTGATGATGATAGAACAGTTGTCTCATTTGATGATCTAATAGAAGATGACAATCATGATCAGATTGAACAAAATGAGCATTTGACTAATCAAGATTCGGAGCTTCAGGCCTTAATAATGTCCACCCAATCACGAATAGAGAAGTGCAATGAACTTAATCAGACCTTAAAAGCCAAAATTGCAGTACTATCTCGGGATAATGAGTGCTATAAACAACAACTTTCTGGATACCAAAACCAAGAAAAATGTGAACAATCTTTTGAAATCGCTTTCCAAAAAGAATATGTCAAAGTTCAAGATTTGCAAAACCAAGTACGTGAATTAACCGATTCTAAGGCTGAGCTTCTCTCTCAAAAAGAAAAGGATCAATTTGAATTCAAAAAACAAATTGATTCCTTAAATTCTGAGCTGTTAAAAACTCAATCTGAGCTTTCAACTTCTCAAAATCAACTTTTTGAGGAAAAGCAAGCCTGCAGCAAACGTGTTGGTTCATATCTTGAGGATATCGTCACCTTGGAAGCACAAATTAAAGAATTTCAAAAAATTGTGTATAAAAATGGTGAAACCATCACTCAAATCCAACAACTAACGGTAAAACCAAATCCGAAAGGACACGAATTTGCTCTTGGTAGTGATTACCCACGTAGTCTCTCAAAAGCACTCAGTAAAAATCCTAAGATATGCAATGCACAATTATTGTTTGATGACACTTTTGAGCAAGATGATATATATGGTAATGATGAGGAAATTGATGATCTTGAACGTCCAAGTAGATTTGAGAGTCAATCAAGAAAAAATCTTTCAACACCTAATCCAAAAAATAACAAAGCTGAAGATTTTTCAAGGATTAGTTATGATTACAACGCAAGACCTCATATAAGCAAATCATTTGTGCCACCAAAAGATAAACCAGAACAAACTTTGTTAAAAACCTACATGAATACTTCTTCTTCAGTAAATTCTGTGTCCCAAACAGCTGTACAAATTTCAGATTTTTTGACAAAGGAAGATGTTAATCCAGAAATGCCTACAGTTTTTAAAACTCTTAAATATTTTGAGACATTTATGGAGGACATAAAATTTTTAGAAAATGAAATTGAGTTTAACTCAAAAATCATCGTCTCTGCTTTTTTCTCTCCTATGGAGAAAGAAAAGCGAGATGTTCTACAAAACAAAATTTTACCTCATGTCAATCATCTGAAAAAATGTGCAACTCAATGGGAAGAGGATTTACAGACAGAAATGGTATCTATGAAGGACATTTTCAAAGCAAAAGACGTCATAATTCATAAACAGAATCTTCACAAACAATCTTTGAAAAATGATGTTGATCGACTCTTGCAAAATGTTCTTAGTTGTGACATTGTTTCTGTATTGATGAATGCACTTTATGAATCTGGTAATGAGTGTCTTATGAAAAATCATGCTGTTGATACAAAGATGTTGCAAATAGAAATTAAGAATCTAGTGAAAGAGAATGAGGATCTTCGACAAATCAACAATGATGTGGAAAACAAAGTTTTTAATCTTCAAAAAAGGCTTGATTGGTGTCAAACTCAAAGTGCTGAATTTGAACTAAAATTTCAAAATCTCATAGGATCTTTATCATTTCAAAACAGTCATGTTCCTGATAATAATAAGGAAACAAAGGCTTTCTTAAGACTTAAACTGTTTCAAAATGAAAAGGAACTCGATGAAATTCTTCAAAACAGGAATGACACAGTCCGCCTCAACAGAAAATTAGATTCACAAAATCAAGAATTCCAACACATCATTGTTGATCTGAAGAAGAAAATCAAAGTTTTAGAAACAGGCAAAACCAAAGTTCATAAGATTGTACCAACGATGCAAAAAGTAGACAGCGCACCTAAGAATGCATCATCAAAAACAACCACTAATGCTCTTACTTCATCTTCCACAGGATTCGTTGACACATCTAAGGGTAGAAGATCAAAGACCACAAAGAGACCAAAGAAGACTAGTATCTGGCTACCTAAGAGTGGAACATCTAAGAATGGAGAAGTAGAAATTAATGCATCTAGTGAGAATAAAACGCATGTTATGTCTAAAATAGAATCTAGCTTGGTTAAGTGTAATTCTACAAAAGATGTAATGAATGCTGAATCTTTAACAGTTATGAATGATGTTAATGCTTCTTGTGTGTTTTGTCATACTAGTATCTTATTTGGTAATCATCAAAAATGTGTTGCTAAAACTTTACTGAAGAGAAAAGCGAAACGAACTAGTGGCCTCCCTAAGCCTAACACAGTTGCCAAATCAATTTTAGGGAATCCACCACTAGCAGTTTCAAAGCAGACCATAGTTGCACCTATAGCAAATCCCAAAAAGAACAAATCACCTAGCACATTCCTTAGGAAGAAAGCAGAAAGTAGTAGGAAATGGCAACGTTGGCTACAGAACACAGCAAACTTTAAATGGGTACCTAAGATACTTAAATCATGTGCTTCTAACCCAACGGGTCCAACCGTTACTCCATTTGTTTCTACTAATTGTGATGCAGGTGGTTCAAATCGTTCTATGGATTGTTGATAGCGGCTGTTCCCGACACATGACCGGCAATCTCAAGCTTCTCAAAAACTTCATTGCAAAGTTTATAGGAACGGTCAGGTTCGGGAATGACCACTTCGCCGCAATCATGGGTTATGGCGACTATGTAAACGGGAACATCGAAATAAGTCGTGTGTACTATGTTGAAGGTCTGGGTCACAATTTATTCTCGGTTGGTCAATTCTGCGATGGAGACTTAGAAGTAGCATTTAGGGAGAAAACCTGCTTTATTCGTGATCTTCAGGGAAATGATCTGATGAAAGGAAAACGGGGAACTAGTCTTTACACCATCTCCTTTGAAGGAATGACAGCTTCGACTCCTATATGTTTACTCTCCAAGGCTCATCCCACGAAAGCATGGTTATGGCATAAACGATTGTCTCATCTCAATTTCAAAACCATGACCGACCTGGCAAAGCATAAATTGGTAGATGGTTTACCAAAATTCCGATATGCCAAGGATCATCTGTGTTCTGCATGCGAACAGGGAAAAAGTCACCGAGCTCACTTTCCACCAAACACAGAACATAGCACAGACCACGTCCTACAACTGCTTCATATGGATTTGTGTGGCAAAAAGGCAAATAAGCTAGGGACAGATAAGCTAATAAGAACTAAGGGAGAACTAAAATAAGCTGACTTACGCATCTGAATGAACTAACAAACTCAGAATAATCCAAAACTAAAAACAAATGAGCACTCCAAATCCTTAATAAGCAAAAATGTATCCTGATGTGCATACTTAATTTTGGCTTACTGAGGTGATATTGCAGGCTATGAAAAGCTATCAATAAGCTAACAGGAAAATTCTGAAAAATGTGTAACAAGTGATCTAGCAACCAAAGAGTTATTGTACCAAATCTTAGCTTAATTGAGCTTGTAATGAACACATGAAAAATCAAAAACTAAGGCTGAATGAGACAATTGGCTACTGATGTGGCAGATGGACAGAACTGGGTCAAAATCACCTTAAATCAAAATGGAACAAAACCAATTCTTCAAATACAACTTAATGCAATATAATGAACATAATAATACCAAATTCTAACACAAATCACTTATCTACCATGAAGAACTAATAAGGGCAGCTTAGGGTCAAAAATCTAGGTACATTAGTTCAAACCTGCAGATCCATTAAAATCAACTAACAACTACTCAAATTCAGCTTTTAACAAACAAATTAAGCATAACTAAAGTATTCCAAAAGGTCAAACTAAGAATAGCAACTAAAAAGTCAACAAATCATGCTGTGCCAAACACCACTTTTAAGACTGTTTTTAAATTTTAAAACTAGCATAGACCAATTCAAGCTTAGATTCTTAAACAACACTAGATTACTAACTTAATTAGACCCTAATGAACAACTTTTCAGATGGCGATAAGCACTAAATAAGCTGGACTTATATCTACTTATATTTTTGGCTTTTTTAAGGTTTTAAGTAAAAACAAGCACAGGCAACTCTAACTAATAAGAAAAACCAAAGGGCAGTAATAATGACAAATAAGCTACAATTAACCAATTAAGCACTAAAATAAGAAGTAAGCAGTTTTGAATTTTAATAGAAATTAAATGAGAAACTTACAAAACCATTAAGAACTTGAAGTGAATACAATTCGTGCAAGCTGAGAAGAGCATTACAATAAGCTAAAAGCTATAAGCTATTATACTACCCCTATACTATTCTACATTATACTACTCCTATTTCTAATCTAACTAACACCTTTCTGTGTGTGAGAAGAGGGCTATTTATAGCCAGCTGAGGAGGGCACATTAGGGTTTGAAAAGCTTCAGGATCAACCAATCATGGCCCTTGGATCAATCTTGGCCTCCAATCTTCTCATCTCAGCCCTTGATCATGTGTAGTGGTGTTGTAGCCAATGAAATAGCTGGGATTTTCCCACGTGGCATTCCTCTTGTCACATCATCTTCTAGAAGGGGTAATTAATAATTAGGAGCAGGGTAAATAGAGGTGGAAGATGATAAACAGTAATTGGGAGGGAAACGGGTAATTCAATTTTGGGGGTTTAACTGGGTTATTTAATTTTGACCTGGGTAGGATACGGGTTTGGGTTAAGGGTTTGGTCAGGTTGTGGGTTAAATAAAAAAAAAAAGTAGGCTGTCAATGGTATTGAGGGCTATTTTTGCCATATAAGGAAAGTTATCCAAGGGATGTTTTTGTAATTATGACATGATCCAAGGGCTGAATTTGAAATATTGAGCTCGACTTAAATCCATATGAAGAGTGTCTTCCCCATCTTCGGCTTTAAATACTCTTTCCATTTCTCGTGCTCGTTTTTGCCGGGTTTTTCTTTGATTTTTGTCCTTTTCCTTGTATCCATTGCCTTCACAATCACAAACACAAAAACACAAATATCTTTGGCATTTTGGTTAGTTTTTGGTCGTTTTGGTCTGATTTTGGTCAAATAAAGGTATGTGAATAAGCACATACCATTGATCATCAATGGGAAAAGGTTGATCAATGAATGGGTTATAAACTACTTTAGCTTCGAAAAGGTTATCAAACGGTGGGTTTGGTACTCTTGGTACACAGTTGGCTAATGGAACAAAAGGTGTCCTTCTTCTGCTTCTTATTCGAATTAAACTTTCCGGATCGGAAAGAGATGAAATTGGTTCTATTCCCGTTGAGCGAGTGTTCATACAATTCCTAAGAGAATCGAAGCAATGTCTAAACATACGAGCGAAGAATAAAAACAATTTGGAAAATCAGAATTGAAGAACCGATCGGATGGCAGGTGTACCGATCGGTTGGGAGTCTCGGAAAAAGTTGGTTCAGATGAACCGATCGGATGGATGATTAACCGATCGGATGGCGCTCTCGGAAAATTTGATTATTTGTGAAACCGATCGGATGGTCAGCTCGGAAAACTTTTTATTTTGGGATCCGATCGGTTCGATGGAAATCCGATCGGATAGGAGTCTCGGTTTTTTTTTTTTTTTTTTTTTTTTATAAAACAAACTTGGAAAGAAATGGACTTCTAAAACTTACAAAAACACAATCAAAATCCCCGGCAGCGGCGCCAAAAACTTGATGTGTTACGTGTGTGTACAAGTTTTAAATTTATAAAGGTGAATTACCAAATCTATGAATAACACATACGAACAAGTCAACTCGTCCATTATAGCAAGATTATGATGGTAAGTCAGGATCGTTCGCAGGGATTTGTGAGTGATTCGGATTGTAAGCTACTAAAAGTAAATCTCTTAAACAAGCAATTATGAAAATATAATACTTCAAATGATTAAAAACTACACTTGCTTAGACTAGTTTACTACTCTCGATAAGCATGATTGTGATAACTTTTGATAACATGTTGGTTATGATAATTAGTTGGTGAACTAATCTATTGTTCTTACAAGTTAAACCTTCGTCAAGATTTTAGTTCATAAAAACAAGCATTACGTTTAACCAATCAATTCAAGATCAATTCAAGGTTCATAAGTTTGAATTAACAAACTTAAACACAAAAATAGTCTTTTGTTTTATCAAATACGCTTAGGAAATGGTCAATACAAAAGGTAACCGATCATAGACAAAAGGTCACAATTGATTGCAAACAACTAATCTTTCGACCTTCAGCATTATTAACAACTAGTCAAACTTGATTAACAAATGTCACTATGAAACTTAACCACAATTGGATCTTAGAATTAACTTGAAATTGAATTAAAACATGTTATCACAATCATACGCAAATCATTAAGTCATAAACATCATCTAAGCAAGTGCACAAAGGCACTAGCCACTCATAGCAAACATGAACATAAACTCAGAATTTTGATCAATAGAAATCATGATTAAAAGTCTTACAATGATTGAAATAAGATTACAAATGATAATGTAATGATACCACAAGTATTGGTGTTGACTTCTTGAGAGTTTGACTTCCCAATGTTGACTTCTTGGACTTCCAAAGTTTCCTGGACTTCTGAGGACGAATTTGAGAGTTTTGAGAGAGATGTTTAGGCTTTTTGGAGAGTGGTAGATGATTGAATGAGAATGGTCTTTTAAAACACTTCACAAATGGCCATATTTATACTATTCTCAAGGCTTAGGGACTTAAATGCTGCAACTTGGCCTCCAAGCAGAGTAAAAGGAACTAGAAACACTTTGGGAAGGACCTAGAATCGTGATTAATAAGTTGGGACACTTAATAATGAAGTTTGGAATTACAGGTCACATCCAACCGATCGGTATTGGCTCCAACCGATCGGTTGGTCTTCTTTACCTCCTCCATCCGAATCGGTTGCGGGTTGCATCCGATCGGATGGAGATGTCCTGTAATGCAAATCTTGGACTTCCTTGTGTTTGGCTTGTATCTCTCTCGTAGAACTTGGTCTTTTCTTTGTCTTGGAACTTTGTCAACTTGGAATGATGAATACTTGGACCTTTATTCTCTGAAATGCCTTTTTGGAATGTGGTTCTGGACACGGGAATCTTCATATGATCATAAATATTTTCTTCTTCCTCATTCTTTCACTTTTTCTTCCTTTTTCCTGTACTTGGCTACATATACTTTGCAAACATACTTTGGTGCGATTAAGTAACAAAAGCATATAAATATAACCAAATAACATATACAAAAGCACGAATAACGCTACTAAAAACATGCACAATTTGAGCGTTATCAATATACAAGATCATTCATCCAACTTACAAATAGTTTCAAACATTTTCTACGGACACAAAAATAGAGGACCACGTTAACCCATCTTGAACAACCATCAGCACACATCAAACTTTAAAACTCTTTGTGACCTGTTTGTTTCATCAGTTAGAAAGAAGCGGACCATTGTACCTGGTCCAAACCCTGCTTCCTCCCTCAACTCCCTGAAACTAGTTGATGAAACAATTGCCACTTTCCTCTTCACCTTCCCTTGACCAACTATCATTGTTCTCTCACGTACTTCGAACACTTTCCCTATCCTTTCATGCTTCACAACAGCGGCAGAGAACCCATACAAGTTGTACTTCTTCACAAGTCTTGATGGTATAGATTGTTACAAAATGTACAAAACTTAGCATTAGTTTTTTTTGGGTGATTTTGTCAGACATTATGATCTATCAATCATCCTATCAGACATACAATATCTCAGACAAATGAAAGTTATATATTTGATTAAGCAACTGTGTCACTACTGCTTCCCAAACAGGCCAAATACACAGAACAAAATAGAGGACCACATCAACCATGCATAAAGGAAGTATAGCAGCTAAAGATCCAGCTCAAGCTAATGACAAGAGAAGAGTTGGAACAGAGGAAGCAGAGCATAAATTCAACCATATAAGTCTGTTTCGAAGCTACAACAACCTCACAAGCTATAGTTTGATAGTTGTTTAGTTTATAATCTCATTGAAATTGTAGCGTAGCATTACTTTGATTTTGAATTTCAGTTTGTATATAAACTCTCATTTGTACCCATTTTCATTTAATGTGAAATACACAAGTTTTTCCGTCCATAATATTTTCTCTCCAATTATCAATAAACCAACATCCACACTAACATTAAGCGTAACAATTTAAAAAATTAGCAAAGTTTCAATACACTTACAAGTCGTCCATCTCTCCAGAAGCATGCAGTCATCTTTCTGTAGAATGCCCTTTCTTCTTGGTATGTGTTTGTGAGTGTGTAATTTGATCGGATGAAATAAGATGGAATGTGTTTGTGTGTGTGATTTGATACTGTTAATGTGTTGTACACGACTTAGGTTATTTGCAAAAATTGTCCTCGTCGATATTCTTGCCTGAGGGTAGCTGAAGGGTGTTAAAGGCGGGAAAAAGTGGATTGGCAAAATTACCCTCACGTGCAACGCGCGTGAGGACTAACCTAACGGGATTTTCTAACGAGCGTTAGCCAGAAAATTTGCAACAACAGTAACTCTTCACGGGAAATTCTTGCAGAAAACTGAAAGTTCAGGGACAATATTTGCAGTTTTTTTTTAAGGACATATTTCAAAATTTTGTCAAAGTTCAGGGACATTTTTTGCAATTTACTCTAAATAGTTATCAATAAAGACATGATAACTACGAGGTTAACTTCATTCAACAATTAATACACTCAAACTTTTCTTTTTCAATAAAAAATGCATTTAATAGACATTAATTAAACTTTTAAATTATTATAATTAAATGTGATTTTCCACTTAATACACTTAAACATTTCATTTATTTACATCTTAAAAAATGCTTATTGAGCATCCGTTAGCAAATCAGTTATCCATACAAAGTTTTTGGAAAGCTTTCATGTATTTGAGTGGTTTTATAAAAATAGTTTTTTGAAATATAAAAGTTACTGAGATGTTGAGGTGCCAAAAGTTAAAATTTTTAATAAAAATCATTATAACTTGATGTGTTGTTCATGCTTTTAGTGCAGGCCTCCCTCAGGTCGGCTTTAGTCGAGCTCCCCAACTCGCTCGACGGTTGAGGTGCCAAAAGTTAAAATTTATAATAAAAATCATTATAACTTGATGTGTTGTTCATGCTTTTTGATGACGTATAGTCCATACCCGGGTCACGAACCCGATTAGTAAACAATACTAACAATTAAGCCCACCACGTATGGGCCGCAACTGGACTACCAGTTATGCGACTGGGGTCGACAAGGCCCAAACCCAAAGTTATTCCCGGATAATATATGGAGTATCTTCTAAATAAAGAAGATATATACCAAATATCCGATGTCGGCTAACACGCCGAGGAGTAGGGAACACGAAACCTACTAGGGTTTCGTGCATATATAAAGGGCATTCCAGCCCTCGGTAAAGGTACGATCTTCAATAAACCCTAACCCTTGACTAAACCCTACATTCGATTACTTACTCTCACGCCGGAGGATAATCGGGGGAGACAATCCCTCGATAAGCCTAACGGTGTTTGTTCTCTTTTCTTAGTGCGCAGGTTCCATCGAGCATTAAGATTCAATTGGTACGAGAATAGAAGTCCTATCAAGGAACGCCCAACTTTTGTATCAACAAGTGGCGCCATCCGTGGGACCCTACACTAAGAATTTTACCAAGAACTAGAATGACGAAACACGGAAGTCACAAGAGTCCGCATGGGAAGAAAGCGCATGACGACTCACTAGGGAAGAAGCATCAAACGGATGCGCCCCCAAAGCAGGCCACTGGGACAACCAGCACGCCTAGAAGCTTAGGAGCGTATTCAGATCTGGTCTTTCCTGCGGTAGAATCACTTACCAAAACTACCCCCGCTATTACAACAAGTACTAGCGCGGTAGAACTGGAGCGCACTCCTCTTGCCATGCCAGAGGTGAACTTCACTGAACCTCCCAACGCGCCTGTCCGAAACAAGGATCCTACCTTGGAAATAGACTCCATCGCGCTAGAAGGAGTCACTTCCGAATTAGCGCCAAGCGACTTTGTATCCCAAAACTACGAAGCCTTGACTGCGCTTATGCGAGAGGAGGCAAAGAAGAGGTCAAGCCAAAGTCTGCATGCCAGACTCAACTTCGACCCTGAGCACGAAGCATCCCCACCGCGCTACCAAAAGGAAAAACGCGAAAGGGATAGCCGCAAACAACCAGTGTTTGCCAGGATTGGAAGGAAGGTTGTGGACGATGAAGCAGCCGACCTTCTATATGTGGAAGAGCCTGAAGAGGGGGAGCGGCGCGCCAATGTCCACGCTAGGCTTGGCAGACGCAGGATCCAAGATAGGCTTGGGCGACGATGTTCCCCAAGTGAAAGCCCCTCAAGCTCCGATTCTGAGGATAGTCGGCGCAAGCGCCGCAGAGGAGCAAGCTCGGACTCTGATGATAGTCGACGCAAGCGTCACAAAAGAGTTCGCTCATCTTCAAGAGATTCCTCGGACAGCGAGACTGGACACTGGAAATCAAGAGGGAAATACCGCGACCAGGATGATGAAGACATGTCTCTTCCCTGGCGTCGCCAGAAGGTTGATGCGTTTACTAGGCGCATCAGTGACTTTTCTGAGAATAAGAAAAGGCGCATGCCTGCTAATGTCAAAACATATGATGGGACAGGTGATCCTGATGATCACCTAAAAATTTTCGAATCAGCAGCTACTATCGAAAATTGGCCACAGCCTGTGTGGTGCCATATGTTCAACTCCACATTAGTAGGGAATGCGCGCAACTGGTTTAGTAAGCTTCCACGCAGAAGCATTGGTGGGTTTGAAGAGTTGCGCAGAGCGTTTCGCTTAAACTTCACTCAAAGGAAGAAGTGCGCCAAAAACCCTGTCGAACTCGCTAGGGTTAAACAGCGACAAGGGGAATCCACAAGCGCTTTCATGGAACGCTTCAAGGACGAGTGCATGAAAGTCAAGGCGTGTCCAGAGATACTAAAAATATCGGGTTTTATGAATGCGATCAATAACCCAGATTTGATAAAAAAGTTAAACGATAAGGTTCCCTTAACTTTCGACGAACTCATGAAGCGCACGAGGTCTTTCGTCCAAGGAGAAGAAGCCGCCGCGGATAGCAAGAAAAGCTATTCGAACCATAGGTCGCAAGAAGAGTCAAGGAGACAATCCAATGACCAGAGCGGCAATCGTAATAGGAGTTACCGCAATCAAGGCGGCGGAAGGGGAAACGACAAGTATACCCCATTAACAAAAACTCCAAAGGAGATATTCGCAACAGAAGGGGCGAACTTCCCGAAACCACCACCAATCCGCACCCCAGAGGATAAGCGCATAGGGAATGGTTATTGCGAATACCATGGACAGAAGGGCCACACAACTAACGATTGCGTCCAACTGCGCCAATTGATTGAAAAATTGGTAAAGGAAGGAAAGATGGACCACCTCGTAAAAAACATCAGAGAAGGGAAAGACAAACAAAAACCAGTGGCCAAGAAAGAGACGCCAAGAGAAAAGGCAGATATCATCTACATGATACAGCCATGGCCGCGCGCGACAAGACAGAAAGTTAGTCAGCGTTTCTCTAAGGGAAACGAAATTTCTTTCCCCCCCTGACCGCGAACAACGCAGTAGTGGATCCACTTACCATCGAAATACATACGGGGGGTCACGACATCCGTCGCATGTATATAGATGGAGGTGCATCCGCCGATATTATATATGAACACTGTTTCAAGAAGCTGCGACCTGAGATACAGAGCCAGCTAATCCCAGCCACAACGCCGCTCACCGGCTTCACAGGGGGAAAAAATATGGCCCATGGGGCAATTACGTCTATTCGTAGAAGTTGGTGACAAACCACACTCTACAGTCACCTGGATGAACTTCATGATAATCAAATCCCCCTCTCCGTACAACGGTATCATTGGGAGACCTGGAATATCATCCATTCGCGCCGTGCCATCCACAGCGCATGGGATGCTCAAGTTCCCAGTGGAAGGAGGTATTGTCACCCTTTACAATACCACCATACCACCCAAAGAATGCAACACAGTGACAAGTGACGTAAGCGTTGTTCCAGAACAGCGCGCAATTAAAGTCCCAAACCTAACGGTCGCCATTCACCCTGAATACCCGGATCAACAGATATCTATTGGCGGGTCTCTGTCTGACAAAGGCAGATCAGCTATATGCGCACTCTTGCAAAATAATTTGGATATTTTTGCATGGGAACCAAAGCATATGACAGGAGTGCCACGCTCCATCACGGAACATAAGCTGCAAATCCGACAAGGATATCCTCCAATACGACAGAAAAAGCGCGGACAAGCTCCAGACCGCGCAAAAGCCATCCTGGAAGAAGTACATAAACTAGTAGATGCAGGCATCATGCGTGAAGTCTACTACCATGACTGGCTCTCTAACCCAGTGATGGTAAAGAAGAGCGATGGCAGTTGGAGGATGTGCGTAGACTTCACAGACCTGAATAAAGCATGTCCACAGGACTGCTACCCGCTTCCAGAGATAGACTGGAAAATCGAGTCTCTGTGTGGATATCCCTTCAAATGCTTCCTGGACGCATATAAGGGATACCACCAAATTCAAATGGCGGAGGAAGACGAAGAAAAAACGGCCTTCCACACAAGTCAAGGGGTCTACTGCTACACAAAGATGCCCTTCGGCCTAAAAAACGCAGGAGCAACATACCAAAGATTGGTGGACACTGCGTTCGAGAAGCAAGTGGGACGCAACTTGGAAGTCTACGTCGATGATCTCGTCATCAAAAGCCATACAGAGGAAGAGCTAGTGCGCGACATGGAGGAAACGTTCAAAACACTCAGGAGAATCAACATGAAATTGAACCCCAAGAAGTGTACGTTTGGCGCTACGGAAGGCATGTTTCTCGGGTATTTGATAGAACCCGATGGGATCAAGCCTTGCCCAGAGAAGACTCAAGCAGTCATTGACCTCCCCTCACCGCGCACACTGAAAGAAGTTCAGTCACTAAACGGCAAGCTAGCCGGACTGAACCGATTTTTATCCAAATCAGCAGACAAGTCACTTCCCCTATTCAAGACACTCAAGAAGTGCACCAAAAAGGGAGACTTCAGGTGGACTGCGGAAGCAGAAGAAGCCTTCCAACAGCTCAAACAACACATAGCAGCACTCCCAAAACTTGTCGCACCCAGACCAGGGGAAGAGCTGATCATGTATCTATCTGCGACCCAAGGAGCAGTCAGCGCAGTGCTATTGACAGACAGGAACTCCGTCCAAACACCCATCTATTTTGTTAGTAAGGCGCTGAAGAAAACGGAGATTAACTACACTGCAATGGAGAAATTGGTCCTAGCCTTAGTGTTTGCAGCGAAAAGACTGCGCAGGTACTTCCAGGCGCATCCAATCGCTGTTATCACAGACCAACCCATCAAACAGGTTATATCAAAACCCGATGCATCGGGACGCCTACAAAAATGGAGTGTGTTACTGGGTGAGCATAACATATCATACAGACCGCGCACTGCAATTAAAGGGCAGATATTGGCCGACTTCATCATTGAGAAGCCGGATACAGACACTCCACCTGCGACAAGCAAGGAGGAACTTCAAGAACCATGGATTCTATTTACTGATGGATCCTCATGCGTAGATGGATCAGGAGGTGGCCTTATTCTCACCAACCCAGAAGGAGTTGAATTCACCTACGCACTGCGTTTCGAATTCACAGCTACGAACAACGAGGCAGAATACGAAGCACTGCTAGCTGGGTTACGCATCGCAACTCAAATGGGTGCACGCAACCTAGAAGTAAATGTCGATTCGCGGCTAGTGGCTAACCACGTGTCAGGAGAATATATAGCAAAGGAGGAACACATGATCCAATACCTCGAAAAGACCAAATCTCTGATCCAAAACTTCGATAGATTTATCATCAAGCAGGTTCCCAGGAGTGAAAATAGGAAAGCAGATGCGCTGAGCAAGATTGCATCCACCAGTTTTGCGCATCTATCAAAACAAGTTTTGGTGGAAACCTTGAAAAACAAGTCAATCACAGAGATGGAAATATCCACGGTGATAGAAGAGGAAAATCCTACGTGGATGACACCGATCATTGACTTCATCAGCAATGGCATACTTCCCCAAGAGCAGAAGGAAGCTCGAAGAATCCGACGCACAGCGCAGCGATTCGAGCTCAGAGACGACGTCTTATATAGACGCTCATTCCTACAACCATGGCTTAGGTGTGTTGGACCTCTCCAGGCAGACTATGTACTTCGAGAGATCCACGCAGGTTCATGCAGCATGCACTCAGGACCACGGTCCATTGTAGCGCGCGCCCTAAGGTCTGGATACTATTGGCCAACTATGCACCGTGACGCACGTGACTTGGTACGGAAGTGCAATGATTGCCAAGTTCACAGACCTATTCCGCGCCGACCACAACATGAACTAACACCTATTACATCGCCATGGCCCTTCTACAAATGGGGTATCGACATCGCTGGACCTTTCCCCATTGCCGCAGGAGGATTGAAATTCCTCATTGTGGCAATAGATTACTTTACCAAGTGGATCGAAGCAAAGGCAGTAGCGACTATAACAGGTAACCAGGTGAAACGATTCGTGTGGGACAACATAGTATGTCGCTTTGGATTACCTGGAGAAATTATCTCTGATAACGGAAAACAATTCCGTGATAACCCGTTCAAAGATTGGTGCGAACAGCTGAACATCACGCAACACTTTGCATCAGTAACTCATCCACAAACCAATGGTCTGGTTGAGCGCGCAAATAGAAGCCTAGGCGAAGGAATCAAAGCGCGCCTGGACAGACACAAAGGTAGATGGGTAGAAGAACTATCACATGTTCTCTGGGCGCACCGAACAACCATCAAGGTTAGCAACGGGGACACCCCCTTCTCTTTGGTCTATGGGACAGAAGCTGTTATACCAGCTGAAATTGGAATGCCAACCATCCGTACTGCGGAAGTTAACGTGGCAACCAATGACGATGAGCGGCGCATAGACTTAGATCTATTAGAAGAGCGACGTGAACGCGCAGCAATACGCGAAGAGAAAGCCAAGTCGAGAATGAAAAAATACTATGATACCAAAGTACGCAGCACTTCATTCAGACCAGGCGACTTCGTATATCGCGACAATGACTCAAGCCGCGCAGAAGACACTGGTAAGCTAGGACCAAAGTGGGAAGGACCTTACGAGGTCATAGAAGCACTTGGCAATGGAGCGTACAAGCTACGCGACAAGGACGGACGTGAGCTACAGCGAACATGGAACGTCCGCAACCTTAAACGGTGCTATCTTTGAAGAAGGCTACGGCCCAACATGGACACTCATGCGCTTTAGAAAGTGCCCCCAATAAAGATCCATGTAATTTTATTTTTTAAGTATTATCTAGATAAGTATTCTTTTTCAAAACTTGCAAGTATTAATAAAACGTTATGGTTTCTAGCTAACTCCATAACACATTTAACTTTATTGTTTGCATCTTTTATCATCGTGTTTCAATATTGTTATAATCTTGCCTACATGGCGTGCATGCACACACTAAGACCCACGATGGCAGAAAGGATGAGTTAACCTAATAAACAACTCGTTGAGTAAGAGGGTTGCAAACCCATCAACATTGGATCACGAATCCTTGTTAAACACCTTGCGCTCAAGACGTTGGCGCAAGTTCCTTACGCACCCCACGACGGATGCGCAAAAGGGCACACTGTGCGCGTTTAACAACTCAGGTAGTCAAGACTTTTGACTCCTTAGAGTAAAATACGACAAGTAAAATTACAAAAATACATAGACAACTATGATTTCTTTCTTTACAATAAGTTAGACAAATTCAATACACGACTACGGTCATTATTTAAGGAAATTCATACACGATTATGATTCTTCTCTTTCTAAATACGCTTAGACACTTAAAGATATCTTCACGCAAAGATACATAAGTCATACAAGATCTACGAGGTCAAAAGCATAAGTATTTAGAAGTTACAAAAACACTAAGTACAAAAAGTAACTTTTATTTATAGAATACGTTTCTACAAAAAGACTTGTACAAAAAAGTTAAATACTATATGTACGCCTTAACTGGCTGGAGCCCCCGCTCAAAGCCGCTTCCTTTGCATCCGCGAGCCTCTTCAACAACTCTGCATCATCAAGGGAAACAGTGGCCACGCAGACAGGTACACCATCGGATCTAGGCTGATGCGCAGCGCCTATGCCGCACAGAATGGCCTTTCCTTTCTCGCCTTTCTTTCGTGCGACCCTGGAAACATGCGCATTTAGCGACCTTTGCAAAGAAATCTCTTTCTCAAGACGGAAAGGATTCAGAATGTCACGAGGCTGAGCAAAAATGGGTACCTTCAACTGCGCTACATCAGGCTTCAAGTAGAAGTCCACTTGCTGATCTGCATCATCCTGCAGATGCCTAGGAAGAGTGAGCCCCGCCATGATCACGCTGATAGGCTGATCCTGATCACGCTCCAAGCTACCGATATGCGGAAGCTCAAGCTTCTTTAGCTCTTCCATGGCAGCAACAAGCTCAGCATGGGCATTCGCCTTATACCCAGGCACCTCGGCAAGCGGCACAGTCAGCAACTTGGCCTCAGCAAGCTTGTCTGCTGCCGAGGTCTCACCGTGCGCAATAGCGCAGTTCACAACCTTCCCAAAGGATGCGGTGACCTCAGGATGCTCCAGCGTACACATGGCGGCCAGGCGAAGACCATGACTGATCAACCACCTACCAAAATAACACAAGTGTTAATACGAGAGAGGATATAAATATATACAAGTTATATGGAGATACAACAGCATGTACCTGCGCTCAGCCACAGACTGAACCAAATGAGGGTATAGCTCCTCATCATACTCGACGCTGAGCTTACGGAGCTTCTCCTCCTGCATCTTCAGCGCAAGCTCCACTTTGCTACGGAACTCTTCAATATTGGCAAAGTGCTTGCTCCTATTCTGTTGCAAGTACTTCAGCGCCCATAAAGAATTTCGCCTCTGAAGATCCGCAGCAGCACGCTCCTTCTCCAGCTCAGCCATCACAAACATCTTCCCCTCCCCCAACCTTTGCGCAGACGCCTCTGCGCGCTCCAGTTTAGCCTTGGAGCTCAGCTGCTCAGCTTTAGAGCTTGCTAATTCAGCCTGCACAGACGCTAATTGCGCCTGCAGTCTGGAAATTTCCTCAGACTTGTGCACCCTTGCCTGCGCCACCAGCTCAGACTGGCGCACAGCGATGGAGGCCAGCTCCTCCATCGTAGAGTCAAATGGACTTGACTCCACTTCAACATCCTTCGGTGAACGCGCCCCGTCCAGAGAATGACTCACCTCGGGTGGCGCACTCCCATCTAGGACGCCAGCGTCTTCCACAGGCTGTTCACTGCACAAAACATCAAGAGACAAGGTTAGTGCACAGTCAAGCATACACAAAATGCTCAGGAATTGCTAAAGAATACTTACATAGGGGGAGGAGTTGAGAACACGTCCCTCTCAGTCTCAGTCTCAGCCGTGGACGCACCTCCACCAGACTTCTCAGCATCCACACTGAAGACACGCAGAAACAAAGTTAGAATAAAGTATAACTTGACAAAAGTTTATTACTAAAATACTTACTTCATCTGCACCACAGTAAAAGACGGGCTTTCCCCAACATCAGTTCGCGGCCTCTTGGAAGGCCCTTCACCATCACTGCCAAGCGCTCTCTTGCGCGTCAGTGGGGAGCTCTCCTCCATCTCACTGTCAGTCTCCTCTAAATGGATCACCGTTTCAGGAAGAGGAGGCTGCGCAGCGTCAGGACCTGGCTGCACAGGAGGAGCCACCTCCTGTATTGGCTCCGCTACTATCACATCAGGGGAGCCTTCGGGATCTGGGATAACCAAATCCACGACGCGCCCTGCCGTCGCCTGCAGAATAGTCTGCTCACCATCCCCCAAAGGACGCACTCCCACTGCCACGGAACGCGGATTCTCCAGACGTACAACCGAAAAAAGGTCCATCTCTGCGCATAAAATAGACAAAAAGAAGCAAGTTACATAAAGTATGGAAAACGAAGAAACGCTTACACTAATAACGACAGTAAGGCGACAGAAGGAGCACCCACCCGTGCCATCCGCATTCAAGAATGTGGGAACTTCTGTCTCATGCTCAAAGTAGTTGCGACTGATGCCCATGTGCACCAGAAACGCTTCCGGATATGGTTTGATCGGAAGCCGGTTCTCATCTATGATCGCCGCATGATCCACGTTATACCACGTCTCAGGGGGGCGCTCATCCTTGGGCAGATTGGCACGGGTGTAAAACGGAAAGTGGGAAGGAAAGACGGCGGCGTCAATCCAAAAGAACTTCTCCCTCCAGTCTTTGAGTTTATCCACCTTCTGCACATAGCACTGCAACTTGCCTACGCGCTTGGAGAAGGTAACCCACCCATTTGACCACGTCGCGTGATAAAACGCGCGGAATAAGTGGAGGGACGGGTGAACCGCTAACAAGCGACAGTTCACCTCAAAATTAGCAATCTTCCCAGCACCAATACAATGCAACTGGGAGATGTGGAGGTCGTAATAATGGAGTATGTCACTCAATAACATGGAGATGGGGACGCGCTGATTCGCCCACTCGAAAAAGCGCGTATATAACCCCACCTTCCCGGCAGGGAAATCCGCGATGGTGTCATTTGGACCTGGTACCTCTGGGCGCAGGCCCAAAGGGATAAAATAATCCGAAGTGAACTGCATTAGTTCATCCTCGGTTATGTTAGAATGGAAATCATGAAGTTGCGCTACCATTTTGTGATTCAGACTATGTGCGCACGCGCTATTACCTATGAATTATCTTTCTTGAAAGCAGAATTGAAGATGTAAAAATGGTGGAATTGCGATTTTTTAACTGTGGACGTCACAGTGAATGAGAGGCGGTAGTTTATATACTTTTCCTATCCACCACAGATGAGTGACACGTGTATCCCACTAACTCAAATCGTGTGGCTAGGATAAAGGACGGTACAAGACAAGTGGGCAACCTCTCCATTTCCCAAGGTACCCAAATTGCACTTTTTTGGACTAGATACATGATACGTGTATTTTAGGCGGTATATTTTTGAAAGCTTCCCGCGTACGAGTGAGGAATTAATTCGACACAACTTTAGTCTAGCATCCGCAGGTTTTACCCTGCGCATACTAGACTGGGGGGACATGATGACGTATAGTCCATACCCGGGTCACGAACCCGATTAGTAAACAATACTAACAATTAAGCCCACCACGTATGGGCCGCAACTGGACTACCAGTTATGCGACTGGGGTCGACAAGGCCCAAACCCAAAGTTATTCCCGGATAATATATGGAGTATCTTCTAAATAAAGAAGATATATACCAAATATCCGATGTCGGCTAACACGCCGAGGAGTAGGGAACACGAAACCTACTAGGGTTTCGTGCATATATAAAGGGCATTCCAGCCCTCGGTAAAGGTACGATCTTCAATAAACCCTAACCCTTGACTAAACCCTACATTCGATTACTTACTCTCACGCCGGAGGATAATCGGGGGAGACAATCCCTCGATAAGCCTAACGGTGTTTGTTCTCTTTTCTTAGTGCGCAGGTTCCATCGAGCATTAAGATTCAATTGGTACGAGAATAGAAGTCCTATCAAGGAATGCCCAACTTTTGTATCAACACTTTTAGTTTCGCTCATTTGATCTCTAACAATTTTAACAGTAGATCTATCTGTTTTGTTGTCTAAAAATTAAAATTGACTTAGGCATTTGCTTAAAGATTTTAACGTCACACGTTACACTATGAAGTAAAGTTTAACATTTGTATTATACGATTATATGGCACAACAAATCTGTTACATATTAGACATCATTAAGGGGCCGTTTGGTTTGTTGGTAGAACTCACAATGGGTATCGGATTTGGTATGGGGTATAATGACAATAGATATGAAAAAGTGTATCATTACGATTGTTTATGTTTAGATGACAAAATATGGTATGAAAAAATGTATAGATATTTGAATTTGATAGTGGAAAAGAAAATGGCCCATGGAATGAATTTCATAGACACCAAATTAATGAGTAATAAATCTATGACTATTATATACATATTTCATTCCTGAGCCCACTAAACAAACACCTTAAATCGGAATGAAATCAATTGGCCCATTCCGATAAGACCATAACAAACGCACCCTAAATGTTTTCACTATACCACGTTTTTATGGTGTAGAGTGTAGACAACTAAAGTCGCTATATACAAACGGGATGGGTTATTTAGCCCCCCCCCCCCCCCCCCCCCCCCCAAATATACAAAAAGGACCCCCTTACTAGGGAGGGTTTTGTCCTTTTTTTTTTTTTTTTTTTTTTTTTTAAATGCTTTTTTAGTGTTTATTTCTTGTGTTATTTTGTGTTATGTTTTCTGTAGTGTTTATTTGTTATGTTTTTTGTATTCGTCTAATGTGTTTTTATTTAATTAAACAACAACAATAACACACTAAATATTAACACATTAAACAACAACAACAACAACAACTGTTATTATTCAATTAAACAACAACATTAACACATTATTTAAAAACAACAACACCTACTACACATGAAGATTATTTATGTCATCTATAAGCTCATGGAATATTGCACCCGACTGACATGCGTGATCCACGAGATTTCTTGCCATTTCCAGTAATGCCTCCAGCGTCTTTATTCTTGTCTTCAACATCGTGTTTTGAGACAATAACATCTTGTTTCTAGCATGTCAATCTTATTATCTTTAGCTTCGCAGTTTGAGCACTGCGTTGAAAAAGAGCCTTGACTAAAGTACTCTCTTTCAAAAGCATCCTTCCACATAAAGTATCCACACCCATAATCCTCTGTTCCTGGCTGTTACATGTTAAAAAAATTATAATAAATGTATTATTAACAAACAAATTATTTATATATTTATGTAAATAAGCAAACGTATGATTATTTACCACCGAAAAAGGACATGCGTAATATGGTTGACCATAAGTCTTGCGTGTACAGGATGTTTTTTCTATAATGAATCCTCTCCGACAATTTCGTTCCATCTGGCCAAAGACTTTGTATAATTATTTACAACATAAATCTGTAATATTATTATTAATTTAAATAAATTTTTAATCATTTACTATGTTTTGAACGTGTCAGAATACAAACAGTTATTTACAACATAAATCAGTAATCATTTATAATGTTTTGTTGGTACAATTATTTACAACATAAATTAGTAATCATTTACTATGTTTGTGCTCTTATATTCTCAATAATTTCAATATACATGCGTAGTCGATCGGAATATAAAGTTTCCCATGCAAATGCATTAGGAAGTCTGTACGCCCCCATTGTGGGTGAGTAGTGGGGAGTGGTGAATTTTCATCCAGTGTCACATAAATGAAGTGAGCAGAGTCATCGTGCCCACACGGGCAATCACAAGGGGGCCACTTTCTTTTGATAAGTCTGGACCGGACAATAGCGAAAAACATGTAAAACTTTGTTGTGGGTATATAGATACAACTGGCCGATTAATTAGTGAAGCAATAACCAACCCCGTGTTTGGCATACTCATCCAGTAGTCCCGCGGTGCAAATCCAGGACCGACCCTTTCTACCGAGCTCCGAATTCGGTTAAAGCCATCAGGCCACCACATACTTGTGTAATAGTCCCTGCGACTGTTTAACTCTTGCATTAAAAGAGCTTGAATTTCGGACCACCTATCTTCCTGGTAACCAATACCGATGGCAACACACCGAAACCCAAAATTTCCATCACCTATCACATTATAAATACTTATGATGTATCGATGGAAAAGCTCTGGAATATGCTCCATCAAATATTTGCTAACTCCATCTCGAACGTATAACCTATGTCTTCTACTTTGTTCAACTCTGGGACCCATGTATGAACTATGTCTTGCAGGTTCTTTGTTCAAGTCCAGGACTTTTGTAGATCTTGAATTTGTGCTTCTTCGGTGAACTATGGTTGGTTCTTTATTCAAGTCTGGGACTTTTGTAGCCTGGGACTTTTTGTCCTTTGCGCTCGGACGTCCACGAGTACTTTTGTGAACAGCAGGTTCTCGTATATCAACAGATTCGGGATCGTATATCCCTCTCACTTTCTTTAACATATTTTTCTTGACAAACGACGACATTTTGCCAAAAACATTCTTGAATTGTCGTATGTCAGTTTCACAAGAAGGACCATCTTCAGGCATAGGAGTACTGATACTAGGCCACGGAACAGCTAGGGTTCTCCAAAAAATATCAATTCTCTCAGGTGAAATGCCATTTCTGCATTCATTAAAAGTTACTCATATAAATTACAGATATTAATGGAGAAAATAACTTGATAGTCATAAATTTAATTTAATTACCGTGAATTTGATAGAAAAGCAGTTCGTGAAAGCATGGTAGCCCATAAATTGACCGCAACTGATGACCACATTCTTCTGCGGTGATCGACCGTTGGAGTTCTTCAAAAATGAGTTCCAAAGCATAAAAGGAAACTTTATACCACGATTCTGCAAATAGTGGTATATTACATATTTGCATTCTCGCGTTTTTGCTTCTATTAAAAGTTTCTTTTATCGCAGTTTCTTGCGCAATGATAATCTTATCGATCGAACTCAACAACCGAACAACGTCTCTAAGTTGGACTGTTTGCTGCCCAAGTATAATTTCAACAACGCGTGTTGACTCTCAACTCGGCATGTTGTTGACTAGTCGTAGCTGCAATATTGATCGGTAATAAACGTGAGAAACATGCCTGAATAACCTTGCAGCCAGTTATTCAGATACAAAGACATATCTGAAAAAACAATAAATTAATAAAAAGTCATTCGGGTACTTATTTATTAAATGATAAAAACAATGAATTAATGAGTAAGTACCTGCATGTTCGACCAATAACTGTTGTAGGTGTTCATAATAATGAAAGAATATATCGTGTGTCGGAGCTTTAACCATCCAATCCCATGTTCCTTTAATGGACTTATACTCCTTTAGCGTATTACATCTATTTCTGCAATACTGAAGCACATTTTGTGAAATATGCCAACGACAAAGTAATTTGTTAGCGTTCGGGAATTCTTCTCTGCATGCCCCAACCAACGCTAAATCTCTGTCAGCGATGATAACACACGGGTAATATTCTTCGTTTATCACCTCCTTCACACATTTCAATACCCATAGAAAATTAGGACCTTTTTCTTTGTCTAAAAAGCTAAACGCCATTGAAAATGTTTTGTTTGTTGAATTTACTCCGAAATTTTCAAAAAATGGCAATTTAAACAACGTGGTATTGTATGTGGAGTCCATTAGCATAATTTCAGGGAATGTACACCATAGAGCATATGACGTGGGGTGAACAAAAAATAGTTCCTCAAGCTCATTATGCTCATTTACCCTCGGGTAATATGCATAACCTGAACGCATCAAATGTGTCAAAAGGACTTGGATTGGAGTTCTATCACCTATTATGGCTCCACGGATCTTATTTTGTGCTTTATATATAGTTCTAACGCTAGACACGTTATCCGGATTACGCTCTGTAGAAACTAGAAAGGGGAGGGGGTTGAATAGTTTCACCGTTTAGAATTACGTTTTAAAAACTTTTAGTTCTTTTATGTTCTTTTTGAAAAACCGTTAGATTCAATAGTTATGTGATATCTATAAACACAATAATAATGCGTAAAGTAAGTAAAGTAAAGACAAGAGATAAAGGAAGAACACAACCAAACCGAGACGCAGAGAATTATAGTGGTTCGGCACGAAGCTCACTCTTCAACCTACTCCACTCCCCGAGTACCACACTCGAGAGTTCACAATCACTATGTCAACACACTCCCTTCAGGCGGAGCAAACCGTACACCAAATCTGTTAGGAATTAAGCTTAAGCAGTTAAGACTGTTGGAGGTAACAGTTAGGACTGTTGAAGATTGAAGTTAAGACTGCTGAAGAGTGTTGAAGACATGAGCAGTTAAGACTGCTGAAAGAAGAAGTTGAGACGGTTTATGATTTATGTAAAGTAGATAATTATGGAAAATATATTGTGTATATCGTATAAGAATAGATTGATAGTTATCTTGTACAGGAATCCTTAGTCTATAAAAGGATTGCCTAGGTTAAGGTTTAGAATACGCATACACATAGACATACAATACGATATAGTTCATACGTATTAGAAAGGTTCAAGGTTGTAAACCCTAGTGATAGGAAGATCACTCGTATTATTTTCTAATAATATTGAATCGTTGGAAGTTATTATTCTGTGTTCTTTGTTTATTCTAATCATACAAAACACATAAGGTCTTCTAAGTGCTAGCTAGTAAATTCCGCGTGCTAGACTAAGTATAATTCTTCGTATCACATCTAACACAAGGAGTGTGTGTAGATCCGGTCAAGTGGTATCAGAGCCAGGTTGCTGATACATAGATTTAGAAGATCCGAGAAGAACAAAGATGGACATGGAAACAACACCATCCACAACCAACATTGCTGCTAAGCTTCCTATGCTTAAACCTAATGAGTTCGACATGTGGAGACTTCGTATTGAGCAGTTTTTCCAAGTGCAAGACTATGCACTATGGGAGATCATTGAAGATGGAAACTCTTTTACCCCTGTTGAAACAACAACTGTTGTTGAAGGTAAATCTGAGACTACAGTGCAGACAAAGCCAACCACTAATGAAGAGAAGGCAAGGTACAAGAATGATATTAAGGCTAGAAGTTTGCTTCTGATGACTATTCCCAATGATCAGTTGCTGAATTTTAGTAAGTTCAAGTGTGCTAAATCTCTTTTCGAAGCTATTGTTGCAAGATATGGTGGGAATGAAGCCACCAAGAAAACTCAGAAGACCCTTCTCAAGCATCAGTTAGAGAACTTTACTGCAACAAGTAATGAGTCGTTGGATCATATGTTCAATAGGCTTCAAAAGTTGGTGAGTCAATTGGCTGTTTTAGGGATTGAGATGCCTCAGGAAGATCTCAACTCAAAGTTTCTGAGAAGTCTACCTTCTGAATGGGCTATGCATGTGGTAGTATGGAAAAACAAGCCTGATATAGATTCCATGAGCTTAATGGATCTATATAGCAACTTCAAGATAGTTGAACATGAGATTAAGAAGTCTGCTGGATCAAGTTCAAGCTCAAGCTCAGGCAATTTGGCCTTTGTATCAACTCCCAGTTCATCAAGTTCTGATGAAGAAGTCCAAGTTAGTGGAGCAGTTGGAACTGCTAGTGCAAATCTTGGTACTGCTAGCACCTCGAGCAGTACTAGTGGACTTTTGAATGATGATACTTATTGTGCTTTCTTGACTACTCAGCACAATGGAAGTATGTTGACTCATTCAGATCTTCAAGAGATTGATGAAGATGACATTGAAGAGATGGATATTAAGTGGCAGCTCTCTCTTCTCAGTTTGAGAGCTAGAAGATTCTTGAAGAAGACTGGCAAGAAGATTGTCATAAACAGTAATGATGTTGCAGGGTATGACAAGTCCAAGATTGAGTGCTACAACTGCCACAAGAAAGGTCATTACTCAAGGGAGTGCAGATTGCCAAGTCAACAAGATGGAAAGAGTAGAGCATATGGAAACAAATCGAGAGTTGTGGAGGTTACTGATTCAAGCTCGAAAGCCATGGTTGCTATTGATGGCTTAGGATTTGACTGGAGCTATATTGCAGAGGAGGAAGCAGAAGCATCTACAGAGGTTGCTCTCATGGCATTTTCTGATTCTGAGGTACAAGTTTCAAAATGTTCTAAATCTTGTGAATCTTTAAAAGAATTGGAAACACTTAAAACAAGATATGAGAGTCAGTGGAAAGAATTAAAAGAAACTGCTTTTAGCTTAGCAAATCATAAGAGAGCTTTAGCTGTGTTAGAAGAGAAAATTATTCATTATCAAAACAATGAGTCTAAGTTTTCTGATGATATGATTATTGTTAAGAGAGACTTAATGTCTAGAGAGAATGAGATCACTGTTTTAAAACATGAGTTAGAACAGGTTAAGAAAGCTAAGGAGAACATACAGATGAGTGTAGACACACTTGAATACACATCAAAAGGTGTTAAACAGATAATTGAGAGTCAGATTCAAAATAAAGCTAAGTCAGGCCTAGGATATAAGTCAGTTCCACCTCCTTATAGAGGAATTCCATCACCCAAAGGTATAGACTTAGAACACACAGGACTCCCTAAATTTCAATTACCTGAACTTAACTATGGTCCTCAACCTAAGAAGGATGTAGTTGATAAACCTGTGTTTGTTAGTGCAAGTGATAAGTCACTATCTGAGGACAAGGTGTCTTCTGATAGGTCCTCACCTAAGGACTCAGATGCTCCAACAATTGAGGAATGGACTTCTGATGATGAGGATGATCAGGCTGTGGTTAAGCCTGTTAGTGATAAAGTGGAGGAACCAAAAGTTCCAAAGATGGTTAAACCTGAGACTGTTAGGCCTAGATCAAATGCCAAACCTTTTGGACCAACAGTTAGGTATGCAGAGATGTATAGAACCACAAACAAGCCAAGAGGTAACCAGAGAAATTGGAATGACCTCAAATCTCACCAATTAGGAAAGGATTTTGTTTGCTATAGGAAAGCTTGTTACTCTTGTGGTAGCTTTGATCATCTTGCAGCTTTTTGTGATAAGTATGTTAGAGGGTATTCAAACAAGAGCATGTGTCTAGAGAGACCTAAAACTCCTCCTAGGAATGACAAGATGATACCCAGATCAGTTCTTTTGAGGTCTGGACCTAGAGCAGTTCCAACTGCTAGACCAGCAGTTCCAACTATCAGACCTATGAGACAGATTCACCCAAGGCCACCAGTTCAAAATCCAATAAATGTTTTTAAACCATCATACAAAACTGGTAAAAGAACTTTTTATGAGAAAGCAGTGGTGAAAAACCAAGTTTGGAAACCTAAGGTAACAACTGCCAAGCCAGCAGTTCCAACTGCTAGCAAGGTAATTGGTACTGGTGTGAATAAAAACACTGCTAAGGGAAACATGGGTAATGGGGTGAATGCTTCAGCATGTTGGGTATGGAGACCAATTCAACCTAATGGTGCTAAGACTGTTTTGAAAAGAATGAATTATGTTGATGCTAGAGGAAAGCCTAAGTCTGTTTTGGCTTGGGTTCGACAAGGAAATTAATTTTTTCTTGATATATGCATTGTTAGTCATATGCTTGTATTTGGTTTCTTTGTTTTTGGACTAACAATGGCAGAATTGGAGAGAAAACACCAAGGGATTAAGAATGCTTGATGTTTTGGACTAAATCGTGTTCTGGAGATTAGTATGTGATCCTTGCATACAACAAATGGTAATTGGTTCACCATGTCTTATCCACATAAGAACCAACTAGTCCAGAGCAAACGATTTCTGGTAAAGACTAATCAAATCCGTTTCTGGTTGAAAATTTACCAAAAATTGTATGGTTATCAGCTCACCATATATAAATGTGAAGAGTTAGCTAGTCCAAAGCAAACGGCTATTGGTAAAGACATATCAAATCCGTTGATAGCTGATAGTTTGCTAAAAACTATGTATGAGCCATGTTATTTTAAAATTCTTATTTCAAAAAGTTGGGACGGCTCAATAAAAATTTTCCAACAGTTGAGACGGTTAGTACAAAATATTGGTACGGTTTAACTAGCCGTTATGACTAACGTGTCGGTAATTAATTTTGGAGTAAAAACTAGCCGTTGGCGGTTTGTTGCGATTTTTACTGGATGAATTACGGATTTTGAGGGATCCTCTTATAGATATTTTAACTTTTATTTTATTATATCCTTATACTAAAATAACTAGTTACCATATTCTTTAAGTCGGTCAACTTGAAACCCTAACTCTCTCCATAAACTCTCAATATTACTTTCATCTTCTATCTTTTCACTCACGATTATTATTATTCACGGCTGTTAACTAATATTTACTGCTAAGAATGACAAGATTGGATTTTGTTAAACGTCACAACCAGGTTGCGTTTTTAGAAAGAACAGAGCAAGGAGATGGGCCAAAATTTTATGAGATTGTGGATTTTCTCAATCACTCTCACATAAGGTATGCTCTAACTGTTTCTCCTACTCTTTATGTTTCGCACATCACACAATTCTGGCAGAATTCATCTATCTTGACAAGTGATGATGGAAACTTAGAAATTCATACTAAAGTAGATGGCATTAAATTTGTTGTTACCGAGTCTATACTTAGGAGACATCTTAAATTAAATGACTCAGATGGTATCCACACTATGCTAAATACTGAAATTTGGGAAGAACTTGAAAAAATAGGGTATAATACATCTGAACATAAATTGACTTTTCAAAAAGCATGTTTTTCACCCCAATGGAGATTTTTTATACATACTCTTCTGTGTTGTTTAAGTAATAAAAAGACTGCTTTGGAACAATTCAGTAGCAATATTGCTATTGCTCTCATTTGTTTGTCTACAAACAGGGTTTTTAACTTTTCAAAATATATTTTTGAGGGTATGGCATCAAATGTTGATAGTAAAACAAAGTTTTTAATGTATCCCAGGTTTGTTCAAACAATTTTAAATAAAAAGAAAAACCTGCTTACAGAACCAACTGAAATTTTTGCTACGCCTAGTCTACAATCAAAGGTTTTTCAAAATATGACTATGGCTAGTAAACTTTTTCAAGGGGAACCAGTTCCATTATTTCCTCAAATGATTCAAACTGAGTTGGGTGAAGGTTCAGCAGTTCCAACTAATCCCCATCACACATCCACTCAAGTATTTGAAACAACCCAACAACCACCTATCACTCAAGTATGTGACTGAATCCATGCCCAAAGATTCACCTCTCATAGCAGGTAACACAGCTAGAAGTGATGAGGGTAGTTCTTCACAAACTGAATTGACGGCTTTATGTACCAAGTTAGTAAACAAGGTTGATACTTTGGAGAAGGAGCTAAAGCAAACCAAGGAGGAATTCAAAGCTCACAAGGAGACTTTTGCCAAAGTTTATACAAAGCTAACAAAAAGGGTGAAGAAGCTTGAAGAACAGTTGAAAAAGAAAAGGGCAAGAGTGGTATTGGATGAAGATTCTGATGATGATGATTCAGATGGCTCTGAAGGGGATGATGAAAATTCTTCCAAACAGGGGAGGAAATCTGGTAAAGAGAGGAAATTTGAAGATAAGGATAGATCAGCATCTCAGGGGAGGTATGAAGAAAGTTCTGAACAAGATCAAGGTTTTGATATTGGTTCAGGTTCTTGTAATATTCATGAAGAAACAGCTGAAACACATCAAGCAGTTCCAAATGAACTGCTGAGACAGAGCAAGAGACAGAGCAAGTAACAGTTCAAACTGCTGAGAAAGAACAACAAGCAGTTCCAACTGAAGAAACTTTTGATGAAAAAGATTTCAAGAGAAGATCAGATAAAGGAAAGAATCCTATGACATCTGAAGAAGTGGCTGCTGTTCAAGAACTTGAAAGGCTTAAAAGGTTGAAACCAAAAACTCAAGAACAGATTGATCATGATGCAGAGGTTGTAAGGCAAATGTTAGAAGAAGATTTGGCTGATAAGGAAGCTGAAAAGGAAGCTAAACAAGCCCAGATGGATCATGATGAAGAATTTGCAAGGAAATTGGCTGTTGATGATATAAGGAATATATCTGAATTCATGGAAAGAAAAAGATCAAATGAAGTAGATCAAGAAGAATTCAATGAACAGTTGCAATATTCTCTGGATTCTGATGTGATGGTAAAAGCACAAGCTTCTATGGTTCTTAGAGATCAAGAGTTAAATGAAGATGAGAAGACAGAGGAGCTTAAGGAATTTATACTCAAGAAGAATGGAGTTACAAAGTGGGAAGATCTGATTCATAGAATAAGAGAAAGCCAGAAGTCAGGGTACAAGACAAAGTTACCAACAAAGAGGGAACTTGTTGAGGATATGAAGCATTATTTGAAGAACTCAGCAAATTACTTAATGAAAGATTTCAAGGGAATGTCTTATGCTATTATTGAAAAAGAATTATGTGAAACTTATGCTATTTTGAATTCTCCAAGAAGAAGTGTCAAAACAGGTAAGAAGAGGGAAGCAGAATCTATGGAATCAAAAGTTGCTAAGAAACAAAAGTCTGATGAAGAAGGATTAACTGATGAGAAGATCAAAAGCATGATGGTGATTATTCCAGAGTCTTCTTACATTAAACATTTGCAGGTCAAATATCCAATAATTAACTGGGAAGTGTTTACTGATGGAAGGATGAAGGGATGGAAGATTATTAGACTTGGAGATATTTCTGAAAGATATAAGTTGTTTGAAGATTTACTTAAAGGCTTTGATAGAGAAGATCTAAATCAACTTTGGAGCTTAGTAAAGGAGAAGTTCAGAGATATTGATCCAGTTGAAGATAAAGACAAAGAACTATGGGTTCAATTGAAGAGAATATATGAACCAGATGGTGGAGAATCGATTTGGAGATTTCAAGCTCAAGTCAAGGATATTTCTTGGAAGTTATTTGGTACATGTGGAGTACACAGAGTATCTACAAAGGATGGAATAGAGATATATATTGATGAAGCGAAAAGTGTACCGCTTTTAGGGAGTCATTTAAGCCCTAAATCGTATTTATTTGATCAAATATTGCCCTAAATCATTCCTTTTGTCATTTTAGGTACTTTGGAGATGAAATCTGGAAAAGGAAGCATTTTGGACGTTTTTGGAGCATAAAAGTGAAGAAAACGACAAAGTCTCAAAAATATGCTGGAAAGTACCTGTGACGGCATCAAGCCCTAGTGTGACGCCGTCAGCCCTTGATAAGCCAGAGAAATTTTGGAAGATTAAAGGGGGACGGCGTCAAGAAGGTCGTCAAGCTTTGATAAGCCAGAGAGGATTTTAGAGGATTAAAGGGGGACGGCGTCAAGAAGGCCATTAAGAAACCCTAAACGCGGCGAGGTGACGGCGTCACGACCCAAAGGGTGACGCCGTCAGATCTGTTTTCCTATATATACTTTTATAATTTTTAGTCATTAGTGTGCAACTTTGTGAGGAGAAACCCTAAGACGAATTTTCTGCCATTTTTAAGGGTTTTATACCCTTGGATCTCCCATGTTTAATTGAAGATAAGTAATCAATTAATCATTCAATATGTCTATGTGTTGTTTGATTATATCTTGTTCTTGTCTTTTAATTAACATGCTAGGCTAGATTTATCTTGTGTTTGCTTTAGATCTAATGAAACCTAACTATTGGTTATTGGTTGTTGGTGTGTCATTAATTGTATTGGATGATTGTTTATCGATGTTAGGCTTAAGAAAACTGGCTAACCTCCTATACGGTAACTTGCTTGAACGTCTTAAGAAACATGAACCAATGCGTACTAAGGTTTTTATGGTTGTATTTAAAGCATGAGCGAATTCTAGTGATCCCATGTTAGGAGCTTCTTAGCCGGCTTGACATAGGAGTGAAGTAGGAGCTTGTAGAGTTGGGGAAGTACGTATGCCACCCCACGATTGGTATTAAGGAATACACCCGTCATCCACGCAATTAATACACACTAATCAACCGGTAAAAGATAGTTAGGGAGTAAGGAAATCTAAGTAAACACATTTCTCTCCATATAAGTTTCACAACCTTTTCATTTCCAGTTATTTTATTTTATTTGCATTTGTAGTTATTTGGGTTAGTTGACTAGCAACTAATTCCGCCCACTCCTTCAAACCCGAGATTTTACTTACTTTCATAAAAATATAAAAATACAAAAAGAATCTTCCCTCACCCTTAGACCTATTAGAGTAGTTTTTCAATCCTAACGACACTATTCCCCTAGAGAACGATCAATCCCCCGGTACTTGCCACTTCACTATACTACATCGGTCAGGTACACTGCCTGGTGGGGATTGCAAGCCTCTTGAGATCCCTCGAGAGGTAAAACCTGTTGTAAGGTCGCAAAACCACGCATCAAGTTTTTGGCGCCGCTGCCGGGGAATAGTTATTGTTTAGGTTAAGATTTTTATTTTATTAGGTCTACTCACTAGATTCCTTTCTAGTGGGATTTTTATTTTATTTTTCTAGGATTTCTTGTAGTCTATCTTTTTCTTTGTGCCCTTTGTTTGTAAAACCATTTTCATTTGTCACTATGATGGATGAAATTCCATTTAGATCATTGACAATAGAGGAGCAATTATATTTCACCAATAGATTTGTTTCCTATCATTCCTATGAATTTTTGTGTGATCTTTGTGATTTCCAAAAGGAGTTAGGGGTAAGGTTAGATGGGTTTAATGAATTCTATGCATGTGAGATTTCTATTAGACGAGCATTATCTGGATCAATTCCTTTTAGTCAGGCCCTTTGGATGAATTTTGAGGAAAGCTTCCTAACCATGACCCATAAGTGGAACGAATTGGTGGATTCGTATGAGCAAAGAGACCTAGTTTCTAAGAACATGGACTTAGAATCAAACCAAGATTCTGAGATGGTTAGTTGCATGAGTGGGATAGATTTCACCAAAACATACGACACACATGAGGGTAGAGTTGAGCCACCTAGCTACATGTCATGGTTAGGCACTACCATAATACAGGGTGAACACTTAGGTGATCTTGATGTGATGGAGGATCTAGCCGAGCATGATCACATTGATCAAAAAGACCTAGGTTTTATGATCGATGACGATGAATCTCAAGAAACACATGATGAATCTTTTGGGCAATTTGAATATAGCAGTCAGAATATTGAGGATGATCCTTATGATTCGGATATAGAAGTTGAGATGCCTAGAGAAGCACTTGAGATATTAGGGAAAATGTTAGGTTTAAATTCTACCAAAACCCATGATGAGGATATAGGTGATCTTGACACAAGGAATGATGAGGTTAGTAACATAAGCCCGCTAAGTACCTCACAAGTCCTACCATCATTTGAGGCACACACACCGCCCGTGACTTACCCGGAAGAAGTTGAGGAGACTATAGGAACTCCAATAGAGGTAGAGCCCTTGGACCAAACACAACTAGAAGAAATAGGTTTGAATGCTTTTAGTGATCACAACCTTTCTTTTAGTCCTATGGAAGTTCCTAGTTTTGATGAACCGGAGCCTCAACCAAAACCGTTACCTAATCTTCCATCTTTAGATGTGAACTTAGGAATTGAATTAGGTCCCGATCCACCCATCAAAACATATAGTCCAGGTAGTCTTAAGTTTAAGGTAGTAGACATTAAGCCTTGTAGTGAGGAAGACAATATAGGAGTGAAAAATGACCTTACATGTCTACATCACCCATTCATGATTGATCACAAGGAACATTATGGGTTTAAACCGGGTTTATTAGGTCAAGATGGATTCCCAATTAGGAGTTTCTCGAAGTTGTTAGAAAATGATCCCTTTTTAGGAGAACACTTTAACTCACCCATTGACTAAAGTGAACTAGGTAAGATTATGATGAAAGGAGCACACCCCTTTGAGCATATAATTCATCCACCAATCTTTCCTCACGTGGCATACTCCTACCGAGCTGGTGTGTATCGCTACTATCACTCGCACTTAACCCTAAGTGTAGGGAAAACCTCCCCTATTTCCGTTAAATAAGGGTAGAGTCAGGCTCGTGACTCGAACAAAAACAAGCGCTTCTTGGGAGGCAACCCAAGCTTTATTTGCTTTGTGTGTTTATTTATTTGTTTGTTTGATTTTATTTGCTTCTGTATGTATGTTTAATTTTTATTATTATTGGATCATGATTCAAAATAAATTGTGAAAATGCTTTATTTTGTTTTTAACTTCGTCTTAACTACATATAAAGGTATTTTGCAAAAGATAAGTGAAAGGGAATCCAAATTTGTTTACAAGAACAAGATTGAACATGAATCACAACAATATTAAATTAACATACATATTAGTAATTGTTTGAGTCAAATGCTTGTATCGAGTCATAATGATGTTTTGCAGGAATTCCAGGAAGTAAGGTATAGGTTTTTCCATAAATTTTCCGGAAACTTAACATGAGAATTCTGTCAGATCATTTCTGACGGCGTCAGGTTTTAATTTTCTGAAATTTTTGAAAGTTTTGTTTTCATAAAAAGTTTTTATTAAATCTCTAACTTATAAACTCCAGGAATCTGCAAAATAATCATTCCACAAGCATTATATCCTTATATAGATTTATCCCGCCGATGTTATGCAGGTTTTCGTGTTTGTTTTCTCAGGTTTAACAGGTTATTTTGGACAAGGAGATGTATGTGGAATCTAGCTTTTGGCGATGCTTTAGTCTTGAAGCTTCCACATTACCTTGGAAGAAGATCTAACCATGTTACCTCTTTATCCACCGAGCGAATCAGGGGAGTATTTGATTTCATTCTTTTACCTTATTTACTTTTACATCTTGTTATTTGAACATTGGGGACAATGTTCATCTTAAGTGTAAGGGGGGGGGGGGTAAAGTACGATACTTTAGAGAATGCTATTACGCTTGATTTTTGTTTGTTTAATGGTAGATGTGTAATAAAACTGAGAGAAATACCTGTTAAGGCAATTTTAGTGCCAAATTTAAAATTTTTTACAACATATAGGAGTGAAACTTTGGTCTTAATGAGCGTCTCATGGATAGGAGTTATATGACTAGCACAAAAATCGTACCACAAAAAAAATTTCCACCCCCAAAATATGTGAGGTTCGCCCCTAGAATTGGTAGGAAAAGCATTTATGCTATGATGTGTGTACCGGTAGCACTTAGATTCTAGAACTTGCGTTAGGACCATTCCGAGGCCACAAGTGAGACTACATTCGTGTAGTTAGATTTACTACATGATAAGAGGCATTAGGATTAACCCATTGTTTTACACCTGTGTTTTTGTTATAATTACATTGGCTACATTGGTCAAGTAATTCTCCCACACCCTTTGCGTTGTACTCATTTTTAGTACACGATACCCCTAGTACACCCCTCAGAGCCTATCTTTTCGTTTCGACCTTTAAGCATTTTACTTAAAGGAAGAATTTGTTACACCCCACTTAAATGTACACCCAAATCGCCTTAGCCTACCTTGTATGCACTCATTTTTAGTGCATTATTGTGACAACATTTGTTTAAACCCCAAGTTAATTATCTAATTGATTACATGGTTGCTAAGTCGAGTCATATCCTTGTACATATTGTTTTGGGACGATTGGGACTCATGGGTAAAGTACTAGTGTAATGGAGTAATGGGGAAGAACAACATTATTACCCCCATATGTGCTAAATATTTTAAAAGTACTCCAAGTGTTTCGATTATCTTAATTCGAGTCATTAGAATAGTTATTTGTAAAGTTATGTAAAAGTTCAAGTGTAAGGGGAATGCAACGCCCCTATGATGTATTATTTTGGATGGTAGGGCAAGAGTGTATGAAAAAAAAAAAAAAAAAAAAAAAAAAAAAAAAAAAAAAAAAAAGTAGAAAAAACATACGGACTACCATCCCGTTTCATTTTATGTTTTTGTTATTTCTTTCATTAGCTTAAGTCGAGTCTAGTCTTGGCTTAGCAACGCCATATTGTACATGTAATTAATCAAGATCTTTAACTCGCCACCAGTAAAATATCCCTTATCCAACAAACCCGTGTTTATCATATCCCTACACCTAACGTTATAACCCGTTTAAAAGCCCTCTTTGATAGTTTATATTAGGTGCTTACGCCTAGTGGAGAAGGTTTTTGATCCTTTCCCAAGCCTATGGTAATCTATTTGCTATGACAGGTAGTGAGAGATATTATCCATTTTCATTTATGAGATATACTTTTATGACACCTGAGAGATGTGAGTATCTAAACACTACTTGTGAGGTGCTAGTCTGTAATCTCCGTGCTTATTATGATTAAAGTGGAACGACTATTTGTTGTAATTACTTTTATATTAGCGTTAAATGACCCCTAACTTGTATTTTGATTAGAATAAAAGCGCATTTGCTTGAGGACAAGCAAATCTCAAGTGTAAGGGTATTTGATGAAGCGAAAAGTGTACCGCTTTTAGGGGGTCATTTAAGCCCTAAATCGTATTTATTTGATCAAATATTGCCCTAAATCGTTCCTTTTGTCATTTTAGGTACTTTGGAGATGAAATCTGGAAAAGGAAGCATTTTGGACGTTTTTGGAGCATAAAAGTGAAGAAAACGACAAATTCTCAAAAATATGCTGGAAAGTACCTGTGACGGCGTCAAGCCCTAGTGTGACGTCGTCAGCCCTTGATAAGCCAGAGAAATTTTGGAAGATTAAAGGGGGGCGGCGTCAAGAAGGTCGTCAAGCTTTGATAAGCCAGAGAGGATTTTGGAGGATTAAAGGGGGACGGCGTCAAGAAGGCCATCAAGAAACCCTAAACGCGGCGAGGTGACGGCGTCACGACCCAAAGGGTGACGCCGTCAGATCTGTTTTCCTATATATACTTTCATAATTTTTAGTCATTAGTGTGCAACTTTGTGAGGAGAAACCCTAAGACGAATTTTCTGCCATTTTTAAGGGTTTTATACCCTTGGATCTCCCATGTTTAATTGAAGATAAGTAATCAATTAATCATTCAATATGTCTATGTGTTGTTTGATTATATCTTGTTCTTGTCTTTTAATTAACATGCTAGGCTAGATTTATCTTGTGTTTGCTTAGATCTAATGAAACCTAACTATTGATTATTGGTTGTTGGTGTGTCATTAATTGTATTGGATGATTGTTTATCGATGTTAGGCTTAAGAAAACTGGCTAACCTCCTATACGGTAACTTGCTTGAACGTCTTAAGAAACATGAACCAATGCGTACTAAGGTTTTTATGGTTGTATTTAAAGCATGAGCGAATTCTAGTGATCCCATGTTAGGAGCTTCTTAGCCGGCTCGACATAGGAGTGAAGTAGGAGCTTGTAGAGTTGGGGAAGTACGTACGCCACCCCACGATTGGTATTAAGGAATACACCCGTCATTCACGCAATTAATACACACTAATCAACCGGTAAAAGATAGTTAGGGAGTAAGGAAATCTAAGTAAACACATTTCTCTCCATATAAGTTTCACAACCTTTTCATTTCCAGTTATTTTATTTTATTTGCATTTGTAGTTATTTGGGTTAGTTGACTAGCAACTAATTCCGCCCACTCCTTCAAACCCGAGATTTTACTTGCTTTCATAAAAATATAAAAATACAAAAAGAATCTTCCCTCACCCTTAGACCTATTAGAGTAGTTTTTCAATCCTAACGACACTATTCCCCTAGAGAACGATCAATCCCCCGGTACTTGCCACTTCACTATACTACATCGGTCAGGTACACTGCCTGGTGGGGATTGTAAGCCTCTTGAGATCCCTCGAGAGGTAAAACCTGTTGTAAGGTCGCAAAACCACGCATCATATATGTTGGTTGAAAAGAACTATCCACTCAGACCAGGTGTTTTGACAATGCTCGTATTTGCTAAACTTGAAACTAATGAAGAGTCTGAGATGGCTAATATGCTGGTAACGAAGATATTCAACCTTGCACAAGAGGTAAAAGCTAGATCTAAGAGATTTACTTGATGGGTATTTGAAAGAATTTTCAGCATTAAGAAGAAGAAGCTTAATTTGAAGAAACTTAATGATTGGATAGAAATCATAAGTTTAGGGGAGGATTGTTAGGAATTAAGCTTAAGCAGTTAAGACTGTTGGAGGTAACAGTTAGGACTGTTGAAGATTGAAGTTAAGACTGCTGAAGAGTGTTGAAGACATGAGCAGTTAAGACTGCTGAAAAAAGAAGTTGAGACGGTTTATGATTTATGTAAAGTAGATAATTATGGAAAATATATTGTGTATATCGTATAAGAATAGATTGATAGTTATCTTGTACAGGAATCCTTAGTCTATAAAAGGATTGCCTAGGTTAAGGTTTAGAATACGCATACACATAGACATACAATACGATATAGTTCATACGTATTAGAAAGGTTCAAGGTTGTAAACCCTAGTGATAGGAAGATCACTCGTATTATTTTCTAATAATATTGAATCGTTGGAAGTTATTATTCCATGTTCTTTGTTTATTCTAATCATACAAAACACATAAGGTCTTCTAAGTACTAGCTAGTAAATTCCGCGTGCTCAACTAAGTATAATTCTTCGTATCACATCTAACACAAGGAGTGTGTGTAGATCCGGTCAAAAGCTTAAACCAAGTTTAACGACACTAAGCGGAATGTCGAGTCCTAATCCTAGCTAGAACCAATCTACCTAAAGCCCACGTGGCTACACGAGCAAGCACTCTTGTCCACTTGGATTTACACACAATCCAAGTCTTCACATGGATGATCACCCAGTCCAAATCTTCACACGGACGATCACCCCGTCCATTTGAATCTTCACTCGATCCAAGTCTTCACGAACCTTCACTCTGTCCTAGTCTTCACTTCACGGACTCACACCAAGTACAATTCTTCACACACATCGGCACACCGACTTACACAAAGTCCTAATCTAGATACACAACTTCACGGACTTATACTTTATCCGTATTTATCCTAACACACCTAATCATGACTCACACACAAGTCGGATATATAGATTTACAATATATACAAATGAGAGAGTTTGGGGGAAGAAGAGAATCGTAACACAAGTTACGTGTGTGTGATGACCAATCTATAACACTTCGTTTCTTGACGAATACAAGCGTTCTTCTCTTGAACTTTGATATAGAGGGTAATGGGATCACTTATAAACATATATCGACACGTTATAATGATCAAAGAAGAGAGGGGGGAAGACCAGAATGTTTTTGTGCAAAGAGGGTTGATTTTTCTAAGAACACAGTGCAGTATTTATAGGAACCAGAAGGAGCGGGGGACGGTCCCTTAAAGTTGGACGGTCACGTATATATAAGGGATCGTCGCCAAGTTTTTTTTCCTGATGTGGTGAAAGTTTATCTGGTGAAAAACATAACTGATTTTATCCCACCCCACTGTCTCACTCTGACTGATAACACGTTTCTCTCTTCTCTCTCACTCATATCACACTTTTTCTCTTTCTCGCTAATAATAACTTTCTCTCTTCTCTCTCTCTCTCTCTCTCTCTCTCTCTCTCTCTCTCTCTCTCTCTCTCTCTCTCACTCACTCACTCACTAAACGAGTGAGTGTGGTTGTGAGTCCATTAAACCATGGTTCGTTGGCTATTTTTGGTTAGATCCGTGATGGTTTATGATAAAAACCATGGTTTCTTTGCTGTTTTTTGTAACCACTGCGAAAAATCTCATCTGGTAACACACTATACTTAACCATTTTCTGCATATAAATTTTTTTTTATTTATTTACTTGCCTGAGCGTAACCACTATCTCATGTGACGTAACCCACAACTATGATAAACGTGCCCACACGCAACCTAACCTCAACCTATTTAATGTTTATTCATATAAACATTTTTCTATGTCAAGTATAACACTTTACAAATTACCATTTGCCACTTTACCTTAATTCGTTAACATACGAATTAAGCTAAACTATTCCCACTAAAATAGTTTCTATGAGACTCCAAACCACTGTAATACCAAATATAACTAACGAAACCATAGAAATACCAAAATATAAATTACTTAGGTAATGTACAAGTCACTAAAGCACGGAAACTCTAATTCCACTATAACGTCCGATAAAACCTTAATTTCACAGAAACTATTATTTTATTAACAAACCCTAGTTAATATTTTTATAAAAATACTATGTACAAGTCCTTTAAGCTAAGGTACAAGTCATTTAAGCATAAAACTTAAATGAAAATAAAAATCTTATAAAAACTTTAATAATAGTTATTTAAATTACATACTTTGTAATATTTTCACACAATAAATTCTAAAAATAATTTATTAAGTTATTTAACATATGTACAACACCTTAAACTCAAGGTACAACCCTTTAATGCATAAAAAATTAAAAACTCATTTATATGTATTTAAAGCCTATTAAAAATTTCATAAAAATTATATAAAATTAAGAAATAATTAAAATTATATTTTCTTATTTACCTAACCCTAGTACAACTCTTTCAAACCTAAAGTACAACCTTCCTAAGCATAAGAATCATTTTTCCACTTATATATAGAAATCGATATATACAAAAATGTATTATATAATTCTAAAATTCATTTCTATGGAAACCCTAGATTTAGAAATCCTAGTTTTGCTTAAAACCCTAAAGTACAAGTTAACTAAGCCATAGGTACAATCCCCTAAAGCTACCAACGAACCAAAACCCTTCTAGTTTGTCTAGTTCGGTTCGAATAGGATCAAAGACACAACCCTAGTTCATTCCTTAAACCCTAAGCACCCATTTGTATGAACCCTAACTTGCCAACACTCCCTCTTCTAGAAATAGCAACACTTGTGTGTATTATAATCTTCCACACCTTCATTTCCCCCTCCTCCACATGTGGCGCCCTAACAGCCATACAACTCACCTCACTCACTTCCATAAACTCCCTAGAACATGTAAGAAACCCTAGAACCTCTCTATAAATAGGAACCAACCCTAGAAACCCTAATTCACCATCACCACTACTCGAACAAATCCTCACAGCAACCCACAGCCCCATTTCTGATCCCACAACCCTAAATTAAGATCATATTAGTCCTTAAGGAGCATTAGGAGAAGGCTAGACTTGTGGTGGAGTCAATTCGAACCCTAGTTCCCAAAATATACCCTAATCGATCTTAAATTCAAAGGTATGTTCTTAGCCCTTTTTAATTACTTTCTTATATATATTATGTATCTAATAACATATTAAAACATGTCTTACAACATGACATAGCCCAGAAAAACACAGAATCGAATTTTGTTTCATTTTATGCTTATCGAGTAGTATACATATGATTTAATTTTCTAGAAACCCTAGGTTCTCTAAAATGAACTAGAAATACACTAAATATGTTTAACATACTGAGAATAGTCTAAAGATGCTAGCTAATATAGTCGAAAACCAAAAACCAAGGTTTTTCTTTTCTTTTTCTTCTGTCGCGCAACACAGCAGATGCTGTGTTTGTGTGTTTAATTTCGACCAGCAAATGAACTCCTAAAATTCTATATTTTGGCATGGTTAAAGATCACTAAAAGGGCTAAACATAGGAAAAAGAATCAGCTAAATTGGTTAAGAAACGAGGGAGAACCAGCCACTTTTTGTTGGGTCGATTCTGTGTCGAGTAAACTGTGGATCGAGAGTTTTAAAAATTGTTTTCGAGGTCATGCGATTGAACCATGGTATAATCTTTTACAAAAATACTCTTAAAACACTGATAAGTATTTTGGCTAAGGAGTCGTAAAAAGTTTCACCACGAATCCTAAGAAACAAAACGTTTTTGTATAAAAAGGACCTCGGGTGTAATCGACTAGAAGTCTCAAGGGGTAAAACTGCCAAGACTCTAGCTAGTTTCATAATTAGGACTATGTTTGCAGTCGAATGAAACCCTAGGGGTAAAAAGAGTCATTTTTGAAACTTAGGGGTATAAAGTGTCAATTCATCAAAGTTCAGGGGTAAAAATTATATTTTTCTAAAAGTCCAAGGGTAAAACTTGTCAAGTCCTAGTAGTTCGAGGGTAAAAGTTGCCAATCTAGGAAATTAAAAGGTTTAGATTGAATCTTAATAATAAACCCTAATTATTAATTTAATATCAATATTATTATTATTATTATTATTATTATTATTATTATTATTATTATTATTATTATTATTATTATTATTATTATTATTAATATTAATAGGATTTTAAAACCTAACTTATGTTTTATACAGTAACTAACAAACGGAGTATCTAAATAATGAACAGACATAACCAAAATCTACAAATAAGAAATAAGATAAAAATCTTATTTTTGAAACTACATATTGGCTTAATTAAGTATTTAACCATCAACCAAGGTATTATGAAATGAACATTGGAAAGCTTATATAATCAGAAACGATTACTGAAAACTTGACATACCAACACAGGTAGCGTGCCGGAGACGTTTATCAACTTCAATTAACCTTGTAATTCATCAAGACTACCAGGTGAGTTCATAGTCCCACTTTTTACTACATTTTTCCAAACTTGTGGGGAGATACATGCTACTAAACCGAACACAAGTATTTTCTGGATGCTTTCCTGATTTTATTGCATAAGTTTGCTACTGCCCAAAAGACCCCTATATCATGGACCTCTAATCAGCTGCGGGTGAGCGCGAATATAATGGATAGATCTATTGGGTTTGACAGCCCCTTTGTGTTACCGTAACGTAACCAAATGCATTTTATTTGAGTTAAATAAAGAGACTGACAATCTCCTACTCGGGGGCAAGGTTACTTACATTTAATTATGTGGTAATTTATATCTCATAGCTTATAACTATGAAGATAACCTGTTAACGTTTTGCGTGCCATGAGACTTAGTGCAATATATATACTTTACACTGCAGTACTACTGATTCTTTTTATCTAGCTTGTGTTCAAACCTATTACAACTGAAAACACTATGGATTCACTCAACCTTTGTGTTGACTTTTTAAGCATGTTTATCTCAGGTGATTAAAGACATGACTTGGCACGGAGTGGCTGTGGACTTTCTTCTTATAACAAGAGTGTCCACTTTGTTATCATTCAAAGAATAATGTATTTTATTACGTATTTTCAAAACTTCCTGTTGGGACCTATATTATGTACTCTGATATAAATAAATGAATGATAACAATTTTATTTTAAAACGTCTCTTTTCGAGTCGTTTTCTATACTCATGACTGTGAACCATGAAGTAATACCCCAACTTATATTCCGCTGCGTATATCGAAAAACGGGGGTGTTACATTTTTTGTTAGATCCGTGATGGTTTATGATAAAAACCATGGTTTCTTGGCTATTTTTTGTTAGATCCGTGATGGTTTATGATAAAAACAATGGTTTTAAAACTGTTTTAAATCTTTGAAAAAAAAACCACTCATGGGTGAGGGTGGTATTGTTAACGCGGTTTTAGATATTTGAAAAAAGCAGTTTTAGATCTTTGAAAAAAGCTGTTTTAGATCTTTGAAAAAAGCAGTTTTAGATCTTTATTGTTAGATCTAAAAAAATTGATTGGTGGTTTCTTGGTTACGGTATGGTTTTCATTTGGTTGTGTTTTGGTTCTCGTTATGATCTAAAAAAAATTTGTTGTGGTTTCTTGGTTACCAAATGGTTTAGATCTAAAAAAATTTACTTTAGATATGTAATGGTGAAAAACAGTTAAGAAATTTTTTAAATCTTGATGGTGTTGGTGAAAAACTGTTGTTGAAACTCTTGATGTTAGATCTTGATGGTGATGCTTTTTCAGAACTGCTTTTTTAGATCTTAAAAAAAATTACTTTAGATCTCTGATGGTTTAGATCTGTGATGGTTTGTTAGCAGTTTTAAAACTGCTTAAAAAAAAGACTTGTTGGTCTATGTCGATTAAAAAAAAGACTTGTTGGTTTTAGATCTGTGATGGTTGTGAGTCCATTAAAAAAAGACTTGTCGGTTTTAGATCTGAGATGGTTTGTTAGCAGTTTTTTTGTGATGGTTTTAGATCTGTGATGGTTTGGTTTACATAAACAAACCACTATAACTGTTTTTTTGTGATGGTTTTAGATCTGTGGTAAAAACCATGGTTGTTTAGATATGTGGTAAAAACCATGGTTGTTTAGATCCGTGATGGTTCTCAGTGATGGTTCTCAGTGATGGTTGCTTATAATGATGGTTGCTTATAATGATCTTTTTGATGCTGGAAAATTTTGTTTGAGCAGTTGGTTTAAGCAGTTTGTTATGAAATAAGTAGTTTGTTGAAACGGCTTATTATGAAATAAGCAGTTGGTTTAAGCAGTTTTTTTGATAAGTAGTTTGTTGGTTTAAGCAGATCTGAAACTTGGTTTTTGTTAAAAAACCGAGATACGGCGATGATGATTTTTTTTAAAAAAACTTGAGTTTTAGCGTGGCATAACCGAGTGGACGGTAAAGTGAGTTTTTTTCCACTTTGCAACCTTCAAATTTGCAGCCAAAAATGATAAAACGATAATAATCTGAGCCTATTAAATATCTCGATATGTCTTTTTGTCATTTTTTTATAAACGTAATATATTTTTGCATGTAATATTGTATTACCTCTTTGTGTGTAAAATGGTGAACTCGACATTGTTATAAACCCGTAATAGCACTTGTTCCTTTCTGCTAACTTGTTACTTTTTTTTTTGTTTTGTGAATGCAAGTTTGATCATTGCTATTGATATTGTAAGCAAGTATTGACATCTGAAATCGCCAACATGAACACAAACAAAATCTTTAATTTCGTAAAAGTAAAGCCACCATTCTTCAGTGATGAGCTCTAGCAAACAAATCTTATGTCTGTTTCCTAGAGAAAAATTGCTTTCTACTAGAACAAGTCCGCTGCGAGCCGAGCGAAAAAAAATGACTCAACCGAGCTGAGGCACTATTCACCAAGTGGAACTATATACTATCTTTACTAAGCCCACCGCCCCTTCCCCTATACCTGGCTGCTTCTCGCTTACCAAAGCGTACTTCGTTTCCCGTGACGGGCGGCTCCCTCTTTCTTCCGGTAAGAAAGTGGTTTTTCCCTCAGGTTCCTCCCTGACCTTAGATGGAGAAATAAATGCTTAAGGAAAAGGCGCCCTCGAAGCTGACGCGTCATTCCTCTCTTATTGCCTTAGTTGCACCTCCTATTCGTTCCCCACGTTCAAGCTAGTCCAATCAGTACTTATTGTTATACCGTTCGTGCCCCTCAGAGCCACTTAACTCGCTTTCAAGAATAAGAATCCTGCTCCAATTAATAGACTGAAACGAAAACTTTTAAAGATGTTATGGAGGGTTTAAAAGTCATCGGTACTGGAACTACTACAATTGATATTGTAGTGTTTTGTGAATGCAAGTTTGTAAGCAAGTATTGATATTGTGAATGCAAGTTTGATATTGTAAGCAACCTGGGCTCCTTCTGGAGCTTGGGGGAGGTTTTACCCAGGGTTCAAGTCTCGCAAGAGACAAAAAATCCAGGTTTTCCTCCTAGTGCGAAGCCGTGAGTTCTAGGAGTTTCCCTTTGCGGGTCTCTCCTAGTGGTTCGGGTCCCGGGGCCTGCCCGTTTGGATGGTTTAACTCGGGGGTCGGATTTCAAGAGTGGTGCCGTTCTAAAAAAAAGTATTGATATTGTAGTGTTTTGTGAATGTAGTTTATAATCTCAAAAGGGAATATTGAATAATGAAATGACTGACTCACTCGTACCATACTCAACAAAAACGTGTTTCACACAAAACACTCTCATGACTCACTTAAGCAGTTTCACAAACCGGGAAAAAAAAGGGTAAAAACGTGAGGGAATCTTATAGTACAATCATACACATACAAAAAAAGTGACATCAAATAAAAGTGATACATAAACTAAAAAAAGTTATACAAAAAAAAAATGAAACAAGGCATTAGATGTAAACAAAGAAAACAATAGTATGACCCAATATAGTTAAACAATGCATTAGATGCTCATACGTAAACAAAGAATAAAGAAAAAGAAATGACAAACACGGAACACGAGAAAAAACATAAGTACAAGCTATGATAGAGAGGGTTTTGGTAGAGAGGGTTATGTTATTAAGACCCCCATATAATATGATAATAGAGGGTTTTGATCAAAATATAAAAACCGCGATGCACAATGTATAAACCCGCACCGCGCAGAGCCCCACGAAACCCCTATGGGATCCCCCTATACAAACCTAGAGGTGGCCAAAACCCAGTTCCCAGAAAATCCGGTTCCGGTTCACGGTCAAAGTCAAGGATCCGGTTCCGGCTCGGTTCCAAACCGGATCGGATATTAGGATCTGGTCGAACCGGTTCCCAAGAACCCGTCGACAAAAACAAACAGTGGGATGTGCATATTTTACGTTTTCGAGTTTTTTTTTTCGTTCGCGTTTTCCACACAATAAACTTAATAAACTTCAACTTTTATTAAAAAAAACTCATAAACGTCACACATAAAGTACTTGAATCACAAATTTAATACATTTCGACTACATATTCTTATTCGGTTTAATCTTCATCTTCATCTTCAACTTCAACGGCGGCCCTTGCGACGCTTGTAGCTTCATCGTAAGCGACTTCTTCTTCGGAAAGATTGATTACATAACCCTCTTCCACCTCGACCTCTTGTAATTGTTTTTCGTATTTCATCGGTTCTTCAAGTATTGAAACGTGTTGTATACGTTCATTCCTATCTAAATAATCCTTCAAGCAAATACACATCTCCAAAGATAAAGGTGTAAGTCTTGTTCTTCTTACCGACAATACCATTCCACTAGTAGAAAAAGCGGATTCTGAAGCAACGGTAGAAGCTTGTACGCTTAGTAAATCCCGGGCCATTGCTGCTAGAATGGGAAATTGAGGTTCCCTTTGTTTCCACCAAGTCAAAACATCAAAATCCTTGAACTCTTCGGGTGTGATAGTGCTTAACCAATCGGCTCCCGTATATCTCCCATATTCGTTGCTCGATAAATTCTCACTTCTAGCCCGTTTATCGCTTTCTTGTCTTAAATTTGAAAATAAGTCCAAATCCGGATCCACGGTTGTAGCCGAAGCCCGCATGCTTGCAACCGAACTTGATCCCACATTTGTTTCACCATATTTCTCAAAATAAACATCAAATAAACGTTTGAAATTATTTTTAAACGTGTCTTGTGCTTTTGTTACATAGAAAGGGTCTATTTGGTTCAAATCCAAGTCTTGTGCAATTTTATCGATAAGATATTCCACCCTGCTAATGTTCAAACATGGGTTAATTGCGGCGGCACAACTAATTACCGGTGGAATTTCTTGAAAATATTTTCTAAGTTTTTCTTTCATCGGTAAAACCATATTTGCAAAAAGTGGACCATCATATTCGTATGCTCCTAATTTTCTACACATCATAAAAAGTTGGTTGAGGACCCGATGACTCGTGGGATAATAAACACCCGATAACATAGTTGTTGCGGTTTTAAAAACTTTGAGTAATTCGGTTATCTTTTGAATAAGACCCCAATTTTCAACCGAAAATGGTACCATTTCCCCATGCCTAGATCTAGCGCAAAGATTATCATGAAAATGTTGTAACGTTAATTTTTGGCGTAAACCACTAACAAACATGTTATAAGTCGAATTCAATCTTGTAGGGACGTCCCAATTTGGAGATAAAAAAATAGAATTCGATTTATGACACAATTTTATATAATCCACATATCTTGTGGCTCCACATTGAAAAATATCTTGTAACATTTTTCTAAAAGCTTCTCTTAAATTATACATTTGCTCGGTCGCTAGTCCGCTTTGCACAACCAAGTTAATGATGTGTGCAACACATCGACTATGATAAAACATGCCATCAAGAGGTGGTCGGTATTTTAATATTAGCCTTCCCACCGCATTTGTATTATTAGAAGCGTTATCAAATGATATTGAAAAAACTTTTTTTTTCTATTTTAAACGTTTTCATAACATATCTCAATATCATACTTAAATTTTCACCCGTGTGCGGATATGCAAAGATTTCAAAAGCAATAGTACGTTTCATCATTTATCAAGTTAGGGGATCAATCAAATGTGCGGTAACACAAATGTACGAACCGGGCAAACCATGACCCGCCAACCAAACATCGGTTGTTAAGTTTACACTAGTTTTTAAAGCATCAAAATCAAGTATTAATTCCTTTTTAACCTTTACCCAAGATTTAATACAATCACGTTTAAGAGTTTGACGACTTACATGAGTGTATCGTGGTTGAAACATTTGTTGAATCAATCTCGTTAACCGAGGGTTGTTGAAGTGGTTGAACGGCAAACCCCCTTGAATCACAAAGTGTGCTAAATCTTGACGAAGCGCCCTCTCGTCATATACAAAAATACTCCCATCTCGTCCCATAGTACTTTGTTCCGATCCCGAAACGCCTCTTTTTGCTTTACAATGCAGAGTCGTGTGCTTCTTCAACATAGAGTTCCCGTCGGATCGGATATAAGTGTTACAAGCTTTACATCTAGCCTTTTTTTATCCATCCGAGAACTTAACCAAGTCGAAATTACACCAAATTTCTTTGTTTCGGGTTGTTGGTTCAATCCCAACTTCATACGGTTCATTTGTAGAACCTTGAGCAGTGGGATTACCGGTATTTGATAATGAGTTTTGAGAAGCTCGGTTTTTAGACATCGTGAGCGTTTTTGATCAAGTTTGTGAGCGTTTTTTGAGTATTTTTAGTGTGTTTGATTGTTGTGATTCAACCAAAATCAACATTGGTATTTATATGGATGTTTAGGAGGTTAAAATGGGGAGAAATATGACATATACCCGTTAGAAAACGGGCAAAAAAAACCCCCAACGGCTGGAAATTAGCTACTGTCCCGAAAGTCTGCAAAAGTGAAATATACCCGTTGGATCCGGTTCCCAAGAACCGGATCTCGAACCGGTGTGGAAAAATCCAGTTCTGAATTGGTTCTAGTGGTAGAAAACTCGAACCGGGTAGGAATATGCGGATTCTCTAGGAATCGGGACCGGTTCTTGCAAGAAACGGATTTGACCGGATTCGGTTTCGAATTTTTTTTTTTTTCCGGTTCCGGAACCGGATAGGATGGTCACGGCTATACAAACCCGTGATTTGTACCACAAAACAGTTTAGTACTATGGTGTACAGTTGTACAGTGTACCATATTGTTTGCATTAGAATCAATCGCTATAGTTTTGACACGCTAGACTCAACGGTACACTTTCATTAAATGCACACAACATTATTGTACGGAGTACTATATTTTAGCACATGCTAGCAAAATTTAACATTCTCAACCAAAAGAACCGAACTCAAATGTAAAACACAAACAACAATGACACAAACTCAGCAACAAAATGATCAAGAACCAAACACAAGATTCCGTTGGTGGAAAACAATACCAGAATTCACTTCACTTAAAACATCATCATCATCATCTTTGTCGATATTTAAGGTTTTAAGAGAAATGGAACGTTTGTGTTCCATAAGTGAACATGGGCTAGATGAGCTTAAACATAAGCTTATGGTGTACAAAGCTGGTGATTTTTGGCTTCCTATTGGTGGGCTTAAGAAGGAGAATATGGATATTCTATCTGAAGTTACTGTTTTATTGACCGGGTTATCGGGTTCGGGTAAAAGCTCGCTTGTTAATCTTATGTATAGTGTTCTTGGAAGATCTGGGCTCATTCCGTTTTCTCAGACTTCAAGTATGTTTCTTACTTTCTTAAGTATTTCAAGTTTTATGATTTATTGTAGTTAATTATCTATATTGTTCTTAGCAGTGTACGTACTTAGACTATTGCCATTTAAAAAAATAATAATAATTACCTATAAATGTATGTAATTTTCACCTCTTGTAATTATGGGTAGCTTTTTTTCATCTTTTGCTATTATATATTCCAAACTTTTGAATTTCAGCATTTGTGTGTATTTACTCATGTAAAATGACTATTTTGCTCATGTAAAATGACTATTTTGCTCTTAGTAACCGCTTTATTGACAGCAAAGGGTAAAATGGTCATTTTATATGAACAAAATACACACAAAAGTCAAAATCAAAAGTTTAGTATATATAACTGTACTTAGAAAAAGTGAAATTATAAGGATACAAATTAAATACATTCCAACGTATAATTATCACTTTAAAAAAATAAAAAATCTAGGTAATTAACCTTTTAAAAAAAAGTAATTGATACTAATTTAAGGGGTGTCTGGGATTGCTTACCAGTAGCAATTTGTGTTATAGAATCAGAATTTCAACAGCTTGTTATCTGTTTTGTTGAGTATTTTTGCATTTTGACAAAATAAGCATTAGAATAGAAAGATAAAAAAAGGCAATGCCAAACACCATCTTCTTGTTCTCCCCTTCGAAAGATTTATAGTTAGTTCTTTGGAAATTTTCTTTAAAAAATTTGTACCAGCCAAATTAACTTTTTAGATAGATTCCATAGATTGTTTAAACTTCATTTTGAAATCTTTGCTTGCAGATGAATCATCAAAATACTCAACAATGATACTGGAAGAGCATAATGTTTTAAGATCAACACACAATGGTTTTTGTGTGTACGATTCACGGGGACTAGATTTTACTCGAATGGGAGAGTGCTTGGATGAGGTGACACGATGGATGACAGATGGGGTCCGTCACAACGAACCGTGTCTATTCGGTGAAGATGTTGTGGACACAAGTTTGAATTGCTCATCTGATGGATTCGTGAGACGGAAGGTGAACTATGTTGTTATGGTGGTCGATTTAACGGATGTTTACAAGGCGTTTTTTTGCGGAGGGGATTTTAAGCGAGTTTTGGCTATCAAATCCCTCTTTCATTGTCCTTCCATAAGGACTTCAAGTAAGTCTTACTAGCTACTATTAAGTTGTGTTACTGGCAAACGAAAGAGAGTTAACAATCTAAGCATAATTGCGGGTTTAATGTGGTTTAGAGTGTGTATGTTATAGAAAAAGTATTATGCATCTTGTGTCGTGTCAAATGTGTAGGTAGATCCGTTCAAAAAATTGTGTGCAACACCTGATCTGATTTGCCAATTGTGTGAAATTTAGTTAATCGAACTTGTTAGACATGCCATATAAGTTTGTTCAGAATCCATAACCCGTAAGACAGCACTATTTACAAGTTTTTTAGTTTTTTTTTTTTTTTTTTTTTTTTTTTTTTTTGGGATAACCATGGTTTCCAACCTTTTGCCGACTAATCAACGGGGTTTGAACTCACCGTCATACAGACTTCAGCGTTGTTTGTGTAGGATTTAAATATCTTGACATTCAAATAAATAAATAAACATCAAAGCATGTATATAATAGCGGAAGCAGGATCTTTAATTTAACATGTATAAAGTATTACCGAATATTAAATAGGAACGTACCGTTATGATCCTAGCAAGAACAAGGATCAAATCTTCTTTCTCCTTCACTTGATCAATCAAACGGATTAACGTGGAACCCCTTACCTTTTTGTTCCACAATCCAAGATAATAACTAAAGTAAGTTATATCCGAGATCTTGTACACACGTACTATAAAAGCAACCAAAGGTTGATGCTAGTGAATTAATACAATTATTAAACAAAAACTATTTTGTTTAATAAACGTTGAATCTATTATTCAAGAAGGAAGTAAATAATATAGATATATATACATACTGTACGATACATATATATATCATGTGACATTAATAATAGTAATAATAATATGTTACACATCTTATCATATGTACGGCACATGCCATGAGAGTAATAAAGTCAATTTAACTTTGAGTATTACTGTATATAGTATTCGTTCCTGTTTTTGAGAGTTAAAGGTTTTTATATTCGTGTGTCTTTTTTCTTCTAGCTTGAGGGGTTTATATAGGCTCCAAACTTGTTCTCCAAGTTTGAGTCTAATACCTCCTCAAGTTCTAAAATTTGACACTTAACCCCCTCCTTTATTTACTAACATTCATTAGTCAATTCCAATAATTACTTTAATGTCCGTTAGTTATCGTTTTGTGTCCAAATAATTAAAATATATAATAATATATATTAATTATTCCTTTGATCATTCATACGTAAAGTGTGCAATGCCTCAGTCCCGTGTTCGATTCTAGTCATACACGATTTAATATTTTTCCAAAACTCTAACAGCTCTCACTTGGAAATCTATTAAAAGGGTAATGACATTGGTTAGCGTCTAGCAACACGCCAATGCCCCTAGTACAACTCGGGTGGTGGCCTCCTGGAAAAACCACTTTGATGGTTAATCATCATACTTATCCTTTTGTTTCTAATACTACATTAATAAAGATATGGATCTAAGTCATTCTTTATTAATAATTATGTTTCTCGTTGTTTATGATTGAGCAAGATTACCAAATCATCTGAACCTATTCAGGGGAGATCTTGAGTGCGGCCGCACAAACATCTTGCCAACCCTACGAGAGGCCCAACAGTATTAAACTCCAAACAATTTGAAGGAACAAATTCTATCTTGACTACGAGCATAACACATGCACTTCGCAACGCTTCCCAAAACAATCCGTATAGCTACCCGTTACGTATAGCGTTAAATTGAATCAAAGAAATGCACTACATGCATGACAGTTATCTGGTATCTCAAGTCTGAGGATAACTATATACTCATGATTTACTTGATGACAAGATCCATAAAGTAAACTCATGTGGCGGGATTAAGTCCTATATTCAAACAATTTGAATATCATGTGAAATTGGCATGACAACGAATCAATATACTTTCAAGTATATTATACCAATACTCAGATTTACTTTAATTTAATGATATTCCCATACCATTAACTGGCAACGGACAGTTTAGAATATATAAATATATTCAAGGATATAAACATGCAAATATAGGATATATTATTAAGAAAATGATAAACAAACATAACCATTATTTTATTTCATTAAAATAATAACTGTTCAATAACATCCCATTATCCAAACACTAAAATAGATCAATGCATGATAATACCCATTAATGAATTATGCCTCAAGTCATGTCAAACATACTTGTTGACAAGGCATAAATCAACTAATTTTGATCTATGGGAATTTTGAGAATACTTATTTCAATAATTCAATTAATGAAGTTCTTGTATGTGTGTTATCAATTATCTTGATAATGCCACATAATATTTCATAAAATACGTGACATCCTCAACCACGAATTTATGACAAGCAAACTATCAAACCTTTTATAGTTTAAAGTATTCTAATTCTTTAATGTATAATGCAACTATGCTTACAGTTAAGCATAACTAGTACACATGGCCATTAATTAGGATGAAATCCTACCATGACTAGTATTGAGTGTCATCTCAATCTTATCAGCATCATTGTATGCAAACAACAATATGCTCTTTAAATCTCGTAAACTTTAATATCCAATGTGTAATGTTTGATACCTTCAAATCTTTCAAGATTTGTCGGCTACATCAATTACGCAACAATTGCCATATGGTTCATATTTAGAATTCAGGAGCTATTCCAGGATGAGGATGTTAATTCTAAATCTAACCATATCCATTACACTTAGTTATCTAATAACTTTCAACTAGATATTAATGTTGTCAAATCATCTTTCATCAAGCATGATACAACATACAACATGATGTACATGAAAAATCCTTGTGTTAAACTTAGATTTATTCATGTCATATCTTTTCAAAGATATGTATATATCTAGACTTTCTAATAGTATAATCATGTTTATTAGAATCAATAATTTTACCGCTTATGCTTATAACAATAAACATATATTCCAAGGTTGTATGTTTATTTTCTAAATCTTCACGTGAAGTTTCATTCCAAACTAAGACTTAACATTTAATGCTTAATGGAATGCTACTTCCTATATGTTATACAACATACATGAAATAAGAAAATAAATATAACACTCCCACTAGCTTTTAGGAATATTAAGGAAATCTCTTATTTTAATTATAAATCAAAATATGGATTTAATAACTAAACATAAGTATATCCAGATGCATGCACTAATCCATTCATAAATGATTTGTACTTTTTATACTTCCAAAGATTATTTGAACTCAAATACTCCTTTCAATTACTTATCGTCCTCGCACAAGTAATTACTTAAGAAAGAGTTTTGATATTCCATTGTTAATTTCATATAAATGAAACTAAGAATGAGAATCATAATCTTTATACATTTAATGTGCTTAGAAAGAATTCCAATCACAGTTAATTGCTTAAGTGTGTTTGATAATCTTTTCATACATTAAATATGTATACAAAATTTTGTCCATATGATTTCTACACAGGAATTTAAATCTCTAGGATTTTTATTCCTTTTGAGAAACTCATCATTATTCTATAGTGTAACTATAGAGTTCAAGATCAATTAAGTTTCCAAAACTAATTATCTTTATGGACTGCATCTAATCATTCATAGTATGAGTAACTTGCCAAATTCAATATTTGCAATTTATCAACAGGTTTACCATAATCCTGTAACTCATAATCCTCAACATATTATACAAATATTTGAGATATCCTTGCGGATCTATGAAAGAGAATTCCTTCATCTTGAGATTTAACATTAACATGTTTAATCCTCAGCATGACATTTGCTAGTGTGTTTTAGAAGATCATGTATCTTATAATTTTATCTTTTCAAGATAAAACTCCCACTTGCCTTTAGCAGTTTATAGACTATCTATAAATACTTAGCAAGTAGAGCAACACAAAATTGTTCTCTTTTGGGACATTACAAATACACATTGACAGTTCCTTACATGAAGTTTGTTAATAACCTACTCAAAATAGTTTTAACAAATTCAGAACTTCAATTTTAAGACTTAATGTGATTCATCACATTCCATAATAAATGGTGTCTTATTAATCTTCTAGGTTGGAGTCTAATTGAGTATACACAATCCATACTCAATTTCCTAACCTTGATAACAATTTGGAAGAAAAGAAAATATAGTTATCTTTAATCAAACAATGAACGTACCATAATCATTATGTATTTCATTAGGATTAATATTGTAAGACAATCTTACAATATGTAAGATAAATATATTTTGTTTGGCTTACCTATTTACCAACTAAATCAAGTTAATGGTGAAATAGATTTTCCAAACCAATTGCATGCTATATAACATAAGTACTTTTAACCAAGTCACTTCATGTCCATGTCTTAACAAGAAGACATAAACAGTTATGATCCCAATTTACGTTATAAATCATTGATCAACTCAATGACTTCTTGTATATGTTTTAATAAAAACATAACAAGTTAACATCTTACTTTATTATAAGTCTTGTAACAATTAAAAGACTTCATATTTTTATCTTTACAATAAAATATAACTAAAGTAATCATGAACACCACAATTTGGTTTCAATATTATTTCAAGTTAATTTATTTACTTCATATATTTATGACATTCCAAGAATACATAAACATTCAAATTTGAAGTAGTATTAGATTACTTCATTTATTTATGTCATTTCAATAATACATAAATATTTAGTTTGAAGTAATCGCATCATCATATTGATACTTGTTCTAATAAGAATCTAATTTAGAACTTGCAAATTAACACAGTTTCATTACATCAGTTGATCTGCTAGTAATGAAAGTATGTAATTTACCTTGTCATTAATATCTATGTCAAGGTCTCACTTACGCTAGATATTGATTCCAAGTGTTCTATTAATTAGATGTGATTAAAAATCACATTAGAACATTTGTTCTCTTACCTTGCGGTAAAGAGAATCCTTTAAATCATATTTCTTTATGTTGTTGCTTGCACACAATTAAGATTTCTCCCACTTGTGCATGGAACAACATCATGTATCAGATAAACAACATGACAATCGTTTGTTTATGTGATCAATATGATTGTGTCATAGATATTAGTAGATATAGAACCACCTTGTCTAGTAAGGAAACGCACATGACTATCCTTAAACCCACAAGTGTCTACAATTGGAAAGTAATTATCTCAAGACATTCTAGAGATAATCTGGGTTACTACCAAGATAACAAGCTTGTAGCTCCCACTGAATTACAGATCATTACATTAATATATGTTATTCAGTAATTACAACACTATGCTCCCACTGGATTTGACAACATTATAGGTGTTTCATAACCAGTAAAAGCAAATAGTGTGCTATTTACTTTCCTACACCTTTGAGTAATCCCAAACATAACAATTACTTCGGTACTAAAAGAATGTATTCTACTTTGTAAATGATGGACTATCCATCAATTCAATTAACTTGGAAATAATTGGGCGTGCAATTTCTTCCTTAATTTGACTACTATCCCCACAATGGTATGTAGCATATTTAAGTGGTCAAAACACAACAACTAGACAAAGTGTGCTAGTTTGTCTTTTACCAATTTAGCGGTAACTTGTCTAGCTTCTAATTTAATAACTCATAAAATGTGCAATTTTCTTAACTATTAAAATTTTGCTATGAGTTATTTCTTAGAATTTAGACAATTCTAATTTTCCCACTATATCTTTCTCATTCATGAAAAGATATATGGTTTAAGTCTCACTCTTCTCAAAGAAAGTAGACTTGATTTGTTTTTTAAGTAAAGTTGACTCTAGTCTAAACCCCTACGGGTGTAGATCAATTTTTCGCTAAAAGAATGCCCCACGTTTACGGTTTTTAACGTTGCATTAATACATTAAATGAATTTACAAAATTCAATTTTAGTATTTTCGATAATAATTTTTCAAGAAAAGAAAATTACCCAGGAAATATAAAATAACCATTTAATTTTCTTGAAAACTAGGATCCAACTTTCCATAGTTCCACCACATCAGTTGATCTGCTAGCAGTGAAAGTACAAAAAATGGTAATTGTCGTACAATAATCGCGAAACAATTTTTCCGACTCCTAAATTTATGGGAATTACATTTGCCAAACAATTTTGCAATGTAAGCATGTTTCTTCCCATCTCATGCTTTAAGTCTCAAGGTCTCACTTATAACTTAATTAAGTCGTCTAATTTAAAAACATGTAAATTCACATAGTTTTATTACACTCAGTTGATCTGCTGGCAATAAAAAATGCAATTTACCTTGTCATTAATATCTGTGTCAAGGTCTCACTTACGCCAGATATTAACTTCAAGTGTCTCTTATAATTAGATAGCATGTGACTTAAATTTTAAGGGTATTTATTTTGATGTGACAATCAAAATATGTACAAAGAAGCATGCACTCATCTTTGTATCATAAGGTTTCAAAACCAATTTAATTACCAATTCGCTAAGAGTTAAATCATCAAAGTTTTAATTTGAGGCGTTGAGTAACTTACAACTTTGCCTTAAGATGCTTCGTACATATAATGGTGTACTTGGTAAGTCTAATTTGACGCACAGGCGAGCAGAGGGGCAAACGTCCGCCGAAGCTAATTAAAAACGCGCCCCTTTCGGATGACAATTTAATGTCAAGCCTCCTTATACCCACTTTATAGTTTGTCAAATTAGGTCCGCCGCTTCGACCATTTGTACAGTTGCATCAATCAAATAAAAGTTTATGATTCTAAGTCTTATAAAATTATGTTGTAAATTATTAAATTGCTAGTCTCGCCTGGGAGCAAATTACCGTGCGAATCGAACCACTTTCGGCACATAAGACTTGGCAATAAATAATTTACCACATTAAGGTTTCATAGTTATTAGGTCCATTTAATTTTTATACCAAAAATCACCCTCTTATTGCTTACAATTCAAGAACAATTTAAACAAATAAGACAAGTAATTTCAACAAAATTAAATAAACACAAATAACGTATATAATCTTAACAATTAAATCATATAGCCACATGCAAACCTTTTGATAAATCCTATTAATAATCTATATGTGTAATTATTATGTATATAATTAATAAAACTCCCATTGGTTTTCGAGCGCATTGTACCCAATGGACCACAGACGCCAACAATTGACCGCGTAAGCTTTAATAATTAAATACCACATTGCACATAACTGATTCATTAATTTAATAGATTAGGTCTTCTCTAATTTTAGATTTATCTAAACATGTAGCACATAAAACAAAACCTTAATCCATGATTTCTTTGCATGAAAAAATCATTGATCATCCAGGAATGTAACCTTTATTTAAATAAACACATAAACATGTCCTAATTTAGGGTTACAAAACTAACTTTTTAATAAAAGAGGGTCGAAACCCCCTCCCCCCTAAATTATGGTCCGAATTATTTTTTAGTTCTAGTAATAAAACCCTAAAAAAAATCGACTAACAAACATGTAAATCCAAATCAAGATTTGATTTTTAATTATGTGTTTCGATAATAACAATTACATGTTAAATTGGCTCGTGATGCCACTGTAGGATTTAAATATCTTGACATTCAAATAAATAAATAAACATCAAAGCATGTATATAATAGCGGAAGCAGGATCTTTAATTTAAAATGTATAAAGTATTATCAAATATTAAATAGGAACGTACCGTTATGATCCTAGCAAGAACAAGGATCAAATCTTCTTTCTCCTTCACTTGATCAATCAAACGGATTAACGTGGAACCCCTTACCTTTTTGTTCCACAATCCAAGATAATAACTAAAGTAAGTTATATCCGAGATCTTGTACACACGTACTATAAAAGCAACCAAAGGTTGATGCTAGTGAATGAATACAATTATTAAACCAAAACTATTTTGTTTAATAAACGTTGAATCTATTATTCAAGAAGGAAGTAAATAATATACATATATATACATACTGTACGATACATATGTATATCATGTGACATTAATAATAATAATAATATGGTACACATCTTATCATATGTACGGCACATGCCATGAGATGTACAATACATATCTTTACGTATGTCAAAAATGTACTACACATGCCATGAGAGTAATAAAGTCGATTTGACTTTGAGTATTACTGTATATAGTATTCGTTCCTGTTTTTGAGAGTTAAGGGTTTTTATATTCGTGTGTCTTTTTTCTTCTAGCTTGAGGGGTTTATATAGGCTCCAAACTTGTTCTCCAAGTTTGAGTCTAATACCTCCTCAAGTTCTAAAATTTGACACTTAACCCCTCCTTTATTTACTAACATTCATTAGTCAATTCCAATAATTACTTTAATGTCCGTTAGTTATCGTTTTGTGTCCAAATAATTAAAATATATAATAATATATATTAATTATTCCTTTGATCATTCATACGTAAAGTGTGCAATGCCTCAGTCCCGTGTTCGATTCTAGTCATACACGATTTAATATTTTTTCAAAACTCTAACAGTTTGCACCTAGCAGGAATTGAACTTGAGACCTCCCCACATTCTAGTGTGATAGTTACAAGCCATTTTGCCACTAGGTCACCCTGTGTTGTTATCACTACTTACAAGTTAAACTTTCTTAAGAAGGATAACCAAAATATATATGTTAATATGTAAGCAATTTTGAGCTTTTAAGTGGTTAAAATGTTTTCAGAAAGTTTTGGGATCAAAGCGGGCATGTTTGAACTTTTAGTGGCCAAACCTTCTTTTACATGAATATATGATTTTGTGGTTACCTGTGTTGACTTTTATTGTCATATCAGATGCGGACCCGCTCTTGATCTTAACGCATGGCGATATGCTAAAACCCATGGAGAGGCTAAATTGCAGAATCAAAATTTGTAGCTATCTTGGGATACCGGTAACAACAGGTGCATATGACATAGTATGCCTCTCAGAGCAAGGCATACTAGCTGAAGAAGCTGACCCAATGACGTATTTTGCATTGACTGAGGCAATTTATCGAGCTATATTACAGTCAGATCGTACTTATTCCCCAAAGAAGACGTGGAAAGATTGTTTCGTTGATATACTGTCCCGAGTCATGTGTTCACTTGCTTACTTCTTTGCTATGCTTTCACGTATCTTTCAAGAGTGGGGTGATAAGAACAAAATAGTCGAATTGACCAAAGTATCACTTAGAAAGAATCGTTAATTGTCATTTTCCCCTATTAGACGCGTCTTAGTATGTTCAAGTGTCGTTCGATTAGATTGTAAAAAAGTTCTAGTTGTGTAGGCAAATATGTTAGCATAGTTGGATTATCTTGTTCCTGGTACCTCGTTCTGGTAGGATTAGATATCGTAGTTGGGCTATCTTGTTGTGTTAATCAGACCATATGTATGTGTTCATTTATGTGTGTAGTTGTCAATTTGTCATCTATGTTGAAATGTATGTTACACTATTAGTAACTTGTCGACAATATCTTGCTGTAATACTCTTTTAGAGTCACAAATATGATCAAATCATATTTTTAGGAAAAGGTTACAATTAGATCAAATGGACATTTCGAGCCCAAAAAGTAGTTCGAAACTTGCTTAGGGACTTAGGGTGCCTTGGGCTAAAATTACTTGGGTGTGAAAATTTCACGCTTGCCCACAACTATAGCATCCGTGCCATAATCTTTTGTTTTCTAACATGTAGTTTATAAATTGACAACATGAAAGTTAAAGGTTATTATACAAAGAAGTCACTAAAGTTTGCGTGAAAGTTGTCCTAAGTCACTAAAGTTTTAAAGTTGTCATCTAGGTTACTGAACTTATGAAACGTCATTTTGAGGTTACTGAACCTATAAAGAATATACGTAAACATCACTGAACTTGTAAAAACACGACATTTATGTTACTTAACATATTAAAAAAAAAAAAAGTATGTTCAAGTTACCCGATTAACACTGAAATTATAGAAGGGTATGCTTTTCATAAGTTTAGTAACCTGGATCACAACTTTGAAACTTTAGTAACTTAGAATAACTTTCGCGCAAACTTTAGTGACTTCTTTGTATAATAACCCTGAAAGTTAATATCTTAAACTTTTATTCATGGTGAAGCATGATATCCTAAACTTGTTTAAGTGCAACCTTTATTACCTATACGTTCACTTAACACTTCGTCTCGATAGAGATTTAGCGGAAAATAACAAACACATTACCTTTAAAATTAAAAATAGACTATCTTATTAAAATAGTAAGACTACTTGCAGTATGGAGCTCGACCGACTGATCGATCGCCGCTTCTGTGGGTGTCGATCGCCTAGCTATCGATCCCTCATTTTTATTTTTATTTCGGTCGTCCCTGCGATCGACAATCGCTCCATATTGTCTCATTTGTTTCTCACTTTTTGGTACGTATTGACTTTACACAAACGCAAAACAACAAACAATCTACACAAACCAATAATATATTGCATACCTTTGAGATGTATTCATCATTCGCCTTTGTAAGCTGCAAAAAAAAAATTAAGTGTGTGTGTGTGCAATGTGTGTACAGAGAATGTGGGTGGTGAAGATGATATGATTTTGTTTTTGCAATTTTAGTCTCGTGGTTTTGGTATTTTTTTTATGTTTGATATTATGTAGTTATATATAATTCTATGTAATGGTTTATATTATTAATGAGATTTAACTTTATTGTTAAAACAAGTTGAAAAAAAAATAAAGGTCGCCCTTAATGTGGCAACCAATCACCTGTAGGTCGTCGGAAAAAGAAATTTGACGTGACGGATAAAATGGGGTCAATCCTCCCCCTTACTGTGTTCAGACTAAAGAAAAAAATGGTTGAACGCATGAACCCCAATCATATGTACACGAATTCTCGCATGTACGTGGTCCACGAGGAAGCGGTCTCAATTTTAGAAAATCAGAAGTGGTGTTAAATATCTTTGTTGAGTATTAAATTGAGGGCTTCTCGTGAATTTGAAAATCTACACATAATATTTTCATAAAAAGAAAGTCCGCCTTTTACATTGAGGACTATGAACTCTAAATAGGTTTATATGCCTTGCTGTCTATTTGGACCATCTCGCGTAAGTTATTTGCTTTCTCCTTTCTTATGTATATAGTAAATACGTGAATGGTGTTAGAAATTACTAATACCTTGGATAAAAAAACATAATACCTAGCTTAAATGATTGACTACACATCCAAACACTCCCTATATATCCATTTTGCCAGCACACCCATACATTTATCTCATTCCCTGGGATACTCTTCCTACACCCATATGTACTCTATAAGAATGATACATACTCTTTAAATCGTAAAAAAGAACGTCAGCATATTTTAAGCATAATCTATATCTATAGTTTCATAGCAACCTAACACTTATACTTGTTAAAATGGCTAAACGAAACAAAATATTTTGAAGTAAACAATCTTTTGTTGGTAATTATGGGTAAATATACCTGATATTATATGTGGAATTGATCCAATCCAACCTCTATATAACATTTAAATCATCCAATTCATATATAAACTTTGCAAATAACAAAATAACAAAAAAAAAAAAAAAAAAAAAAAAAACACCCATTAACATGTTTTAAACGATAATCAAAAAGTGTGTACCTCGATTTTGACAAATTATCGTTTTGCTATTAATAAATCCATCGTCAACAAACCAAATTAGATTTGACCAATATGATATCTTTAGAGACATTTTGGATTACATAGATGTTAAGATATAATTGAATCGCACGGTTAAATATGTGTATATTGATTGTGAACTGGTGGCTAGTGACGAGAGATGGTCGCGGTGTCCAGTGGTTGCTTAGACTAACCGGAGTGGTCGTGAACTCCCTCCTTGGTGACCAACTCACGTGCGACACGCCCAAAACACAAGTCCTATGTCATGGCCAAAATTGCAAAGTTTGGTGAGTTGCTCACTGTTGTTTTTGGCTGACAATGTGTGACAAATGGTAATTTTCACGTTGTTAATTAATATTAAATGGTTATTTATTATTTTTAAGTTGAGCATTTCTATGCGCATTTGCATGTTTCTGAGTATTTTTTAGCATTTTTGGGAGTTGACCCGCATACTGTAGCTTACAGTCACTGCAGAAAAAGTATATTTTTGTCAATAAGCATAAATCATTCTATTTCTGATAGTTACTGACAAGTTTCGTAATTAACTGAGAGCTTTCTCACATTTTTCTTAAAAGCAACCGCACACGCGTACCGACAGCACAGTACACATGGTAGCAGTCAAATAAATATATTTTTGAGTCAGCAATAATATTTTATTACATTTCTGACAAAAACGTGGATAAAAATTTTATTTTACGTATACGTGTCCAAAAACGTCGAACCGGGACTTTACGGTCACGTTTAAGCTCAAACCGACACACGATACACCAACGAGAGGTAAAAATATTTTCCCTCCCGCTATTACTTGTCCATATCCGGCCCCAAGTATTACTCCCCCATAAGGTGACAAAATCCTTCCATTAACTTGTATTTAATCTTATATATATTACATACTTACTCTAAATATAACACAAACAAACTAGCTTATCCATATTACACTCACCCAACTTCCTAGATCATTTTCTTCATGCAAAACTCACGGCTCAAACTAAATTCCTAAGATCCATCACTTTTCTTTGAAGTTCAAGTAAATTAAAGTGTATATTCAAGAGTTTCGGGTTAATTGGAACGTGGTTTGGGTAAATTTGGTGAAGTTTGGGTTGTTCTTGGTCCTTTCTACCCCATGTTAACACTAAACCATTGTAATGAATCATCACAACTTTTCTAATCTTGTTAAATTCATGTACATTTGATGTCTAATGATGTTAAAAATTGTTAAATGTGTATGTTTTGTTAAAATGGAAAAAGTTAGGGCTTGATATATGTATATATAGTTGCTCGACCTAGGGATAAAGTTTTTCGAAGAAAAAATTAGAGTATTTCTGTGCTTGTGGGTTATACTTTGATGTAATATGTGGCTAGTTTGATGATACAAATATGATTAATGTTAATTACGCGAGATTAAGGCATATAATTACACTTTTGTGGACATATATATGAACGCTAGAAATAAATTACAAAACTATTAGGGTTTTGAAAAACATAAATTTGGCTCAAGTGGTGAAATAGTGGAATTAATGCTTAAAGTTTATTTTGAATAGCTTGTTGAATAAGCCATAACTAATTAAGTTTAGCTTATAAAAAAATAGGATAATGGGCTAATATTGTTATATGGGTCGAACATAATTAATTTGGTCATGTTTGACTTTTTGACTTAATAGCTTATTATAAGAGCTTAATTGATATAATTAAAATTTGTTACGTAATTAATATTACTATTAGAATAATGGCTAAAAATATATTTTGGGCTAAAAAGGTTATGCGTGGACTGTTGGGCCGAGCCCAACATGAAAATGACCACTTTTGACTTTTTGACCAAACGGATTAACGAACGTGTTAAATGATTTTTAGAAACGCGACGATATATATATAAATTAACTAAAAAGGGCCTTTGACTAAAATTTATAATTTTGAGCTTATGGGCTTTCGGTGGCAGTTGGGCAACCCAACTCGTCACAGTTGACTTCTTTTGACCAAATGTGTTGACGAATGTGTTAAAATTATTTTTAGCAAACTAACGATATATATGTCGTAAATTAAAAAGGCTAAATGGTTTCGGACTAAATATGAACTATTGGGCTCATTTAATAAATTTCGGCCCAATGAGTATGTCGGATGACAAAATTACTTTTGAAATATTTTTCGACTCACTATGAGTATTATTACTTAACGATACGATATATATAACTAAAACTAGTTTGGACTTGTTTTGAGACGCGTTAGTCTCCTAAAGGGTGAAAAATGAAATTTTGACCAAGTAATTATAAATGTTGACTTTTGTTTACTTTTGAAAGCATATTGACTAAATATTGACTTTGTGTCGAAATCTATTAATAATTAAACGTGACGATAACGATAATTATAACGATAAAAATACTTACAACGACCAATATATATATTACGAACAAGTTTTTACAAATAAAGTTAACAACGCGAATTATTTGAGAAATTGCAACACATGAGAAGAATGGAAACGATTGAATAAACGAATGGGTCATGCCCAAATTTTCTAAAATTCCAACACTTAGAGTATTTTTGATAAAAATACTTAACTTGTCTAAGTTTCTCTGAATACTTAAAAAAATTTCTAAATTTCTTATAATCAAAATTATATTATAAATAATAAATAATATTTATAATATAATATTTATCCACTAACAATATTATTTTATTTATTTCTCAAAACCTATTTAAGTAATTATAACTTTAATTAATTAAATATATAATTATTCAACTTAATCTAATATATATATATATATATATATATATATATGGAGGCGTTACACGTAGATAATGCCACATAAATGTCACCTCAATGCCACATAATCATATAAATACCACATAATCATAAACTATGTCATGTCATCATATTTAGTCCACCTAAGCAACTATTAATCAAAATGTTCAAAAATTTAGTCTATTACAAAGATTCGAACCCGGGTGATGAATACATTTGACATACATCTCACCACTGCACCAACACATTACTTTAGAATTTAATTTTCAACTTATAATGTATAATCTATAAAGGTAAGTTGGAAAAACACGGAAGGAAAAAAACACACCCGCATAACTAAACCCCTATTCAATCTCTTATCAATCTGCTACCATTCCGAAAAACCTAAAACCCTAAATCGACAACTTATATTGTTCTTAGGTTTTCATCCTATATATGAGGTAAGCGGTTTTATTAATTGAAATTACAGGACTTTTGGTTTGGTCACAGAAGAAATTCCTGAAACTCCTTTCAATTGATTTCAAGGTTTGTATCCAAATCATGAATTACTTTTTATAACCTAGATGTCAAAATTATTACTGTCAAATTTATTACTTAATTGTCGTCTGTTGACATAATAAAATATATTCAATTTCATCTCAAGTTTTCCTAGGTCCGAATGGAGGGCTTGACAGTTAGGGTAATGAGTTGCCACGATTAGTGTATGTTTCAAGAGAAAAGCATTCTGGAAGTTCTCCAAGCTGACTCTAGACAACTTCCAAATGCTTCAATCTTTGGAGTCGGAAGTCAATGGCTCATTATATAAATCAAGTGGAACTATGTCTACCGGTACAGGTCAAAATGGGGGCTTTTTAGGTTCTAATCGTACTAATTATTCCCAGGAGATTTCTGATCCTACACTGCCATTGCTCATGGGTGTACTAACACTTATTTATGTATTTTTATATTTTGTAGACTGCAGTGAAGTTATCAGCTAGCAATATAGGTGCCGTTGTAGGCGCGTCGAGATTGAATCCAATCATAAGCTCAGGAAGTCACACGGATATTTCAATAAAGTTCACGTTTAAGAGGTTAGTAAATATGGTTATCATAAGGTAACTTTGTATTGATGAAAGTAGATTTAGTTTGACTGTAAAGGTTCAAAATATATTGAATTCCTACTATGGTAAATTCTTTGTTGTGTTTTTTGATGAATTTGGTATGTTCCAGATTTAATAGTATTGATCCAAGCCTAGAGTAGGAGGTAAAGGTGAAAATATGGACGGGTTGGGGTGGAACAGTTAAGGCCGGGTTGGATTCACCCGAAACACATTTTCTTTAATCATTAATCAAATGATTATAAAAACTATATTATTCTAATAATAATCTAATGATCTACAGAATTAGAGCCATTTGGAATTGCTTATTAGGATTGAATCCTGTTATCTATTTACACTCTTATGACAAAGTAGATGCCAGGATCATCACTAAAATGTATATGTCCTAATGCACTTATTTCATATATGCAGTTAGGGTCATTTATTTTGAGTGTTAAAATTGAAGAAACGATGTTCAAGTAGGTAACTGAAGTAAAACTTGGTGCATGGCTTCATGAGATGTGTGTTGATGATTACACACATACATCACATTAATTGTGTTTTTATCATACATAATTATAATAGGTTTTATGTTCTGCAGGTGTACATGGAACCCTAATGCCTAAGTAAAAAATACAGGAACACCGGAAGCGTTTTGTATCATCAATTCATCAAAAAATAATGTGATAGGTTATGAAGGTATATGATTATAAGTTAAGTTTCAATTTTTTTATTTTGAATGAGTTACACAAGTTTTAAGGGTTTATTTATTTATTTATTTATTTATCTGTTTAAATGTATGAATGTTTTGGGGGTGTTGGTCGGGATGATGAGTAGGAGGTTTAGACGTAGTTAAAAGGTGTTAGGGTTTGTGTTTACTATCCGTTGTTGTTGCATGTTGTAGTTTTACAGTATATATTTTGTAGATTTGATTAGGATGCGGTTAGTTGTTATGTGTTGTGGCGTTGCCGTTATTTGGTTGGTTTTGTTATACTACTATTTATATTGTTGATGGCATATTGAATCAAAACAAGTTACCACCGCTGTATGTGGAATGCGATTTGTTTGTTTAAATGCATGTACGTGTTGGGATTAAGGTTATTGAATTGATCGAATTTGGTGTTAGGATTGTTGATGAAGAGAAGTTAACTATTATAAGGAATGGTATTCGGTGGACAAGAAAAGCGTATTAGGAAAAGGTACCTGAGGCTAATTTTGATGGTTGTAGTTTAAGCGCCATCCTTCCTAACCAGCCTCAGTCTGTCGGTGTTAGCCCAACAGTAAACAACACCACGGAAGGGTGCTCGCATTTTGGTTCAACCTTACGTCATGAGCCTTTGCAATACCAGGTCCCCGAAATTGTTAGATTTAAAGGTTGTTGTCCTATGCTCTTTCCAGATTCACATGTGTTTCTTAAATTGCTTTATGATGATCGCTTAAAGTTTTATTGATGTTTGCAGAATTGCCGAACGTACCGTTGTTCTGGACTTTGAATCAGGAGATATACGCGCTGCAGCAGGTTCTTCTATGCCTATCAATGCCAGTATGTCGTCTGCAACTTCGGCGACAAGTGTTCTTATATATACTAGCTTTCAAACATATACAGTATAATATTCTTTATATATATATACTGTATTGAATTTTGTGTTATTTTGCAGAAATGCAAGGTTCTAATTAGAGTTGTTGTTCTTTTCATCTTTATTAAATGGACCCATGAATTCCTATCATCTGCAACAGAAGATGTAATAAATCAAACTGTTTACAATTACTTTTTTCATTTTATTTAGTTGTTATATGTTGTGAAGTAAGATTACTTTTTTTAGTTGGTTTGTTAAGCATAAAATATGGATGTTTGCATTTTTATACAAGCCGGTGATTAATATGTGTCACTTCAATCACATTATTAGGCTTTTCGATACATAAGTGATCTAATATTTTGACAAAGCCTAAATCTTGACATCCTTTCAAGTAAATTTCTTTGTGATTTACCATAGTTTCAGCCATTACTGAATTCGATACTGCAAATTATCATAAGGACTATTACCAAGCAAGATTTTTTTGCAGCTCACACCTTTTATTTATCAGTTTTATAATTATAGCAGAATTCATGAAATTAATGTTTGTTCTATCATGTCTTTCAGTGCCTGGATCACTTCAGTATTGGGCACAACGGTTTGCTTCCCTTTAGGTGAGCCATCCAAATGTTTTAGCGTTATATAAAATCAAAGTTGGACCCTATATGGCTCTTGAACTCATATGGGTTCAGTGGTCATGACTTTAGGATCCATTTTGTATTTATAAAATGCAAGTGTGGTAAGGTTTCATTTGCAATGAACACTTCAAGCCCTTATTGTTCTGTTTCATGAGCTCAACTGTGTATTTCACATGTAATTGATATATATTTTTTTACAAGTATTCTGATTTTGTGGTGAATGAAGTTGATTTGGATGAAAATGATGTTCATTTAATCCCATTACATGCGCCAATAGAGGTAATTTACTGTCTCATACTATCTAATAGCTTATTGTCTGAGGTATCAGGAGCATATTGAGTATGCCATGTCCTTTGTCTACATTTTATTTATTAATTATCATCATTATGTCGAGTATTCTAAACCTTGAAGGAGAAACAAATTTAGAGGCTGTTTGATGTTCCTCTTGAAACTGATTACTTGATATAAAGTTTTATGCATCAAACATCAGGTATGATAGAAATAGTTGCCTATAAAGTTTTATGCATCAAGGAGAAACAAACAACTGAGGGTTTTTTTGAGGTTTTTGACAGTGTGTCTGGTTTTGAACCACCGAGAAATGGTTTATCAGTTGGTGAATCAGCTGAAATTGTTAGTTTTCGACTGCAAGAGGACTTCTCAGGTAATCAAACTTTTTCATAATGGTATAGTAGGATATCGTAGATGGTGTGAAGTTTGGTTCTATTCTTTCAGGATACGGACTTCAAAGAATGGAAGCTTGCGATTCAGGAAATAACAAAAGTTTCTGAAAGTAGACACGGGTTTTATGAATATAAGGCGTTTAATATATAGCCTCACGTTGGATCTCCATCCTGATAACCTGCCACCTGTTGCCAATGTGAAAAGGAAGCTAAAGCTGGGAGATGCCATTCTTTGCGGCTACCATCCTAATGAGGTTAACATACTTTAAACACGTTTGCCACTATGCGGTCTTAATATACTGCATTTTGACTTTTTTTATGCGCTGTGAATCTTTTAATCAGGTTAATTCTCGGAAGTACGCGTATAGTTGGTAGTTTTCAGTTTTCATTGACTCTCAACGCATAAAAAAACTGTGTTTTGTATCAGGTACGATACGTACTTCGATATTGTATTGAGAGTTTATACACAATTATGGAAATTTCAATAAGAGAATTGACACAAGCTTGTGGAAGCAGGGCTTAAAAGATGGGAAATAGGTGATAATGCGTCGCGTATAGGGCAACTTTATTTTGGGACGTATATGAGAACAAGTGGAGCCAAACACTAAAGCCGACTGAGACTTTTCTGGATAAGGCTGAAGATCAACCGCAGATAAGAAAGCAATTTGTGCCTCCCATGATGGATCCGGTGCTTGGTGATTATGCTTGGAATTTGCCTGATGCACGAGAATCAGAAACTAAAGTAGGATTGAATTCAATCCCAGATTTCTACAAGGAATGGAAATAGAATGTTTTGAGTAAGCATTTTACAGTTTTTTCATCTAAAAAATAATAATAATTGACTATATGCAGATAATTGGTTTATGAAGCATTCCCAAACACCCCTAAGAAATATCTATGAATTGAACGGTGGCCTAATAAGCCTGAACATGATAATTTTTTGTGATTTAGCACCTGATGTTAAAACAAATCTTTTGTTGCAGGAGAACTTTAGGACTTGATATCTATTTTTAAGAGGAGATATGGTTGTCATTGATCCTAATAGAGGGCATACAAAGTGATATGGGTGAATGAAGGCTTACAAAATGCAAAGTGCAATTAGTTTACCCATTGGCAGAAGTACGACAATGCTAGCATTGCCTGCGCCACCTTCAGTCAAGTGGTACGCCATCAGGTGACATTTCACCATTGTTGCCCCAAATCTATATCCTTAAAGCTCAAATCTTTATGTTAAAATATTTTAGTTACTGGTGATATTTCTTGGTAACAGTCCTTGGAAGCCCTTAAGAAGATATCGCAGGAGCACCCGACTACCTGCTTGCGAGCAGGGTCGCTGATGGCAGTGCTTTCTTATCTCGACTTCTTTTCAACAGAAGTCCAGGTACGAGTTAAGATGGTATATTGCTCTGTTTGAAAATATCTCTTCTTCTGTTCAAACTCCAACTGCTAAACTGATGCATACGCAGCACCGTGTGCTGTTGTCTCTATGTCAGCGGTGTTACAACTGGGTTGCTCAACAAGTCAGCCTACGAGTTCAGTTAAATACGTAATTTATAGATAGAAAGTACGCGTAAAAATAAATCTAAGCATGCAATTTTCACTGATTTATGTATTATCCGCGTTTGCAAGGTTCCAGGGTCTGATTTTGCTGTCATAAATGGGGTTTTTGCGTGTACTATCTGCTGTTATAAATTGGGTGTTCAGTAAAGCTTTTCTGCTCTTGCAAATAGGATGTTTGGTGATATTAGCTGTCAGTTTTTGACATGACAATGTCTGACAGATATGTAGCGACTTTGGGTTTGTGAAGTAGTAAGATCAAAGGTTATTAAGGCCATGGTTTAGGCTTTATATGATCGATTTTTGTCAGTTAAGTTAGTTATCGATTGCTGTTAGTACGAGTCATTGATATTGAATACTCGGTTTATAAGAGGATAGGTGATTATATATTAGATGCGAAATTGTTGTTATCTAATTTCTAATTATATGGATGACAATGTTTAGGTGGTAAGTTAAGAAGGCTAGGACTTGGTAGTTAGTAAGATCAGGATTATGAAAATTTTACGCATTGCACATCCTGTGTTGCGTAATGTGGTAATGCATTAATGGAAATTTGCAAAGTATCAGTTTTATTAATGGAATAGGCTAAGATCTTTCAGGAGATCCGAAGATGGATTTCATGAGGTTCAGTGGGTGTGTTTGTTCAGTGCGTAAAATATTTCAATTAAATATCATATGTGGGATACTCTTCTTTGATGCAGATGGCTCGATGGTGTTCCGTCTAGATGCATTGTTGGAAGGGCTCGGCTTGGTGATTGTTGATGGTGTTCCGTCTAGCTCAGAGCCTCAATGTATCGGAGGAAATAGTTTTTTGATAGAAAAGCCGGAAGTCGTGGAACAGCCTATGGTATGTGACCAAGAAGTGTCTGATGGAGATGCTGTGGCAAATGAAATATCGAAAAAGAAAACGAAGTGTTAGATACCTCAAAGATTTCAGTATTCATTTTAGATTTTTTTTCCTAACGTTGGGAGCCCTTCATCAAGTTGATTGAGCTGCATTACAGTATGCATCTTCAGCCTGGCATACTGAGCTGGGATCATTCGTAATATATATTTACTAATGATTGTAATCTGCTACTCTCATCTTCTTTGGATTAAATGTTTTCTCTTGAGTTTGGTACTCCTGATATATACTTGCATTTAAATATAGCTAACAACAGAAATTGAGATCATGTTACATAGATAGTATCCCATATTCATTGTTTTTCCGGTAACTAAAGAAGATGAAAGTGTAGACTACTGCCCTCCATTTTTTTATGTTAGGTGCTACAACCTGTGCCACCATATTACTAATTGCCGTCCGAAATTAATTTTGTGTTTTGCAGCCATGTTATTTTGTGTCTCTATAAAAAGGTTCAGAGCTCTAAACAGGTACATCTTTAAACTATCTCAACTTTTAGCTTGGTTTGAGACATACTTTTGCAATGCTAATTCGCCAACAAGATACCGACACGGCTCCAACTTGCTTCATTTTTCATGTTTTCTTACCACATAGTTCTTGAATGGAGCAATATACTATGTAGAATATTGACCAACTTATTCGATCAAACAGAAAGTTGTAATTTAATAAAAAGTCTGAAAGGTTTTCAGTGTTGGTATCTTTCCATCATGAGTTGTAATTTAATAAAAATTATGAAAGGTTTTCGTATGTTTCCATCATGAGAATTTTGTATGGAGAATGGGATTTTAAGGTAGACATAATGGTGATAATTTTCTGGGTTTGTTGTCTCTTGCAGGTTTATTCTCACCTTTGGGTGGTTTTGTTTTTTGTGCATGCAAAATGTATTAGCGGAAGGTAATTTTGTAGTATTGTCATTTGTTTATGTTCTGTATTTATTTAAGAATGTTTGTATGTTAATTGGTTAAATGATCGTTTGTCACTCATCATCTAGACATGAAGCCTGAATAACGTGTTTTGTATAATCTGACATGCAACTACTTATCTGATTATTTCTGTGTCAGTTGAGTTTATTTATGAGTGTTTTTCTCATTTGCAAGGTATCAATCTTGGCTATTTGACTGCGAAGGAACTGAAAAGATAACTAACACAATATAATGTTGTAGCATCAACAATGGGAGGAGGCAATGTAAGAAAATAAACTCAAACAATTTGTTTGAAATTTAAACTTTCTCAGTTATATAAGAAGATTGTCATCTTTATATGTGCAGGTTCAGAATGGTTTTATATGATACAGATAATGCCATTTGTTACATGCATGGTTTGGGACATTCCTTCCTGTGGTGATTTTCGGATCCTTAGGATTTAGCGTTCCTATGTTCTACAAACTGCAACAGTTTACAACGGTAAGATAACACAAAAACTCAAGATTATTCCTGAAAATGTAACGTGACCACTAAATTAAACCCTATACATACTAAATTGGAAACGTTTTTATGTTGAAGTCTTTGTATGCATCATGATACTAACACGTATCGGTATGTTGTAGATGGGGTTTGTGGCCATGGAGGACGACTTCACCAGACCACAAATCGCAAAGGTAAATGTTTTATTACAATTAAATGTTGACGAATAAGCATGTCAGATATCATATTTGTTCTTTGATATGCTGCATTAAATGGCAAAAATGTTCGTGGGTAGCTCATACAAGTGAAATTTATACCAACTTTATTCGTTTGATCATGGCTCAATGTGCATATCACATAGCATCTTTGTTCTTTGATATGCTGCATTATGTGTTTGTTGTGGGTAGGCGGTTAAAAAATATTGTTTCGATCAGTTTCTGTAATCCATATCTCGATATTGGTTAGGGCGACTTAAAATTGCCAGACCCGTTCGGTCTATTTGACCCATTCTCTTTGTGGCAAAGATATTTACCTGGCCAGTTTAATTCATTTGAGATTAAGAATAGCCTGAATTCATAAATGGATTGACATCGCATCATCTACTTCCCCTTAATGTGGAACAATTAGGAAAAGTATCTACTTGAAAATATATTACTTGCTTGCATTGCGATGGCGAGCACCAAAAGAATGTTTCTGTAAGGTGACCGCTTCAGTTGCGCGTATCTGCCATACGTTTGACACAGGACATTAAATTTTAGCTCATTAATTGCATAGTTTTGAGACGATAACCTTATCCATTTACATTGTGGTCTTTCATAATACAATATCTATTTCAAATAGCAACATAACGCACTATAGCCATGAGGCAATCAAATTATCAAGATACTATATTTAAAACTTTACTATAATACACTACGAGGAGTATCTCTTATGTTCTTTTTTGGTTAATCTTTAGGGATTAGTGCTACTCATTAACCTGTAAAACATGTAACCTTATTATGCAGATAAGAGCAAGATTTTCATTAATGGGTGTAACAGGTATTTAAAATGATTGACTAAACTTGAGTGGTTCAAAAAGTACTGGACACTAGACCCTTCAACTTTGAAATGATGCTAATAGATATTTTTAGAGTTTTTTTTAACTGATGTCATTAACCACTATAGTAGGAGGGTGTTTGCTCAAGTATAATTTAGGTGCGTAACGGGTTATTGCATTTTGAAATAAATTCTAATCGCTTTCAAGGCGTTTGACTAAGCTTATTTCGAAAGGCTGAGGGATCTCCTGGGGATAAATAAGCTAATAAGCATAATCATTTGGATTAAGACTATCCAAATATACATAAACTTTTAGCCATGCGCTTACCCAAACACCCCTACAAGTAGCATAATAAATTAATAGGTTCCGTATTATTGGTAATGCTAATTGCAAATAAAGAACTTTGCATTTTTTAAGTTTTAATTTGATTTTTTACTGATTTAAATTATTTAAAATAGGATGCATTCTTTTTTTTTTCAGGTTGTATCTATACACGTTTGTTGAAGGTGTAACCATCGTTGCTCTGGTGAAGTAGTGTGGATGCCAGAGGCAAGCAACTGCTTTTGATGCCACCATAGTCGATATGCCATCAGTCATGGTTAAAATAAGACAAACTGATTCATGGCTTTGGGTTTTGTTAACAATTTTATCTTCCAAACTTCTTGCCAAGAAATGTTCCTTAACGATACGCTTTTATTGTCATCATTGGATTCAGATTTTTAGTTTAAACACAATTTGTAAGTTTAAGTGCGTGTTAGCTTTATAGTGACCATTTTTTTAGTTTCTTAGAGAATTATCACTTGCAACTTAATTTAGGGTAATGTATTCATATGTGTGTCAACATCGAGTTTGTGTAAATAATAAGAACGTGAAAATTACAAAAGAAAAAATTACAAAGCATGCCCGCCCATCGGGCGGGCTTCGACAACTAGTATATATATATATATATATATATATATATATATATATATATATATATATATATATATATATATATATATATATATATATATATATTACTTGCGAAATTTAACGATGAATATTAGTACGGATGTTCCGTCACACGTGTTCCCACCGTACACTTTCACCATGAGCCACCACCAAGAGTTACATACGATAAATCATTTTGAAATATATTTTACCACACAGCAAGCAAGAAATACACGAGCACTGTTCACGAGTAAACTTTTCAAATAAAGTAAAGACATATAAGACACAAATATTTCGCTAAGACTTACCGTACTGATTTAGGTTGCGTGTCGGAGCGGTTGCACTATTTTGTTGATTAGCAGATTGCTGTTGTTTTTAAGGTGAGTTTATAGCCCCATATTTTTATACGATTTGATTTATAAGCTTAGGGTGAGAAACATGCAAAACTGTTTTCATGGACCAAAAATGGATTTTGTTTTTATACACACTTGTATGCAGAAACCTAAGTTTAGCTGAATCCCATTGCGCCCACTATCATCAACCGTCAATTCCTGTCTAGGAAACCGTGTGTTATAAATAGATCTATTGGGGATGACACCCCCGTTCGATTGGCTCGGCATAATCAATGCGAACGTATACCATATGAATTTAGGCCGAGTGTCTGGTAATTAACACTCGCGGGCACCCCTTTCTAGCTAATGCCAGCTTGGCATGCTGCGATGTCTAGTTCGGTTAAATGAGGCTTAGTGTTTGCATAGCAGGATAGTGTGTTATTGCTGAATTGTTTACAGAATATTGCTATGGTCCATATGTGTTATTTACTTTAAACCTATGAACTCACCAGCGTTAGCTGACTTTTAGCATGTTTTTCTCAGAAAACTGAGGTGTGTTTACTGAAGGCAGGGCATGGCGATGGTCATAATAATTGTTGGAAATGTTTTTAGTATTGCGTTAACTCTGAAATTTGGACGGCTTTGTTTAATGGGCTACATTTTTATTTGAAATGGATTTTATGTAAGACAACATGACTTTTAACATGTAATGTATTTTAAAATGGATTTTCAATCCGTTCTCTATATCTTGTGTTGTGATTATCGATTTAGTAGCACCCAAAGTGTATGTTTCCGCAATATTATGATTTTGGGGGTGTTACACAATGGCCCCACTCCCAAACAACTATCCGTTATGCATTAAAAGAAAGAAAAGAAAAAATAAAAATTTATAACACCGCATTTTTCAAATATAAATACCCTAAAACTTCACCATTTCATACACATCTTCTATATATTCTTACATTTCACAACAAATATATTTCATTCCTACAAAAAATCTGATATGGCTTGTTTGGTTTCACATACCGTCGATGAAATATTGGCTTTAGTTGATAAACTAATTGTGGAGGATAAAGCTCGTCAACAAGCGTTGTGCGACTTGGCCATGCAATTTGACAAGGCATGCGAAGCTAAAGATGATTTGAGACAAGCATACGAGAAATGCAATGACATTCCGCCTGAAAGCCTTGCTCAATTAGAGGCTTTTTTAAATGAAGAATCTACGAAAGATTACGAGATGCATAATGCTCTGTTTCGAAAGGCGGGGAAAATAGAAGAACAAATCAAGGCGAAGTTTATTTGGCTACATGAAAAATACACTTAGGACGATTATGTTTTAGTTTTCATATTGTTTTTAAAATTTTGTATCATAATTTGTATTTGTGTTTTAACATACGAGGTTTTTTTTGAGGATATTTACATGAAGCAGAATGAAATGAGGGAGGAAATGATCTCCGTACTTCATTTCATTCTGCTTCATTATAAATATCCTTAAAAAAAACCCTGTATGCGTTTTAATTTTCGTATATTTTTTTTTTAACATACGAGGTATTTTTTAAGGATAATAATATGAAGCCAAATGAAATGAGGGAGGAAATGATCTCCGTCCTTCATTTCATTCGACTTCATTATAAATATCCTCCAAAAAACCTCGTATGTGTTTTAGTTTTCGTGTATTTTTTTTACAACTCTAACAATCTATGTAATGTTTTAATTTATGAATAAAGATTTTTAATTTCGTACTGATACGATTTTAATTTCGTACGATTACATTTACGTTTACGTTCACATTTACGTTTTTAGTTTATAAATATAAAGTATTTAATTTAAATTAAAAAATGGGATTGAAATGTGAGAGGGGTGACCAAAAACGGATGTATGGTAAGAGGGAGTGAAGGGAAGTGAGAGGAGAAAGAAAGCTGAGGTGGCGGTGACTGACTCGCCATCCACTCCCTTTAGCCCTAGGGTATGGATAACTCGAAGTTTGTAGGGTTTTTTTTTTTTTTTTTTTTTTTTTTTTTTTTTTTTTACAATTTGATTCAAAACTATTGGAAAATAACCACTATGATTGCAAGGTGTGGGAGGGTCGAATAACACACTATTCGTCTGTTACATCAGTGTCACCTAATCAACCTCTTAATAACACATTAACAATTTAATAAACCCTCCCAACAAAAAATCCAATAACATTTTGTTGGTCGCACAAAATACCACAGTAAAAATACCCACTCACTAAAAAAAAAAAAAAAAGATATAGAGAGAACCCAACGACGTCAGTGATTGCTTTAGCTGAAAACGAATGGCGGACGAACGTCGGGAGGCACGGTGCACTACAAGTCGCCATTGGTCCGTTTTTTATAGGTTTGGCGGACGAACAAAGCTCCCATACTGAGCTCTATAAGTACATGTGCATTTTTATGTTTTTTATACATCTCTTATATAGAGATTAATTTATAAAATTTTATGTGTAATTAGAAAGTATTTAGGCTTTTTTCTCTTAAACATATTTTTAATACATATAATAACGATTTAATTATTTCCTAATAAGGAATGATTTAGTTTCTCAAAATGTCAAAAACCCCAATTAAAAGATAAGCTTAAGTACTTTTTTTGCGCTTTTAGTTTTTTTATGAAAGTTTATACTTTTACTATTGAAAATATAAAAGTTTAATTAGGGACTATTATTTTTCTGTAAAGTGAAAGACAAATTTCAGCTACTCATCGTGTAAAGAAAAAAAGAGAAGATTAATTAATATTTTTAATTAAAACTCACATTCAGCTTTTTTTCTTTCTTTTTTCTTTTTTTTTTTGAATTACATATTTTAAGAACCATAAAATGTTAATATACATAAAGTACTCCATCGTGACGAGCATTTAATTCTCTTTCAATAGTGGGGGACTTTCATATACTTTCGACAAAGTTTTTTGTTGGTATTTTTTGGTTTTATTTGGTACAATATTTTGCTTGATATATCACATGTGATATAACACTAATCTGTAAGTTCGAACACTCAATATGTTGTCATAAAATGGGTATAAATTTTTGTGTAGAACTCTCCAAATTCTTCATCGTTTTGGAAAAATATACATCCTTAGCTTTTCAACCATATATCACACTTAATATTTGAACCTCCAAATCAATACATTTAGTCATAGAAGTTGAAGAAAATAGAAGAATTTCTTTTATAGTTACACCCGTTTGATGTATCACAATTTGATATAACACTAATCTGTAAGTTCAAACACTCAACATGATGTTATAGATCATAAATATTTGTATATAATTATAAAAGATTCACCATTTTTTGCATTGAAATACACATTCTTTCAACCATATATCACAGATAATATTTGAACCTCTAAATCAATATGACTTATTCATATAAGTAGGAGAAAATAGAAGGGAAAAAATTCGATATGCAAACTGCTTGATATATCACATGTGATATAACACTAATATGTAAGTTCGAATAGGCAACATGTTGTCGTAAAATGAGCATAAGTATTTGTATACAACTTCAAAAGATTCACCATTTTTTTAATTAAAAATAATAGTGAAGTCCATTTTATGAGAGTATGTTCAGTCTTCAAATCCAAAAATTAGTGTTATATCAAGCGAGTTTGAATATCAATTTTTTTCATAAATTTTCTCTAACTTCTGTGAATAAACTAAATTAAATTGGAAGTTCAAAAATTATGTGTGATTTATGGCTCAAAAACTAATGATTCGTATTAAAATGAAAAAAACGATGAACCATTTTGAATTCCACAGAAATACTAATGCTCGTTGAGTGTTTGAACTTAAAAATTAGTGTTATATCACATGTTATGTATCATGCAAACTCTTGTACCCAAAAAACATAAAAAAAATAAATAAAAAATAAATAAAAAAAAAGAACCATTGTCGAATGTATATTAAAATGTCACTATATTGAAAGATAATTAAATGCTTGTCGTAATCATGTAATTTGTCTCGCCTAACGATTAACGAGTTTTGAGATAATATTATTCAAATCTACAAATTATTATATATCATAAACACAAAATTATATTAATGTTTAATGAAAATATTGTCCTAAATTATAAATATGAAATGTTTAAGAAGATTTAAATGTTGTTTTTTAAATTCTATAAACATAATTCATAACTTTTTTGGTTTTTTTTTTTTTTTTTTTTTTTTTTTTTTTTTTTTTTTTTTTTTTTAATTTTAATATGCGCTTAAAGAAAAGTAAGATCGAAACGAAATTAAAAGAAGTGTGAAACTATACTTTAATTAAAAAAAAAGAGGGTGATATTGGCATAGTTGTTAATATCTCAATCATGGTCTTAAGATCTTACAATTTTACGATACTATAAAGCAAAAACGATCCGGATCCTACGTAAGATCCTAGCAAGCTTAAGATCTTATAAGATCTTGATCTTTGATAATAGAAAATTAATATCTAATTCGTTTCGATCTTACTTTTCTTTAAACGCATATTAAAAAAAAAAAAAAAAAAAAAAAAAAAAAAAAAAACTATAAAGTTATGAATTATGTTTATAGAATTTAAAAAACAACATTTAAATCTTCTTAAACATTTCATATTTATAATTTATGACAATATTTTCATTAAACATTAATATAATTTTGTGTTTATGATATATAATAATTTGTAGATTTGAATAATATTATAAAGACTATTAAAAAATGACATTATGGTAGTATCTTAGGGTGATGGCAACGTACGCTAGATAGCACCAGACGAGATGGATCTAGCACTAGACCACCGCCACCGTGAACACTAGATGGGGCACTAGATGAGTTTTGTGTGATCACATCACGCACTAGACGAGCAAAAAAAAACGAACGTTGCACATTTAATTTTCGACCGTTGAACACTAGATGGGACACTTGATGGTGTTGCCTACAAAAATATGGGTGAGTGATGGAAAAAGTAAGTGAATGATGTGGCATAAGAGAATAGTTGGGAGTGAGTGATGGGATGTAGTGCACTAGATGGGTTGCCATCACCCTTAGGATCTTGATCTAGTATTACGATTTCGATCTTGAAAAACAAAAATGATCATGTGTAAGATTTTGATTTTGAAAACTTTGATACTATAAGTGGTTAAGATTTGTCAACTCACATTTTATTAAAAAAAAATGTGTTCTGAACAAGAATTGAGGGAATGAATATTCTTCTTATTAATCATTAACTATGAGATTTACAAAGAGTGTATATAGACAAACATTAGGGCAAAAACCCTAATAGCTAACATGGGCCATGGGCCTATTATGGGTTATATGGACATCCACTAATAATTATCCATAACACTCCCTCTTGGATGTCCATATTGTTAATACGCTTAGGGAATGCTGCCTCATTAAAAACCTTGCCAGGAAAACCCAGTGGGACAAAACCATGACTAAGGACAAAAAGAGTGCAGCGCGTATTATCTCCCTCTGATGACTACCTCACTTGGTATCTTGTAAATAGGTCAACGAAATCATCACTGGAATGAGAAGTGTCTTGTCGCATTTGATGTAACGTTACTTGAATAAAGCAAGGTATGCTACATTATCTTCATGCAATAGTTGCTATCTCCTTTCCAGAATTTATGTATGGTTTGATGAAGTCGCCTTGATTGTTTGCTCTATCAAATGCCAGGAAAAATATTCGCCACTTGTAACAATATATCCATGTTGAGATCGATCATTGTAAGTTAAACATATATCCTGCATCCGCAAAACTAACTAAACTTGTTTTGACGGGTTAGTAAAATATAAACCCATATCCTTTGTACCTTGAAAATATTGAAATATTTGATTTACTGTGGTTCAATTTGATTAACTACTATTCTCGAGAATTTTAAATCATGACACGTGTTCCATGCATTCTATATTCCTTAAGGAATCTCAACAAAAATGAGCTCTTGTTTTATAATATTAGACGCATACAACTTATTTCTCATATTGCCAGACATAACATTAAATATCCTTTCTCATAACATTCATGTGTATGGATTTCACCCAATAATCACGTTTCATCATAAGAGACTTTCATAGTTCATTAGTTACTTGCGTCTTTATATTCTTTGGCCATTCATTTTACAACTACACTTCTTGTAGATATCCAAGATCCTCACCTTGTATTTATCATGCGCATTATTATATACAGTATTATCGACGTCGTTTTAGTTCTTTTCGATTCCACACTTTACTAGACATTATATTCTATCATTTGTTGAGATCTCAAAGTTTTTTTCATGTACCCGGGGTTTTCAATATCCTTTCATGTCTAGTTTTTCTTTCAGAGACTATTATGGGGTCTTTATTACCTCGATTCAACCATCTTAATTTATTGCTCCATTTTATCTATTCATTCGAGGACTTTTTATTTGGAATCGATTCGTCTATCACGCTGCAGACGTGCCATAGACTTACTACCAATCAATGATTTTACTGTTGGGACACACATTGTAATTGGAGCAATAGCAGCATAATATGATCTAGTCACTTTCTTTAGGTCACTAAATATGTCTGGCATTTACTATATCTGGAATGTTATTTGTCCCTTGAACTTTAAGTTCATATTCATTAATGTGAGGATCAACATCTATATCATAATTCATTCCATATTTCTCGCTGCTCATTCGCTCCCCCTGAATGAATTATCAATTTAAATATCCCATTTTTTGTGTTGTGGTGTATTTACTATATATCACACAATTACAAAATCTCACATGGGAAATTTGGTTTGTGACCAAAACCATTCTAACGGGGAGGATTCATTATAGATTGTTGGCAAGATGCGATTCATATGTCATAATCATGCCCCATAAACTAAAAGTTTTGTTCTCACAATATTATTGGCTTTGCAATCAACTGAAGACGTTTTATAAACGTTTCAACAAAAGCAATTCGCGTATGAACATGGGTTACTTTTATGTTCAACACTTATTCCAATAATCGCCCAATACTTGGAAGTTTTCACCACCATTTTTAATAATTTAATTTGGAAAACCGTGCTCGCATTTTATAAGCCGAGCCATTAATCACGCTAATCTTAAGTTGCGTCTTTGATGATCATTTTGACGATGCATCGATTTTATAAATCAAAATGATCCATATGGCACATGTATAGGCCTACATACATGCCATTTATATTTTTCCACAATTTAAGGAAGCAAGTCCTTATTTGTATTTTATGGTGATAAGTAAATAACCAACTTCCACTGAGAACAATAAAAATTTATCTTGGAAGAAACACATAATTCTTCTATATATTTCGCATCATCACTAAACCGAAATGGTCGAACCGGTTTGCCAATCAATACAAGTTGCACAATATTCTTAACACATATACATCATATATCATAACATAATGTCCATTAAAGAATTTACAGAAACAAAAATTAATAAATAAATTATGCACGTTACTATGCTTGGCCACAAAACAATAATATGTAAAATAAAATCTGTATACGTCATTCAACTATATTGCTATAAACATGTTTATAACTCAGATCACATAACAAACTAGATAGCTTAAATAGGTTATGTTTATTATAAAATTGGTATGTGTCAAGTAAAGACAGTTTAAGTTAACATAAATCAAAAAAAAATATAATGGACACCAAAGAAATAAAATAAATAAAATAAAGCTAATAAAACATTCATAGCCAAAAATAATAGGAATCCAAACATAATCAAGAAAGCCTAAGAAAAACACCTAAAGAAAATTCCAAACCAAACACTTAAAGAAAATTCCTAACAAAACACTGAAAGAAAAATTATTCATGGCTTGACTCTACCAATTAATCATCTGTAAGAAAATCATCAGCTTCCAAATAAGTTTCATCATCAGTATGGTCTTTAGGACCATCGGGGATATCATTTTTATTATCATAAACAAAGTTTGACTCTACCCCGTTTCCCTTGTTCTTGATAGAATTTTGATAAAGTTCAACTAGATGCCTGGGTGTACGGCATTGCTTTGCCCAATGACCAAAAGTGCCACAACAATAACATGAATCCGCTATTATGTTCTTTTCTTTTTCATCTCCTCCATTCTTTTCTTTATCTTGCCACTTCTTGTGGCCATTGTTGTTCTTAAAGTTAACACTATGATTAACAGCATGATAATTACCTCTACCATTGCCACGCCCTTGACCACGACCTCGAACAGAACCATAATATCGTCCACGTCCTCGTCCACGGTCATAACCACGACCACGACCTCCATTGTGATAAGTTGTCACATGCGCTTCCGATAAAGGAGCGGTACCAGTTGGACGATTATCATGATTTTTCATTAAAAGCTCATTATTTTCTTCGGCCACAAGTAAGCATGAAATTAGGTCACTATATTTAGTGAATCCTTTGGCTCGATATTGCTGTTGCAATAGTATATTCGAAGCATGAAATGTGGAAAAAGCCTTTTCCAACATCTCGGCATCACTAATTGAGTCACCACATAATAGCAATGTGGAGGTAATGCGATGCATGGCCGAGTTAAATTCACTCACTGTTTTGAAATCTTGGAGCCTTAAGTGAGTCCATTCATATCTTGCCCTTGGCAAGATGACCGTTTTCTGGTGGTCATATCGGTCCTTTAACTTATTCCAAAGGGCTAGTGGATCTTTTACTGTGAGGTACTCAGTTTTTAAGTCCACATAGAGGTGATGTCGTAAGAACATCAATGCCTGGGCTTTTTGCATATTAGTTGTTTCTTTTCCTTCGTGGATTGTATCCACAAGCCCATGTGCATCCAAATATGTCTCGGCTTCCAACGCCCAAGACAAATAATTTTTTAAAATATGTACATGAGATAATATACTTCGATCCATGTTTGGTTAATTTAAATTATACTAAACTTTAAGCAAATATAATAAGCTATATAAAATAATTACGGCAGAATGCACATATTAAATCATGTTACGCTTATAATTAACATATTTTCAATAATAACATATAACAAGAATATAAAACCACTTTTTGTTAAATTATTATATAAAGAATTACTTATTAATATTCTTGTTCACTACGTGTTATATGTTGCAATTATACTTATTATAAATTTTATAAGCATGTTCACATGGAATTGTATTATTTAGTTTTATTATACTGCTCATATTGACGTAAGTGTATTTAAACAAACAAGCTTAATCAAATAATTTAATTAATCAAACTACCAAATCTTCATTAGTTTATACCAGTTAACTAGCATAATTATATAGCATAATCACAAAATTTCATTAAATCAATACATATAGATCTACACATCAGATCCAATTAACTTAAGAATCAGCATTACTATTTAAATTAAAACCATCTAACATCATGTAAACATAAACATAATCATGACGTCAGCATCAATCAAACGGATTAATGTGGAACCCTTTATAATTTTGTTTCACAATCCAAAATGAATAACTAAAGTAAGCTATATCCGAGTTCTCGAACACACGTACTATTACTCGATTAAAAGTTGATGCTAGTGAATGAACACAATTTATTAAACAAGAGGAAGTAAGAATATATTGCACATACTGTATGATACATATTGCAAAAATATTATATATTATTATTATCATGGTTCAATGCATATGTAGCCATAAGTCAAAGAATACAATGCAAGCTATCAAATATCTTACTGTACGAAGCAAGCATACTGACTTTTTATGATAATGTAACACCTAAAAATCCGAAACATGTAAAATGACCATTTTGCCCCTACAAATTATAAAATTATTTAAAAGCTTATAAAGTACCGAATCGATCCCAAACTTCTGGAAAAGAACAAGACATGATATAAAATAATTTTGACAACTTCGAATAATATTTATACAAGTTACGAAATTACCAAAATGCCCTTGATTCAACCGAATGGGATAAAAATCAATTAATTAGATTTTAAAAGCAAATAAATTACACTTAATGGGAAATTAAATCACAATGATGGGCCTTAATTATTTCCGTGATTTTGGGGGCTGATTCCCTCCCCTTTGACGCTCCCATACCTCCAAATAAGATAAACCTCATCAACCCTATTTTTCTCTATTGCCGACTAAAAGAAAAACACAAATAATTCCACCATTTCATCATACGAATTTCTGGAGATCCAAGGCTAATTTTCTAGTGTTGTACGTGATTTAAGAAAGCTAATAAAATTGGGTTTAGGTTGTGGGAGTCTTTCAGTTGATCGCTAGCTATTATTCTTGTCGCTAAATACAATCCGAAGGTAATTTCCAAATCAATTCATTCGACTCTTGTAAAATCCGTTTTTCATTTTTCTCTTGATCCTCATATGATATATGACCTGGGAAAAATATCTACAAGATTTGTAGATCGCTCGTTTGGTCGTGGGAAATTCTTTTTTGTCGAGCAATACATCCGAAGGATCAAAATTCGTGCAGTCTTACCCCGCGTTCTAAATTCGATTTGGTAATTTTCCTATGTTCCTTACATCATATTAGTCGTATATAAAATATAAGATTCGATCCATGCAACCTTAATCAAATCGTTCGAATTAAAATGAATAAAATACGTATTGAACTTAATATATGATATGCGAATTTTCTGGATGTTGTAATCATTTTTCCTGGACTCTATAAGATCTAAGTGGCCTGAGAAAAATAAGAATTTGAGTAATTGAAGCTGAATCTGATCGTGGCTTAATTTAGTTCTATCGCTAAAAATGAAAAGGGTTATATCGAATGAAATAAAAACCCTAATTCGATTAGGGTTAAGATTGTGGTGCTTCTGGAAATAAATAAATGCAGAAAAATGATATGTTAATGATTGATCATGATTGGGTCTTGTTTTGCTAAATTGAATTAGGGTTTTCTAATTAGTATACATGCGATTTGAACTTTTATAAATATAAGGGTGTGTTTCGTAAATTCTGAAACTAATGGGCCATTTTTGTAAGGTGTATTTAACTGTGTTAAATGTGAATAAAATCAGAGATGAAGGGTCTTGGTGTAAATATAGGACTTAAAAGGTTTAAATCGAAAATGTTGGAAAGTTTATAAACCGAATGGAATTTAATTAAAATAAAAGGACTTGTTATGTAACTTTGGGAAACTTGTGGTCATTCGTATGAAAATATTTATGAGGGACTTGATGTGTAACTTCGGGTATTAAATGGGTTTAAAGTGTAATTGAAATGTATTGAACCGAATTGTAAGTTATTTTTATTAAAGGACTAAAAGTGTAAAATATGGAAAGTAGTGGACTTATTCGTACAACATGCAAAATATGGGTTATTTTCGGTAAAATAAAAAGGTTGAGGGCTTATTGTATTAATATGGTCATGAAAGGGGTTTAAATGTAGAATCTTGAAATATAAGGTCTAATATGTAATTTTTGTAACTTAAGGGTATAAAGCGTAATATTGGTAAACTTGAAGGACTGAAATTGTTAACTTATTAAATAGGGTTTCAAAACAGATTAATTGTAATATTTTTATGTTTGACCTTTAACTTTGGTTTAAATTACATTCGAGACCTTAAATTATATAAGTTATCTTATTTACCCCCTTAAACTATAGTAATTGCTAAAACATACCTTATGTCCATAATATGATCCTATAATGACTTAACCTAATCTTTAAAGTCTAAATCCGTCTAACTAAGGAAACTTACTAAATCCGGAAACTGCTAAAAAGGGAAAGTTACTTAAAATGGAAAGTCAGTTAAAACCTATTGTAATACTCTTCTACTCTCTTAGGTGTGAAGAAGGAGAGATCCTGAGCTTGTCAGTGTTTGCTATTTCTGGTTTTATTTTGCTTGCAATAAGGTACAGATACTCTGCCCTTTTTCAGTAAGGGTGTCCTATCTCATGGTTATGATTCTGATTCTGATTCGTTAAGTTTTCCTAAAACCATTGCTATGATCCCTTTTTATTATGACCCTTTCTGATTACTCTCTGATTTGGACCTTTGGTATTTCATCTGATATATCTGTTATGAACCATCTGTTATGGACCATCTGATTTGACTTTGATATATGACCTTCTGATTATGATATGATGTCTGACTCTTAGTTTGATACCCGAGCCATTTCACTAGGCATGGGGGTTCCATGTCCGTGTCATTGATGCACCAATGGCATGACTCTAGGGCGGTAGAGTGATGTTCCGCCACGTCCCCATTCTGATTATGATATGCGCATTATTTTGATTATGATTATATATGTTTCTGGGGGGCGTATGGATGCATCCTAGATCTGTTCTGTTAGTGGATTTAACTATATATGATATCTGTTCTGGTGACTGGTGCTTGTGTGCAATACACGCCTTTCACATTTATCTGGGAGCTGATCACTCCATTTGATACATGAGGACACCCCTCATATTATCTGGTTACTTAAGAGGCATCCCCTCTGGATTATGATGGTTACTATCTGATATGTTCTGGGCTCGTGGTGGATGACTATCCTATTCTTCTTTTATTTTTCTGTCTCTTGTTTATACCTCATGATATTTCCCCATGCACCATATTTCAGTTCTATTTCATTATTATTGTTTTGTATATGTATCTGTTCACTGGGCTTTTTAAGCTCAGCCGTACGTTTCTTTTCATGTACGGCAGGTATTTAAGCTTGGATCTGGGTTTTAGCTTTGGGGATGAGAGCAACTGTGTGAAGCTTTAATTTTAGCATTCTAGTTATATCATTTCGGATTCTGTTTCTGTTATGCCATTGTTTAGGCATTTTGGATTATGTACTTCGGTTATTTCTGTTTTGGACATAAGTTGTGTTGACTTATTTCCTTTGACCATTTATGTTATGGACTTATGATGTTTGGATTTAATGCTTGTAATCTGATATGAAGCCATTGTTGTGATATCTTTACCCTTGCCGGGTTGGGGTGTTACATACTGACTTTTTATGATAAAGTCGACTGGACCTTTTATTGTATAATAATATCATTATTGTGTCGTATAGTTGAGAACCGAATATTCAATTCGGTTAGGGATAAAAAACCTCTATCAACCGAATAAGACTAAAGGGTATGCATATTAACGAATAATGCATGTCGAAGGGCCGAAGACGTACCGGTGATGAAAACGAGAGAAAACCTAAACCTTTAGAGCGTGCTGATAACGTGTTCTGAACAAGAATTGAGGGAATGAATATTCTTCTTATTGATCATTAACTATGAGATTTACAAAGAGTATATATAGACAAACATTAGGGCAAAAACCCTAATAGCTAACATGGGTCATGGGCCTATTATGGGTTATATGGACATCCACTAATAATTATCCATAACAAAATGTTTAAAAATTGGCCCTTAAGGCTAAGAGGAATGGGGCTACTTCACTCCCGATTAAGCCCCTAATCGCCCCAAAGTTGCCCCAAACACCGCCCCCCCCTAGGCGATTAGGCCCTTCTTCATCTTCAGGCGTTCCATATGGATCGCCCTTTTTTTTTTTACCCAGTTATTGTTTGCCACGTGTACAAGGTTTATATTATTCCACTTATTGTCTGCCACGTGTCGTGAGTCGCCCCACCCTCCTAAGTAGCCTCACTCCCCCTTTTTTTAGAGGCTACCCAACTTGCTGACTCAGCGCCACATAACGCGAGTTGCCCCTTAGTTGGGTAGCCTCACTCCTTTCGGTCTAATGGCCAAATACGAAAACTGTAACTTTTACCATAAATTTGAAAATAAGGTACTTGGTATGAAAAGTACGCTTTGTGGCACACGTGCTTTAAAATTTAAATCAAGGGATACATGGGTCAAAGAAGTAATGACATTTTGCCAGACAAAAAATCATTTATACAAAGATTACGGAGTACTAAAATATACTATTTCAATATTCTTTGTCTGCCCTTACAGTTTGTTTTTTTGAAAGAAATGTATGTACGTAGCCTTTAAAAGAAGATTTTGGCAATGTAATGTTTTATGGTAGAGTAAACTGCAAAATACATCCCTGTGGTTTGCCCAATTTCGCACCATACATCCAAATCTTTTTTTTCTAACTTATACATCCCTCCGTTAGTAAAAGTTAAACACCATACATCCGCGAGGACGAACGGTGCAAACATTGTGTCGTTAAGTTGGACACGTGGCAGTTATCTTTTTTAGACGAGGGCAATTTGGTCCTTTTAGACCCACACCTACTCAGTTACTCTTATTTTTTCCATCTACTTCAACCTCTTCTTATACAAATCCAGAAACACAAATCAACAAACACAAACACAAATCCAAATCCAGATGAAATCCACAAACACAAATCCAAACCACAAACACAAAAACACAAACTTTAAATCCAGAAACCCAAATCCACAATAATCAACAAGCTCATGCCGAGACCTCTTAGTCTCGGTTCAAGCAACATCAGAATCCAAAACAATTCTACCCCAACTGAAATCGAAACAACTTCCAAAATCAAAACACAAAATCAATAAATCCACATTTTCAATTTTAGTATCTGGGTTACACATGAAATGATTACCAAATCCAATCTGAAACCAAATCCGAGCACCACAATGACCACATCTCGACTCGACATCAATATACACGACTCGATAACAATATACACGACTCGACATGACACAAACAAGCTTTGGCCGTGAGTTTGAACCCACAACCTCTGCTCAACTCGACAATAACGACAACCAAATGATACCAAAACCGATTATATACATTATTTTTGTAAAATATTGTTTTTATAAAACCAAAACCCTTCGAATAAATCATTACAACTCGTTTTCACGAGTGTTATATCCCCACCGTCGCGGCTAGAGGCGAAAGACAGTGGGTCTTACCTTATCGAGCTCCAAATAAACACGGGTCTATAAACTAGATGAAAGTGTGGTGGTTATTGAGGTGTTTGGTGAAGATATACGGCGCGTTTGGCGGTTAATCGTGACAAGGGAGTCACGAGGGAGAGAGAGGTGGTGGCGGTGAGCTTTATACGGCGGCGGTGTGATCTCGGTGGCCGGAAAAGATGGCCGAAGATGGTGTGTGAGGATGGGGCGGCAATATAGAGAAGAAAGGGTATCATTGTATCAAACACTAGTTAATATTCACTCAAAGTGGATTTATGTTTTGATTTGTGGATTTATTGATTTTGATTTGTGAATTTGATTTCTGTTTGATTTGTGTGCGTGTTTTGATTTGGGTTATTTGATTTCCGCATCTGATTTCTATTTTGATTTTGGAAGTTTGACTTAAAAGTTAAGAGTATTAAAAGAAGAAGACTGAGTAGGTGTGGGTCTAAAAGGACCAAATTGCCCTCGCCTAAAAAAGATAACTGCCACGTGTCCAACTTAACGACACAATGTTTGCACCGTTCGTCCTCGCGGATGTATGGTGTTTAACTTTTACTAACGGAGGGATGTATAAGTTAGAAAAAAAAGATTTGGATGTATGGTGCGAAATTGGGCAAACCACAGGGATGTATTTTGCAGTTTACTCTTTATGGTATAAGAAATAACTCTATATTGTGTTTATATCGACATGCCAATATCTAAAATATTTTACATCCACTCATCAAAGTAGTGTATAAAAAATCAACGGTGAAGATCTACCCAACACCAAACAAAAATAAATAGAAACCCTAGTTTCAAAAAACACATAGCCGCAATCATCATGTTAAAATCCCAAACTCCAACTTCAAAATTTTTATGTAAAATGACAAAACACCCCACAACAATAACATATTCAAAACCAACCAAACAAGGGCAAATTCGTCATTTAAAGAATACCGCGCGCTAGGGTTTATCTCGAATCACCTTAAAATCTTTTCATTTTTCATTTTGCCGCTACAACTTATCATCTTCAAAAACACACACAAACACCTAAACACACACTCTCTCTATCCCATCATTTCTCATCACTCATTTTCAAATAAAGCTGAGTTTTTCAGCATTGGTTTCTTGATTTATCATCTGGGTACTCATTTTCTTGGAGTAAATTTGCCTTGGATCACTATAAAAAGTGATTCTTTTTTAACTGAGTTAGTGGGTTTGGTTTGAAGGGTTGTTTGATCAGTTTTTTGGTGATCTGGGTGCTGTTTGATAAGATTAAACGGTTTGAAATGGGTGATCTTAGTGATAAGGTTAGTCATTATTTGATCAAGATTTATATTATTTGAAAAATGTGATTATTTGGCTTTTTTAAGTGATTATTGATCAAGAAGAGTTTTATATTTAAAAAAAAAAAAAGGTTTGATTTTTTATTTTTATTTTTTTATTTTATTATTATTATTATTATTTTTTTTTCTGTTTGATTACTTTTATTGGATTTGAAATGTATTTTTATGATAATTATAATTTACCTGTTTTTTTTCTTTGAAAATAGGGTTCAGAGTGTGCAGATATGGTGGTGATGAGTCCAGAAGGATGTGCTGGATCAATGTCATCGGACGGTGGAGATTCATTCATCAAAACTTGTGCTGATTGTGGGACCTCTAAAACACCTCTCTGGAGGGGTGGTCCAGCTGGACCTAAGGTTTTTCTTTGAATTTGTTTAAATTATTTTCAATAACTACTTACTTATAATAAATTTTAAAAACTTGATTATGTGCCTTTTCATAAATTGTTATGATTTATGAAAATGTTATTTACTAGGTAGTAACTTAGATCGAACAATTTTAAAACAAATGGTACAATGACCTTAAAAATGGGTAACATACTTTTAATGGGTACTTTTGCTTAAATTATTTTGTAACATGCTTTAAATGAGGTTTGTTTTTTTTTTTTTTTTTTTTTTTTTTTTTTTTTTTTTAATATTGTACTTATGAGTTATGCCTATGGAACATTAGTATATCTCTAGTTTTTGAAAATTTCCCCTGTTAAAAGATTATTTTTATGATTGATAAACAAGAATCTTGGTTTAATAATAGTCTGTTTGATGTATTTGTTTACAGTCTTTATGCAATGCTTGTGGGATCAGAAGCAGAAAGAGGAGAAGGGCACTTTTGGGTGTAGCAAATGATGTTAAAAAAGCAAAGAAAACCACATCCACAATTACTACCACAACAACCTCTGGTGGAGATAGTCAAAATAGTGGTTTGACCACAATTTGTAAGAGTGACTATATGGGTGATTTATGTTTGAAGAAGAGAATAATGGCACTTGGCTCAGAAGTTTTAGTACAAAGACCAAGATCGAAGGTCACAAAGCATAGGAGGAAGCCTAGTGAAGAAGAGAAAGCAGCATATTTGCTAATGGCTATATCTTGTGGTTCTGTTTTTGCTTGATCAACAAAATTGAAACTTGTAGCAGTTGGTTTTTTGAGAGGTGAGGAATCAATGTTTTTGTATGATGAGAACTCGAGGAGGAAAAAGTATCATAGTCAAGAAGAGTAAAGTTTTCAACTTATTAGAAATGGTATATCCTTAATTTTGTTGGTATGAAAAAGGAAGTGACTAAAGTAAGACCATTGGTAATATAATGTTTAACTTTATATGCATAGTTTTCGTATATAGTGTTTTAGCGTTAAGAATTGGGTTGTTCGATTGTTATTTCATGATCGGTTTTGGATGATATTTTTGTTTATTAGAGCATCTCAAATGTATAATCAATTTTTAGCACTAAAATAGTGTAAAAGTACATCATTAATCATCCATTGCTGAACACAGTCGTTGACCCAAGCGACCTGGGTCACCGGGTGCACGTCAGTTTTCTCTCTCCAGCGACCAAAGTGTCACAGTCGATGAAAAGTTTTTTTTTCTTTTAAATATGCTTGTGTGTGTGTTTGAAAGTCGGTCGCCTATACGACCGATATTCCCTTGTCCTCAAACTCGACCGATACTCCACAAAGGAAGCAACCGATCTAGAAGTCGGTCGGTAGGAGTCGGATTTGGCGACCGACCGATAAATTACGTTCGATTGTGTATAGCCTTAAGGCTGGGCGGAGTGAGAGTTGAGGAATCATCTTACAACCCATCTCTTACACGCCATCCCAAAAGTCCAAAACACCCCCTCCCCTCACGCGTCAGACAACAATACAAAGGAGTTGAAAGGTGACCAAGTCAATTTTTTTTTTTTTTTTTTTTTTTTTTTTTTTTTTTTTTTTTTTTTTTAATTTAGTTTGTGAGTGTGTGTGGGGTATTTATGGTATGTTTATAAAGTGAGCATTTTAATGAAAGATGAGAGTAGTGATAACAACTACGGGTGAAAGGTGACAGGGCATGAGATCGCTGATGTGTAAAATGACAGGTAAGTCACCACTACCTTTAGCATGTCATTAAATACTTACACAATCTTATAACAATTTTTTTTTTTTTTTTTTTTTTTTTTTTTTTAACAGTCAACGGGACGGCTAGCCCTTGGGTCCTGCAGTGACATCCAATTGGGCAGTATGCAGAGGCTCAAGACGCACTAGCGACCGATGAAGTCACGGAAACCACGGGGGAGGGAAAACTCACCAACCAAGCAGCCCGTAGGCACTACACTTAATTGGGAGAAAACCTTGCCTCCTCCAGGATTCGAACCCGCATCAACGAGATGTAAGTTGAGCATTTATTGAATGTGATCATTATTGCTATAAGCTAAGAAACTCTATTATGATGATTAAGCTAACAAAGTACGGTAATGTGGAGCTTCTTTTAAATCTTTTTAAGAGCTTTTAAGGATACATAAATATACAAAGCCCTCATTCATGAAAGCATGAAGTAGCTAATAGTTCAAAGAAAATCAAAAAGTCTCCAATCATTCTTAAAACTATCGATTAAATTTATTTTGTGATCAATAACACTCATTAATGATTAATATGAACACTTAATAGAGTCTCTTCATAGCTCCATATCAATCACCAACAACTGAGTTATATAAATTCTCCTCATTTCGAAGCTCAAAAATCTCAACTTCGTTTCTTTCACAACCCATTCACCAGAGGTGGATGTCACTGTATAAGGTATTCGAGGTAATCATTGCTCATGTGAAGGAACCAATGCTTATGCTAGGAATTAGTATTGGATTAGCCTTTTATGTTATTTTCGTCAATTGGTTATTTAGAGTCTTAATAAAGTATGTTTATATGCTATGTTGTGCATGCATGTCAACATAGGTATTTTGCAGAAGGGTTGAAACATGGGAAAAAGAAACCATTACGTAAGAGGTAATAACCTGTTATACATTTTTTTCGAAATGGAAATATGGCCTATGGTACTAGGGTTATTTGCTTGCTCATGTCAGTATTATATGTAGGGCTTATTCAGGATTCGGGTGCGGAAAAAAAGAAAGTTGAAGAAAAAAAGTTAGTTTGAAGGTATGGTTTTGTTTACAGTTTATTGTTTTGTTCATATAACAGTTAAGATATTCATTAGCTTTCGTTTTTAGTTTATTATGCTTTTTTGATCCTATTATACTTTGAATGCAGTTATATGTTTCGTGTTGGCATCACATCATGGCCATGGCGGAGAAGGTTGTGACAAGGATAGGGTTGTTGACTTAGAAATGAACTGTCGAAGGTTGGTTCATGATACCTTATACATGCGGGTAATTATTTTTCATCTTGATTCTTGATGAAATTTTCAATGATCTTTATTGGTTTACAAGACTTGGTGGTTTTTACCCTTTCGGGTTACGTTAAGATCTGTCTTTTGAGATTTGTTTTTCGATCTCTATGTCCAAAGTTTTGGTTTTGATGTGTGTATTTAGTGTTTGGATTGTTGGTGATGATTTTATGATATGTGTGTTTAGGTCGGTTGAGATGGATGATGTTCGTGTGCAAGATGTGCTTGCGGAGTATAATGGACCATAATGTACTGAGTCAAACAATCTAATACTTGATACAAAAAATGGTCTGCTTGAAAGATAATTGCGGAGGGTTGTAGGTTTCGGTTAATGTGGGCTTCAGGTAGCCATTTTAGACACACATTGGAAAAGGTCGAAGTGGTTGCAGATACCATCGGAGAAGATGCTAAAATGGTATCTGATATTGTCGATAAGGTGAAATTCTTCTAAATTTTCCGAGTTTTTTTAATCATGTTTGATATAAGCTTTTCGTGCAATATATAAATATTTAATCGTTAAACTTATACTGAGATTTATGACACATTATTTGAAGTGGAAATAGCTACTGTAGCATCGCTTATGAAAACTATTTTACTGAGATTTCGCACACCAGATAAACAATTTTGAGGGTGTTTCGGATTGCTAATTCATATTCCTTATTAGATAATATGTGAATGAAGTGGAAATAGCTATTATGGCATCAATTATGAAAACTATTGTACTGAGATTTAGCACACCAGATAAACAATTTTGAGGGCGTTTCGGATTGCTAATTCATATTCCTTATTAGATAATATGCGAATGAAATTAGCAATATTAAATTGTTTATCTCTAAAATAAGCACATAAGTAGTTTTAATAAGCAATCGAAATACTCTCTGAAATTGATTATCTGGCTGAATCAGAATCAATTTCACTATGATTAAATACGGAAGATTATTTGGCCTTGATTTTTTGAAAGTATTGTCACTTACTATTCAAAATCGGAGTCCTAAATCTTGCCGGAAAATCAAATTCGAGCCGAATCCCATTATGTCTTCCACCATCCTGATGTTTTCGTTTGGGATCATCACGCCTTATTTGATGTTACTTTGCAGATGAGTTTAAGAAACAGGTTAGGAATGAGGTTGATATCAGGCAGTTTCCTAAGGCAATGGCCAAATCGAAGAAGCAGGTTAAGCACACAAAGGAAATTCTGGTTGCAAATATTGCAACACCATTTTCAGTTGAATCACTTCTAGAAGACAATGATTTTAGGTACGTCCCCTAACTCCTGTTTTTCTTCCTTAGATTAGGTATTGCATGCACTTTTCCTGCAATCTTCATTATGCTAGGATTCAATGAAGAAGCCAACAATGTCCATGCTTTCCTATACGAAATACATGTGACAGCCCAAAAATTTGTCGAAACTATTGACTAAGTTAGTATGGGAACATTCTTTTGTTGTCTCAATTTAGCTTCGAATCAATTTAGCTTTGAAACTATTGACTGAGATAGTATGGGAACATTCTTTTGTTGTCTCAATTTAGCTTTCAATCTGTTTTTATTGTCTCAATTAAGAAGTACCCATGTGAATGCCATGCAGTTAACTTAGAAGGAAAAGATTGATGGCCAGAACGAAGTCATCACACCCCGTCAAAAAAGGCTCATCCTTCTTGGGAAGCAGCAAAGCACGCATTTAGCATGAAGGCCGAGGACGTTCCTTCTGTTGAATCGAAATTGTTGACACTTTCAGACTCTAGGTAAAAACTAAAACATGTCGTCTAATTTTCATATCTCATTAAATTGTTTATAGATTTATAGTGTAAAATACTTTGTACGTGTAGGAGCAACCTCCCTTCGACAAGAAGCAGTTGTTGGTTACATCAAGAAGTACATCAAGTTGATCACACCCAAGCTTGATGAAGAGAGGCAAGTCTTCTTCAAGAAGAACATTGAGGCTGCAACAAAGTACCTCTTGGGAAAGCTTAGAAATGACATCTAATACCCTTAGGAATTACTTAAAGACATGTAACAATATATTCCATTTATCTTATGCAAATTACAACAATCTCCAGAAGGTTAATATTCTAGAAGTTGCAACACTTTCACAAAGGTCCTACATGTTTGTCATTAATGTTTAGCATTTGAGACTTTTATTGGTTACTCGATTTTTTAATTAAAAGTTCTAATCTTTAGGATTCGAAAGCTATTAATATAAGACCATACATGATGATCTAATTAGAAACTGATGGCCTTGAAAATAACATGTTGACTCAATATGTATGTGAACTCAGTACCTTATAGAGACTTAACGTTCAATTGATTATTAGAACTATCTTAACTCTTAAGCTCTTGGCCTTTTCTGTCATTCACTAGAATATATTGTCGTCATATTTTTCTTTATTAAGCAAAATTAGCGTCATGTTTTTTATACCATAATAAAATAAGTTTTCTACCAATCCATATGAATCATGTTCAACAAAGCCCGTGCGATGCTTTCTCGTCAATATTAATGTTTAAGTTGCACTAAATATAGCGCTATTCATTACCTTAAAAAATATATGTGTTATTTCTAAAGCCTATCAACTGACACATATGCGACGAACTTGATGTATTGGTTAGTGGCATACTCAGTTTTCTAATCGTGAAATGAGATTTTTTGATCAAGTAAACAATCAATTGTTGATGGATGGTAATTCAATTATGACCAGAAAAGTAGAAAAACAATTGCGAATTCGTATTTTTTAAAATTGCATAATATGAATCTAACTTTACCAAAGAATTTCTATTGCTCGTCAAAAAGTTTAGATCGGCAAGAAAACTTTTACAATGTGCGTTCTTTTTCAGTGCCAATCGACCTTCCTCAATGATCTAGCCATAACCAATCAACATTTGTTCCGGTAATATTTAGTTAGGAGTCGATCGACCTTCCTCAACGATCTAGCCATAACCAACGAACATTTGTTCCGGTAATATTTAGTTAGGAGTTCGGATTGAACTCGTTAGTAATTCTTCAAAACTCTCTTTTACCGTTAAGTGCTTAAAAAGATATCTATCGTATATAGTCGAACTGCATACAAGAAAAGCAAGTAAACTAAATGGGTACCCAGAGAGGGATTCATGTTCACCTAAAGAAAATCAAATATTTTTGTTTTTGATTATGTTAGGATAGTAGACAAGGGCGTGTTCCGTCACTAAGTGATGTGTCCTTCACCACAACCAACCATGTCCATCACTTAGGGCCCGTTTGGTTTGTAGTTGTCTTTAGGATTTGGATTTGAATGAAAATTTGGATTTGGATTTAATAAAAGAGAGAGAATTTCAAAATGTTGTTCGTTTACTAAAATATAATTGGGAATATGATGGTAAAGAAGTTCGTTTTTGGTTGGATGTGTAGGTGGGTAGGGACCCGTTAAAGAATAGCTTCCCTCTGCTGTTTTCGCTGGAGTCCGAGAAAAACTGCACTGTTTCGGACAGATTAAAAGACAGAAGGACGAATGGGGCCGTGAACTGGAAGTGGAAACGATATCTAGCTGCAGAAGGAGAGCTGCAGCAGCTTGTTGTGTAACACCCCTGTTTTCGATATTCGCAGCGGAAATATAAGTTGGGGAGTTACTTCAAGGTTCACAGTCATGATAATAGAAAACGACTCAAAAATGAGACGTTTTTAGATAAAATTGTTATCATTCATTTATTAAAATCAGAGTTTACATGTAGAGGTCCCAGCAGGAGGTTTCGAAATACGTTATAAATGATATTTTATTCATTTGAATGATAACAAAACGGACACTCTTTTAAAAGAAAGTCCACTGCCACTCCGTGCCAAATCGTACTTCCAGTTACCTGAGATAAACATGCTAAAAAGTCAACACAAAGGTTGAGTGAATCCATAGCGTTTAACGTTAAATAATAGATTTGAACACAAGCCAAGTAAAACGTAAATCGGTATATATTGCATCAAAATCTCATGAATCGCAAGACGTTAACACGATGGACATCATAGTTATAAGCTATGACGTAAATCACTACATAATTAAATGTAGCAATTATGCCCTCGAGTAGGAGTCTGCCTAAACTCTTTATTAAACGTTTTCAAATAAAATGCATTGGGTTACTTATCCAGCAACACAACGGGATTGTCAATCTAATAGATCTATTCATAATATTCGCGCTCACCCGAAAGTGATTAATGGTTCATGATAGAGGGTCTTTTAAATAGGCAACAATTTAACTCATGCAATATAAATCAGGAAAACATACGGAAAAATACTTGTGTTCGGTTTAGTAGCATGTATCTCCCCACATATTTAGAAAAACGTAAATAAAAAGTGGGACTATGAACTCACCTGAGCAGTCTAGACGGAAAACAAAGTTAATTAGAGTTGATAAACGTCTCCAGCTTGCAACCTGAGTTGGTTATGTCAAGTTTTCAGTATCTGTTTCTGATTATATAAGTTTCTATTGATCGTTTCGTAATACTTTAGTTGATGATTAAATGCTTAATTGAGCCAATATGTAGTTTCAAAAGCAAGATTTTATCTTATCTTCTTATCTGTAAGTTTCGATTCTTTCCGTTCGTTAAAAAAAATTCTTCGTTTGTTAGTTACGGTTCAAAACGTATATTAGGTTTAAATTCCTAATAATAATAACAAGATTAATAATAATAATATTAATTATATTAGTTTAATAATAATATTAAATTAAATTAAAGTTTTTAAGTATGTTTACATTTTAGACCCTAAAGTATCTAGGGTTGACAACTTTTACCCTTAGACTTTATGAAAATAACAACTTTTACCCCTGATCTTTCGTTAAGTTACATTTTCTACCCTTAAGTTTCGAAAAGTGACAGTTTATACCCCTAGGGTTTACTCGACTGCAAAACAGATCCAAAACATGAAACTTTATAGAGTTTTGGCAAGTTTGGTCCTTGAAACTCCTACTTTGTTTTACACGTCATCCTTTGGTTCAAAAACATTTTATTTCCGACGATTCAAGTTGAGACTTTTTACGACTCCTTTTCTAAAGTGTGCATAAGAGTTATGAAAGTATTTTTGCAAAAGATTGGGACTTGGTTCGAACTCACGACCACGAAAATAATTTCAGAAAGTTGCGTACCAAATTTTATTCGACACAGAAAACGCAGATTTCACATGGCTCGTTCTCCTTCGTTACTCAACGAAAATTCATGATTCTTTTTCCTACATTTAGACCTTCTAATTTACTTTAAGCATGTCGAAAATCAGAATTTTTGAAATACGTTTGATAGGGTAAAACGACGTCCAAAGCAGCAGACCTGCTGTGGTCGACTGGGTGAAAAAGAAAAGAAAAACGCGTATTTTTCTAAATCCGATTTTTAGACCCTATGTTTTTATGATTTGATTAGTTATTATAACATGTTCAAAGAGTTCCTAGACTGTTTTTATTATCCTAGATCAATTAGAACTTCATTTCGAATTTATTTGTATATATGTACTCGATATAAGTAAGAATTAAGAAAAATGTGTTTTAGCTATTTCTGAGTTATAACACCTCTTAATACATATTCTAAACTTTATTTAGACATAAAATAACTATGTGAAAGTAAATGAAAAGGACTAGAACATACCTCCTTTGAAAAAGTCGACTAGAGATGTTTTTAGTGAAATATGGTTCGTACTTGTTCCTTGCTAGATTTAGCTTGCTCCTACTGCTTCTCTAGACTTAATTTAGCTTATGTGGGACTAAGGGAATCGGTAGTGTAAACGGTTGAGGCTGTTTGTGGTGGTTCGAAGGGTTAGTGATAGGTCGAATGGTTTGTGTAGAAATGGAATCATGGTTCGTTATTTATAAAGGGAATTGATCTAGGGTTTTCTATGGAGATTTTATGGGACATTGGCTGACAGAAACTGCAAGGAGTGCCACTTGGGAGGAGGGGGAAAGAGTGGTGATGTGGCTATTCCCTTGCCATACAATTGGTGCTTATTTCTTAACCTAGTATTTGATATTTTGAGACAAAGAGGTGTGTTTACAGGAGAGGGCAGCCATGTGGATGTATTGAGAGTTAAGAAAATGTTTTATGATGTCAAGGGTTGTTCTAGTCTAGTCGATTTCTAACTAGGAGATGACTATGGTTCGATTTGTGCATAAGTGTGTAGTGTCGTGTGCTTTATTAAGTGTACACTAGGGAATTAGAGAGTAACTAACTTAGTTTCTAAGATTTAATTAGTTCCTTGTGTTAAATATTATTTTTGAAAAATGTATATGTAATTTAGTATATATCGAATTGAATTTTAATAGGTAGAAATCGATTTGTGCTTAAGGAGAGTTGTATAATAGGCTTAAGATGATAGTACTTAGGTTTAGAAATTAAGAAAAATATATTTTTAATGTTTCCCTAATTATTGTAATTTTTATGTAATTTTTAGTAAGCTTTAAATATATATAAAGGTGATTTTTAAGTTTTGTGCATTAAAGGGTTGTACCGTAGGTTTTATGGACTTGTACAATTATTTATTAAGTTTACATATTTATTAGGAAAAATAAATATGTGATTTAGATTTTAAAATAAATAATTTTTAGAGTTATATATATATATAAAAATAAGAATAAATGAGTTTTGTGCTTAAAGAACTTGTACATTGCTTTAAAAAGACTTGTACCTAAATATTTTGTAAAATATATTTATATATTATTTAGGGTTTGTGATTTTATTAAATAAAATCATAGTTTTGTGAATTTTAGGGTTTTATCGGGAGTTATAGTGGAATTAGGGTTTTTGTTCTTTAGTAACTTGTACATTGGTTTTATGGTTTAGTTATGCCTAATTGTTGTTATAATAATTTAGGGTTTCGCTAGAAATGCTAACTATTGACAGAAGTTATGTTTATACGTCCTTTCGCGAATTATCGTAAAATGGCAAATGGTAGGTTGTAATATCTCATAAGGAAATGTTTATAATAAATAAACATTAAATTCGTTAGGTTAGGTTGCGTTGCGTAGGAGCACGTTTATCTAAAATGTGAGTTACGTCACATAAGATAGGAGATACAATCGAATAAAAAAATTTATACGTGGAAAAATGATAATTATTCTGAGTGCTAGATTATTATAACGTGGGATTTTCACAGTGGTTACAGTCACCCCCCGTTAAGGGAATCTCGTCCCGAGATTCAGTCTATGTTGTGAGGGAAAAGGTTCGGGTATTTTGTCCGAACTTGATTTTCTTATCTTTAAGGTGATGGGTAGTAATTGTAGACATTTAAAATGGAATTAGTATGAACAATTTGTTTTGTCTCAAAATTTTACTTTTGAATGAAAATCGTTATTTGAAAATCTGAAAAGTTAACTGTTCCACTTATGACATGATTCTTCCTAAATTATACATAGTTGGCCAGGCTATGCATAACTAAGGACCGAATTATGTGATATTTGGTCCAGTCATGATGATACTTATATTTCTTCAAAAGTTTTAAACGGTGTTCAACGTTTTGCTTTTGTAAAATGATCACATAATTGCTTTTCTCAAAAATTATGTTCATACTATGATGATAGTTCAGGGATTTCTAGGGTTCGAGTGGAATTCTTGCGGAATAATCAAAACTAATGTTAACCGAATTTCTAGTGAGATGTCAATGTAGTGACTACAAACAGATCAAATGGAATAGAAACGTAGATTGTGATTATTACGGAAATATTACAAGGTAAGGATTTTATACGATAGACGGATAGTCGTTACACCATCGCAACTAGGGTAGAGTACAATAGGAAATAGGCTTAGGAAGTTTTACGATATGATTTATTTAGCTATAACGGAGGTTTATCTTCAGCTTAAATAGGGATATCATTACTTGACGTTGTTGGGATCTTAACGAGTTCTCATTCTTCTGCACTAGTCTTGGTTTGGCCGTGCGTTCCCATCTCCTAGCACATACGCTCTTCCGCGGGAACCGTTGTTCTGGTCGTCTTTTGACTTTGGGCATCGGCTCTTGTAATGCCCTTTCTCACCGCATCCGAAGCAAGTTACGGTTATCGGCTGTAGGTTGGCTCCTGTTGCTCTACAATCTTTGGTCTGATGTCCAATCCTCTGACACCTTGCGCACTTAACAGTGCATGGACCATAGTGGTGCAACAGGCATAGATTACAAGACGGTTTTCTTCCAACATAACCACTCTTCTCAGCAGGTGTGGCGGTATAGGCTTTAGCAGTCTCCTGTCGGCGATTCTGTTGATGGTGGTGATTGTTATGATCGTGTTGGTAGTTGTTGTGGTGATGGGTAATCCTTCTATCATCAAGCTTTCGCTTGTGATCATCATTTCCTTGAATGGAATTGCGCTTTATCTCTCGTTCTATTAACTGCTGAGCTACAGACATGGCCTCCTCCAAAGACTGAGGCTTTGACACCGTAACATTTCCCTCAATGCTTCGTGGTAATCCTTCTGTATATTTCTCCAGCAGTTTCTCGAGATCAGGCACAACAGTTGGACACAGGAGAGCAAGTTCCTGAAACCTTCTATTGTATGTCCTGATATCCATTCCCTTCACAACCAGTTGGTGGAATTCATCCTCCAGCCTTTTAATTTCAGTACGGGGGCAGTACTTCTTCAACATCTTCTTCTTGAGATCTTCCCAAGTCAGTTGATGAGCTGCTTCAATACCCATGGTTTGGGAAGTAGCAGACCACCAAGACAAGGCATCATCCAATAAAGTTCCCATATCAAAAGCAACTTTGCAGTCATTGGTACACCCGCTTCTTACAAAAACTACTTCCGTACATTCAAACCAACGAGCTAATTCAGTAGCTCCTTCTGTTCCCTTAAAGAAAGTTGGTTTACAGTTCATGAAGTCTTTGTAGGTGCACTTGTAAGCATTAGCTGACTCACTATCTCCATTGGATCGGCTTGAGCTTCCAGTACGAGCAAATTCTGCTGCTTGACTCTCTAAGGCTGCAGCAATGCTGTCTGCAACAAGCTTTCGGATAGCAGCTTGGGACATGGGTGGTTCGGGGGAAGTGCGAGGCATATTTCTATTAAAACCATAATAAAACATACGTTTATATTTTGTACATGTTAGATTATCAAGGTAAAACTCATGATAATCATACGGTCATAACATGTCCAAATACTATCATACGCGGAGGTAAGATGATCATCACTGGTCCACGTCAACCGATACCGTACACAGCAAAATACAACAAAATCAAAACCACATATAATCATAAATAACCTGCTAATTTGTTATATATAACAAAATTAGTACAAGCGTCATATTTATGCCACATATCTCATGGTCAAGATATTGTACAAAAGCTGGTAGATATAAATCTGATTTTAGTGGCTACCAAAAACTCTTTCGAGTCAACTTTTCAGTTTGACGATCATGCTGACGAGGATATATTTACTCTTAATATCTATCTTGCATATCTCCCACTATTTTCTCCAAAATAGTGGTCTTTGTTTGAGTTGTCGTTAGTTCTTCATTTCTTCTCTTCTAACATCTTCAATTCGTCATAGGTATTTCTTGTCTCAGCTGCTCATGACGGTCCTCTGCCTTCTCACAATTCTCGTCCATCTTCTGCTTCATGGCCTCTAAATCTTCAACTCTCTATTTTATACCCTCGATGCATTCTAGAGGCAGCTTGTCGTAATGACCTAAGCAGTCTCAATCTGTTCTTCTTGCCGTTCTAATTATGTCAGCAGGGAGAAAATAGTCGGTTGTCGTTCCTGTGTCGGTTGCGAGCTTTTACTCATCTCAAAAACTTGCGGTGGAATTAGGAAAGTCGGGAATAGGTAATCGGGGTAAAGTATGATATCGGACGATAATGGTCCTAAATTCTTCTCTAAGTTCGAATGGGACAGATGGGGGATAGAAACTTATAGATGATAGTGGAGGCGGAGGTAAAGATGTAGGAATCTGACGATATATATGTTGGAAAGTGGACGTGGTAGAGGTGACGGGGATATAGGTAATATCATGATGTCCGGTACTGTCGTGATATTTTTCAATATCCGAGTCCGACATAAGAGAATAGAATGGGTAAGGAAAGGCAGGGTTCTGTAACCACCCGGTAATTATAAACATCTTACTATGCAGCTAAATAATTAGAACTAAACATATAATAGTAACGTTTCAGTGGCGTTGTGGCACGGAGGACTTTTGGGTTAAGTTTTTGCGAAAAGCGGTTATAGTCCAATGTTTGAAAACATTTGGTTCTCTATAACCATGAGCTCTGATACCACTCTGTAACACCCCCGTTTTCGATATTCGCAGCGAAAATATAAGTTGGGGAGTTACTTCACGGTTCACAGTCATGATAATAGAAAACGACTCAAAAATGAGACGTTTTTAGATAAAATTGTTATAATTCATTTATTAAAATCAGAGTTTACATGTAGAGGTCCCAGCAGGAGGTTTCGAAATACGTTATAAATGATATTTTATTCATTTGAATGATAACAAAACGGACACTCTTTTAAAAGAAAGTCCACTGCCACTCCGTGCCAAATCGTACTTCCAGTTACCTGAGATAAACATGCTAAAAAGTCAACACAAAGGTTGAGTGAATCCATAGCGTTTAACGTTAAATAATAGATTTGAACACAAGCCAAGTAAAACGTAAATCGGTATATATTGCATCTAAATCTCATGAATCGCAAGACGTTAACACGATGGACATCATAGTTATAAGCTATGACGTAAATCACTACATAATTAAATGTAGCAATTATGCCCTCGAGTAGGAGTCTGCCTAAACTCTTTATTAAACGTTTTCAAATAAAATGCATTGGGTTACTTATCCAGCAACACAACGGGATTGTCAATCCAATAGATCTATTCATAATATTCGCGCTCACCCGAAAGTGATTAATGGTTCATGATAGAGGGTCTTTTAAATAGGCAACAGTTTAACTCATGCAATATAAATCAGGAAAACATACGGAAAAATACTTGTGTTCGGTTTAGTAGCATGTATCTCCCCACATATTTAGAAAAACGTAAATAAAAAGTGGGACTATGAACTCACCTGAGCTGTCTGGATGGAAAACAAAGTTAATTAGAGTTGATAAACGTCTCCGGCTTGCAACCTGAGTTGGTTATGTCAAGTTTTCAGTATCTGTTTCTGATTATATAAGTTTCTATTGATCGTTTCGTAATACTTTAGTTGATGATTAAATGCTTAATTAAGCCAATATGTAGTTTCAAAAGTAAGATTTTATCTTATCTTCTTATCTGTAAGTTTCGATTCTTTCCGTTCGTTAAAAAAAATTCTTCGTTTGTTAGTTACGGTTCAAAACGTATATTAGGTTTAAATTCCTAATAATAATAATAAGATTAATAATAATAATATTAATTATATTAGTTTAATAATAATATTAAATTAAATTAAAGTTTTTAAGTATGTTTACATTTTAGACCCTAAAGTATCTAGGGTTGACAACTTTTACCCTTAGACTTTATGAAAATAACAACTTTTACCCCTGATCTTTCGTTAAGTTACATTTTCTACCCTTAAGTTTCAAAAAGTGACAGTTTATACCCCTAGGGTTTACTCGACTGCAAAACAGATCCAAAACATGAAACTTTATAGAGTTTTGGCAAGTTTGGTCCTTGAGACTCCTACTTTGTTTTACCCGTCATCCTTTGGTTCAAAAACATTTTATTTCCGACGATTCAAGTTGAGACTTTTTATGACTCCTTTTCTAAAGTGTGTATAAGAGTTATGAAAGTATTTTTGCAAAATATTGGGACTTGGTTCGAACTCACGACCACGAAAATAATTTCAGAAAGTTTCGTACCAAATTTTATTCGACACAGAAAACGCAGATTTCACATGGCTCGTTCTCCTTCGTTACTCAACGAAAATTCATGATTCTTTTTCCTACATTTAGACCTTCTAATGTACTTTAAGCATGTCGAAAATCAGAATTTTTGAAATACGTTTGATAGGGTAAAACGACGTCCAAAGCAGCAGACCTGCTGTGGTCGACTGGGTGAAAAAGAAAAGAAAAACGCGTATTTTTCTAAATCCGATTTTTAGACCCTATGTTTTTATGATTTGATTAGTTATTATAACATGTTCAAAGAGTTCCTAGACTGTTTTTATTATCCTAGATCAATTAGAACTTCATTTCGAATTTATTTGTATATATGTACTCGATATAAGTAAGAATTAAGACAAATGTGTTTTAGCTATTTCTGAGTTATAACACCTCTTAATAAATATTCTAAACTTTATTTAGACATAAAATAACTATGTGAAAGTAAATGAAAAGGACTAGAACATACCTCCTTTGAAAAAGTCGACTAGAGATGTTTTTAGTGAAATATGGTTCGTACTTGTTCCTTGCTGGACTTAGCTTGCTCCTACTGCTTCTCTAGACTTAATTTAGCTTATGTGGGACTAAGGGAATCAGTAGTGTAAAGGGTTAGGGCTGTTTGTGGTGGTTCGAAGGGTTAGTGATAGGTCGAATGGTTTGTGTAGAAAAGGAATCATGGTTCGTTATTTATAAAGGGAATTGATCTAGGGTTTTCTATGGAGATTTTATGGGACATTGGCTGACAGAAACTGCAAGGAGTGCCACTTGGGAGGAGGGGGAAAGAGTGGTGATGTGGCTATTCCCTTGCCATACAATTGGTGCTTATTTCTTAACCTAGTATTTGATATTTTGAGACAAAGAGGTGTGTTTACAGGAGAGGGCAGCCATGTGGATGTATTGAGAGTTAAGAAAATGTTTTATGATGTCAAGGGTTGTTCTAGTCTAGTCGATTTCTAACTAGGAGATGACTATGGTTCGATTTGTGCATAAGTGTGTAGTGTCGTGTGCTTTATTAAGTGTACACTAGGGAATTAGAGAGTAACTAACTTAGTTTCTAAGATTTAATTAGTTCCTTGTGTTAAATATTATTTTTGAAAAATGTATATGTAATTTAGTATATATCGAATTGAATTTTAATAGGTAGAAATCGATTTGTGCTTAAGGAGAGTTGTATAATAGGCTTAAGATGATAGTACTTAGGTTTAGAAATTAAGAAAAATATATTTTTAATGTTTCCCTAATTATTGTAATTTTTATGTAATTTTTAGTAAGCTTTAAATATATATAAAGGTGATTTTTAAGTTTTGTGCATTAAAGGGTTGTACCGTAGGTTTTATGGACTTGTACAATTATTTATTAAGTTTACATATTTATTAGGAAAAATAAATATGTGATTTAGATTTTAAAATAAATAATTTTTAGAGTTATATATATATATAAATAAGAATAAATGAGTTTTGTGCTTAAAGAACTTGTACATTGCTTTAAAAAGACTTGTACCTAAATATTTTGTAAAATATATTTATATAATATTTAGGGTTTGTGATTTTATTAAATAAAATCATAGTTTTGTGAATTTTAGGGTTTTATCGGGAGTTATAGTGGAATTAGGGTTTTTGTGTTTTAGTAACTTGTACATTGGTTTATGGTTTAGTTATGCCTAATTGTTGTTATAATAATTTAGGGTTTCGCTAGAAATGCTAACTATTGACAGAAGTTAAGTTTATACGTCCTTTCGCGAATTATCGTAAAATGGCAAATGGTAGGTTGTAATATCTCATAAGGAAATGTTTATAATAAATAAATATTAAATTCGTTAAGTTAGGTTGCGTTGCGTGGGAGCACGTTTATCTAAAATGTGAGTTACGTCACATAAGATAGGAGATACAATCGAATAAAAAAAAATTATACGTGGAAAAATGATAATTATTCTGAGTGCTAGATTATTATAACGTGGGATTTTCACAGTGGTTACATGTTGCCTGCTGTGAGCTCCTAGAACAGGTTAGTATAGGAGAGTCGACTGATTCGTGGCGTTGGATGAGGGATAAATATGAAGACTTCTCGGTTGTTGCTGCCAAGAAAATGATTATGCGCGATGATCTAATGATAAGTGCAGAAAATTCCTGATGGTGTAAATGGATTCCTATTAAGTGTAACATATTTATGTGGAGAGCGGATTTGGATGGTTTGGCCACTAAAGTCGAGCTTAACAAGCGGAACATGCAGATGGACAACTTGAAGTGCGTTTTTTGTGAAGATGTCGACGAAACGGTGGAGCACTTGTTCACAGGATGCTGTTTTGCAGGTGGGGTATGGCAAGCGATGTCGTCGTGGTGTAAAATTCCTCAGATTTTTGCATTTTCAATCCGTGACCTGTTGGAAATTCATAAATATGATGGCGTTTCGAAGCTAAAGGCTGAAGTTATTCGAGGTCTGGTGATCGTGGCTTGTTGGAAGATTTGGAAAGCTAGGAACGACCGGATCTTTTCGAGCCGAATCTGTAATGTTGTGGATATAGTTGCGGAGGTGAAATCCAATGGCTTTTTATGGTTTAAGTATAGGCATAAGAGTAATAGTGTGGATTGGACGAATTGGTGTAATTTTAACTTGTCATAACATGATGTAATCGGTTCTTTGGTTGCGGCCTTAGCTGTCCTGTTTCGCCTTGTAACAGACTGTTTTGGTCATCGTGTGAATGAAAATTACCTTTAAAAAAAAAAAAAAAAAAAAAAAAAAAGATTTTAAGTTTATTATTATTGTAATATTTAAAAATAGTACTAAATATAGTGGGTTTGTTTATGAAGAAAACAGACAAAAAAAAACTACTAAATGACAAAATACGTGGCCCACCAAAAACAGATTTCACTTCAAAAACCCACCTCCTAGAGTCCTAGGTAAGTATTACTATATGCCCGAGTATTTTCTTTGAATCCAATCTTTGGGTCCCACAAATTGAAACCAAACACTTCATATTTACCATCATGATGTTCATATCTCATCCCTACCCCCCCCCCCCCCTCTCAACCAAACGCCGCCTTAGTTATCAGTCCAAAAATTTGAAATTAAGGTGGTTTGATCACTTTTTGGTTTCCGTGAAGTGAGTGTGTGTTATTATTTTTTATTTTGTTTGTGAGTGTGTGTGAGGTATTTAGTGGGGTATATGTGTATAAAGTATGTATTTTAATGAAAGATGAGGGTAAAGTGACCATGTCCTCTAAAAGGTGAAAGGGAGTGAGGGGAAGTGAGAGGAGAGAGAAAGCTCATGCGGCGCTGATGTGTAAGGTGAATGCATGGTGATCATGTCCTCTAAAAGGTGAAAGAAAGTGAGGGGGAGTGAGAGGAGAGAGAAAGCTCATGCGGTGGTGATGTATAAGTTGAATGCATGGTGATCATGCCATCCAGTCTAACATTCTCATGGCTGTTTTCTGACATATTTTTATCCAAAGATGTTTTAACCCTCGTCTCTTCTAGGACTTTGAGACCACTTTTACCAGTAACTTGAAAAATATTGTAAGGTACATGATTGATGGTGCAATTTGCCATTTAAACCATTTCCCATTTTGTATTAGATGAGTAAATCAACTGTGAGAATCATGTTTTTAGCCGAGTTGTTGTGGGTGAAGGCCCGTAATCTTAAAGTTAAATGTCTATAATCAAAGACGGTGTAGGAAATACATGATAATTACTCCGTGTTTATTTTTTGAAAAATGATTATTATACTTCTAACTAACTAAATGTTTTTTTCCTAAACTTAATACTTCCAACGGATAATGTACTTTTAATATTTAGTAGTCGACAAATAGTTTAGTACAAATCAGAATAACCGAGTGTACAAGTAGGGTGACAATGGAGCGGGTTGACCATCCTTATCCCTAAATCTGAATATTAATGTTTTCCCCAAACCTGCCTTGAAATCTATTGGAGATATAATCAAGGCTCCTTGTTGGAGCTTGGTGCTCTCATAAACCCGCCCCATGCTCATCGGGATCTTATGAGATGTCCTCTTTTGCAGCAATTCTTGCCAAACCCGCACCATTTTACGTTTATTATTTTTTTTTCACACCATTAGCAATGACTTGATAAATTGTGAACCTATAAATTATATATATATATATATATATATATATATATACTAAAAACCATTACACAGTAGCTACATTAACCCTTTGACAAAAACACTGTAGCTACAGTAACACGCAAAATTTTATTTTAGACCCTGAGGTTATTAATCGATTGCAAAGTTAGTCCTTAACGGCCGTTACATAACATAAGTGACTTAAATTTGCAATGGACCAATAACTTCAGGGGCTGTTTCTGTGCAAAATATTGTGCAGAAACAGCCCCTCAAGTTAACATTTAATTTCAAAGTTAGTCCTTAAGCTAACTTTGCAACATACCGACACTTTTAAGGACTAAAAATAAAAATATCGCCGCTACAGTTCCAAATAGTGCAAAACAGTACCATGAACAGTATTTACTATTCATCGCAAATCACACAAATAGTCCCTCAGGTTATTTATAAATTTCAAAGTTAGTCCCTAAGGACTAACTTTGCAAAATGCCGATAGCTTTAGGGACTTTTTACCCTTATTAACTCTTCAACGATAGTGTTAAACATAAATATTGATAGTTTACACCGTCAAATTTATAACTACTTTTACAAATGACACTAAACAAGCTTGTATGATTAAACTTTGAAATCTTACAATGATCATTAAAAAAATAATAATAAAATAAAATAAAATCTTAGAGTAACATCTTTTTGTTACGTAAATACGAACATAGTAACATAACATTATATGATTACATATATGTATATATGTATTTAGGGTGGGGCGTGGATGTTATGCCCCGCTCCCGTTTAAAGAAACATCTTTTTGTTACGTAAATACTAACATAACACTATATGATTATAGATATGTATATATGTGTCGCTCCCGATTAAAAAGCCTTGTTTAGGCCTCAAACCCGTCTCGTAACACGATAAGCCATTAAGCCCCCTCCCCCCCCAAATTTGTTCAACTTTCAGATTTTCCCGTCGGGTTTAAGCGTTTTTTGGCATCTCTGTATACGAGTTTGACGCTCAAATAGAATAAAAGTGGTTAAATAGTCAGCCCATTCAAAAATAAACTTAATGGGCTAACTTGTCAAATATTCAGCCCACTTGTAGTAAATAGTGATGCGTTCGTAGGAAAAGATACGTCAATTTTCTTTATTTCTTATGCAATATTGCAAAATGTATCTGTAAAAATATATTTACTTGAATTTGGAAATGATTGTTTCTATATCTCTATTCCATATAAAACATGTTTTAACTTATCTTGCAAGTTTATAGAAAAAGATTGGCAAGTAAAAATGTAAACTGGTTGTTCTTAATAAATAGAAGATTCATATACCATACAACTATTGTTTTAATAAAGTTATGCGAATCAAACTATTAAAATGATATACAGTAATAAAATCATATGATGTAATAATGTTTATATCAGAGATCTATAAATACATATGGTGTGCATATAAAGTTTATATTCATCCGTACCACCCAAACAAAACACCTACAATACATCTTTTATTGTTACGTTAATCAAATCAAATTTACAACTATGGGGATTGTTCCTTGGTATAGAGTAGCAACGGCTAACGAGTATCTGGTCATCACCGGAGCCTGGATTTCTGACATCAAAATCGCTAAGAAAGCATGGATTCTTCCTGGCCAATCCTCTGAAAAATTCGACATTTCTCCAGTCAACTACACTTTTGAAGTTCAAGCCATGAGTGCCGAGAAACTACCTTTCATCTTACCTGCTGTGTTCACTATTGGTCCTCGGGTTGAGGATAAAGCTAGTCTTCACAAATACGCCAAGCTCACAATATGCAAGGACAAGGATGAAAGCCATATGCAGGAGCTTGTGAAGGGGATCATTGAAGGTGAGACGCGTGTTCTGGCTGCCTCCATGACTATGGAGGAAATTTTCAGAGGAACTAAGGAGTTTAAGAAGGAGGTGTTTGATAAAGTTCAACTCGAACTTAATCAGTTCGGATTGTTGATCTATAATGCTAATGTTAAACAGCTTGTGGATGTTCCTGGACACGAGTATTTTTCGTACTTGGGTCAAAAAACACAAATGGAAGCTGCGAATCAAGCTAAGATTGATGTTTCTGAAGCCAAGATGAAGGTAAAATATTATCATAATTATAATATTTTTTTTATTGCTAGTCTTAATAAGCATATCGCAGATAGGCCCTACTTTTAACTTAGGTTGCTAATGTTTAAATTGTACATAAATAAACTCAAATATATGATTTCTGATTAATAAATGTAGGGTGAAGTTGGATCCAAGATTCGAGCTGGAGAGACGTTGCAGAATGCAGCTAAGATTGATGCTGAAACAAAGATCATATCGACACAAAGGCAAGGAGAAGGGCAGAAGGAAGAGATAAAGGTGAAGACGGAGGTGAAGGTGTTTGAAAACGAGAGGGAGGCTGAAGTGGCTAAAGCCAATGCTGACTTGGCGATGAAGAAGGCAAAGTGGGCCCAGAATTCACAAATGGCGGAGGTCGAGGCCGTAAAGGCTGTGGCACTCAGGAAGGCGGAGCTGCAGAAGGGAGTTGAGATCATGAATGCATTAACTCAAACAGAGAAACTTAAGGCCGAGTTCCTGACCAAAGCTAGCGTTGACTACGAAACCAAGGTTAGCTATTGTTTTTGTTTATCGCATTATAACTAATTTATAAATTATAATAGTCTAAAGTCCGATGATCATGCTAAAAAGAATATAATTATAATAGTCTAAATATATGTAAACGTTTTTTTTTTTTTTTGGTAACCATGATTTTCGAACTTTTGGCCGACTAATCCACGGGATTTGAACCCACCGCCACACAGGCTCAAACCAGGTAAAGCCCCCCCCCTTTTTCAAGAGGTTGGCGTGGCCACTTAAGATTGTTTGCACCTAGCAGGAATTGAACTTGAGACCTCACGTATTTTAGAGTGATAGTAACAAGCTCTTTTACCACTAGTCCACCCTTAAGTGGTTAAATATATGTAAACGTATTGTGACATGTTTCTCATGTAGGGATAATAGTCCATAATTAGAATTCACGACTACAATACAATACAAGAAACCCTGAAAATCATAAACTAAAAAATTACGAGTGTACAAATTAATTAAATGAAAGCATAAAGTAGATGATACCGATTCAAGAATGTGATCGAGGCACGTGTTTGACACGCTTCCCTTAAAACGGATTCGCCATCTATTCGGTGTCTGTTTCTCAGGGTACATGATCCAAGCAGTTGTACTGCCTGAGTGACCTTATGCCTGAAATTCTCATCAAACCAAAACTTGTGTTTATGGAAATTTGTTAGTGTATTACTTTCTTCTCTCATTCTTTTGGAACCAAGATCTTCCTTTATGATTATCACGAATTATTATGTGATTATAATCATATAGAATCAATGTGTAATCATTTAACACAATCAAAATATGTCCAATGTAACGAATGGACAATAGATCACTTTGGATGACAATTACACATTTCAAGCTAGTTACATAAACTAACGTAATTTGCTGTCATCTATATGTGTGTTCTTTCTTGACATTTCACAATGTCCTACATGGTTATGTTCAACATTTAGTCATTTCTTACATAATGACAAACCGTTAGATCATTAGCAACGCAAGGTGCAATCAGTCTTAAATATGATTCATTTCCTTTAGAATAGCAAACTAGTTTGATTATTTGCAACATCCAAACTTTTCCAATACTTGATACAAAATCAAGCGACTTGTTTTGTTGTTATAGTACTAAGTAGTACCGTTGAACTAAACAACACCTAGTGTGTAGCAAAACCATAAAGTTCAAGCACCAAAACATCCACAAAATGTTGCACTAAATAACTCAAAATTTAACACTTTTTCTCAAGAAAAATTCAACAACTAAACAACGTTTAGTAGCATTTTTTTCACAAAAACTTCAGCGAGCTAACAACTCTTCAAAATCACTACGCTACACAAGATTTCAGCAACCAAACAACCCTTTAGCAATCCTTTTTTTTTTTTCTGCATAAAAAAATTTAGCAACTATACAACGTTTAAAAGCACTTTAAAATTAGCGAGCAAACAACCCGTTAAAGTCACTTTGGTGCACAAGATTTCAGCAACCAAACAACCCTTTATCAATCCTTTTTTTTTTCTGAACAAAAAAAATCAGCAACTATACAGCGTTTAAAAGCACTTTAAAATTAGCGAGCAAACAACCCGTTAAAGTCACTTTGGTGCACAAGATTTCAGCAACCAAACAGCCCTTTATCAATTCTTTTTTTTTTCTGCACAAAAAAAAATCAGCAACTATACAGTGTTTAAAAGCACTTAAAAACAGCGAGCAAACAGCCCGTTAACGTCACTTTGGTGCACAAGATTTCAGCACCCAAGCAGCCCTTTAGCAATCCATTTTTCTGCACAAAAATTCAGCAACTATACAGCCTTTTAATTGTCACTTTTCTGCACAGAAATTTTAGCAACCAAACAACCTTTTAAGTCATATTTTGACAAAAAAGAATCAACAACCAAACAACCTTTTAAAGTCACTTTTCACTGAAATTTCAGCCACCAAACAACCTGCTAATTTTTATTCATAAAAATCAGCAATCAAACATTTTTTCTTTCTGCATAAAAAATCAGCAACAAACTGCTATTTTTCCTGCATAAAAATGAGCAATCAAACATGTTTTCTGCATAAAAACTCAGCAACAAACTGCTATTTTTTCCTGCATAAAAATCAACAATCAAACATGTTTTTCTGCATAAAAGATGAGCACCAAAAGCCAATTTTCTATCTAAAATTTCAGCAACAAATAGGCTAAATTTTATGAATAAAAAATAGCACCTAAAGACAAATTTTCTGCCTAAACTTTCAGCAACAAGAAGGCTAGCTTTCTGCGTTAAAAAATCAGCATACTACATCTCTTATTAAAAGGAAATCTGTTAAGAGTTGTTTGGAAAACAGATTTAGGGACTGTTTGGAAACAGGTTAAGGGTTGTTTGTACAGAAAACATGCTTAAGAGAACAAGTTAAGGGCTGTTTGGACATACCTTTAAGAGGTGTTGTTTGGACAAACAAATAACTGCAGAATACTCGTACCAAAAAATCTGGTTTGGGGCTGAACATAAGCCTTGATCAAAGATATTAAATAAAATATATGCAAAGTGTGTCCACCACAAAGCATAATACCAGTCACAGCATCATAGTACGTTCAATCATAAATCCAGAGCACAACAGATACATGAGTGCTAGAACTACATATATTATATGTTGTAAATGTTAGGCTGAATCTAAAAAGATGTTATAAATGTACTCAATTGCAGGCTAAAACCATTTTAAATTTTTTTTCAAATACAGTCATTGGGTATTGAATTTATGAAATGTTTTAAGTATTGTATATTTTCTGATTAATCAATAGATGAAAAAAAGATCCGTTTTAAGATTGTAGGGATGATAGTCCATAATCAGAATTCACGACTACAATACAATACAAGAAACCCTGAAAATCATAAACGAAAAAATTACAAGTATAAAGATTAATTAAATGAAAGCATAAAGTAGATGATACCGATTCAAGAACGTGATCGATGCACGTGTTTTACACGCTTCCCTTAAAACGGATTCGCCATCTATTCGGCGTCTGTTTCCCAGGGTACAACGATCCAAGCAGTTGTACTGCCGGAGTGACCTTATGCCTAAAATTCTCATCAAACCAAAACTTGTGTTTATGGAAATTTGTTAGTGTATTACTTTCTTCTCTCATTCTTTTGGAACCAAGATCTTCCTTTTATAGTCGGTTCCAGAAAATAGAATGGTGGCATGTAATTAACAGCCATTAAACCAACCATTAACAACTTAATTTCTAGCAATTAATCTGAATCAATTGCCATTAACGAGATTTATTGCAAAATTTATTTTGTTGTTATGTCTTTGCCAAAGTCAACAGAAGTTCCCACCTTTCGGTTCCGATATCTTATTTTGAGACTCGATATCTCATTCACACTAAGTTGTAAGAAGTCGGTTATTAACTAACTTTTCCAACATCTCATATGTCTAATATAGTAATATATGATGATTTTGATGAATATAAACAAAGGTACAAGAGGCAAATTGGGAGCTATATAAAAAACAAAAAGACGCTGAAGCAATTCTCTACCAGAAAGAAAAAGAAGCTCAGGCTCAAAAGGCAATAGCTGAGGCTGCATTCTATGCTCGTCAACAAGTAGCTGCTGGTGAACTATATGCAAAGCAAAAAGAGGCTGAGGGTCTTGTTGCTATTGCGCAAGCCCAAGGTGTCTACATAAGCAAACTTATGGATGCATTGGGAGGAAACTATGCTGCTGTAAGAGATTATTTAATGATTAATGGAGGCATGTATCAAGAGCTCGCCAAGATTAATGGTGAGGCCATTAAAGGGTTGCAGCCCAAGATCAGCATTTGGACCGGAGCAAATGGTAGTGGAGAAGGTGGTGATGGAGGTGCTATGAAAGAAGTTGCTGGTGTCTACAAGATGTTGGCACCCATGTTCAACACAGTTCACGAGCAAACTAAATATGTGCCACCATCTTGGTTGGGCAAGATCGCAGAATCCTAAATTTTAGTACTTCCCTAAGTTTACCAGTTGGTTGTTACTTTAATCGTTTAATTCTGTTTGTTGAGACTTCTTTCAGTTTAATACTTTAATCCTATAATTTTGCAAACAAAATACTTACAAGCACTCATGATGCTTTTATCATTTTTAGCTATATATAATTGTTTGATTTATTTGTGCGCATATAAGCAATCACGCGAGGTTTATGATTCTAACCAAGTTTACTCCAACGAATCAATAGAGGTAAATTTTTCAATCAAGCCAACACCTTGAGTACAACTTCTTACCATTTCAGGATTTCTATCCTGAATTAAATCAAGTGCCAACAGTTTTTAATTTAACAATACTTTTCTGTATCCACAATACTCCAAGGTTTGCTTCTGAATTATGTCCTAAATTTGATCTAATAATAAAACTAAATAACTGGCGAGATGACATGCTTGTAGTTGTACCATCAGAGGGCACAGTGCACACTGTTATTCGCTCGTTATAGGGGGCGATTGGCACCTATAGCGCCGCCATAGTGCATCGGCGGTGGCGCAATAGGCGCGATAAAGCCAGCAGCGCCATCTGGATGGGTGTGTGTGTGTGTTTTTGTTCTTAGTGTAAAGTGGGGTAATTTGGTTGTGTGTTATGGGAAATTTACTGAGGAATGTGTTGTTTTGTTTTTGTGTTATAAGGTACACTTATTTTGGGACGGAGGTAGTAAAAGATATCATTTTGACTCTTTTAACGGGCCCTATAACTCGGTGCACCTAGTACTCTCGTATATGTAAATGATTTTGTATTATGTTTTTAATCATCATAGCTCCACGGATAATTATTTTTGTAATTTGATTAACTATAAGGATCATTTAGACATATATATCCTTTAGTCTTTAATGTTGTATTGTTGTAATATTATGTATTGTATACCTCATTTTAAAGGACCCCAACAAAGACATGCTCGCATTTCTATTTGTACGAGTTGTATGAATTTAATTAGCTGAAATTAAGAATTTGATATCACACGACCGAGGTAATGTTTGTGCTAGTTAACTTAAACAAGAATAAGAACAATGTTATCACGAGAACGTTTGGGTAATGTGTTTTTATCTAATGGTAAAACACTATACCATATGATTGTTACTTTTAGAAATGCCAATTTTCACATACTTACATACCATTAAAAATGTGATAGATGAAGATGTAATAACTTGAAATACATGCGAATTTATTTTAATATTTTTTAATTATATTTTACAACAATTAACTCCAACTCTACCAAAGTAAAATTATGTTTTACTATTATTTACATATTTTCTCAAATCATGCTTTACATACATCCCCATATACACATTATTATTTACATATTTTCTCAAATCTTGCTTTAATAGCACTGTGCATCATGTATTAAAAACTTGTGTTTGGGAAAATATGTATATATTGATGTGTACATAGGGATATATGTAAATTCCCCTTGCTATTATATCCTTTTGAGTTAAATAGAAATATTTAATTTTTTTAAATTTTGATTGGTTTAAAGAAGTTCCATAAGTTATCTCAATAATATATGTATGTGTACATATTGTTTGATAGGTTAGTTAGCTTAAACCTAATAGTGGGTTTGGATCATTAGTTTTATTGTTTGAATTATATGGCTTATTATCAAAACTATGTATTTACTATAAATACACATAATATCTCATATGTTAGTCATTTAATTAATAAAACTCTTTTGTTATTTTACATGGTATCAGAGCATGTCTTATCCTACGACCAAGCCGGCAACCTTGAGCCGACGTCTCAAGACACCATGTCAAACCCAAGCCGTCGCCGTTTACCCGTTCTAAAAAAATAATCAATTTCGGATTAAACCCTAGCCGGACACTGTTTGGACCATAACTCCCAAACCGTAAGGAGTTAACTGACGTCGTTAGCGCCATTGGCTTCGTAATCAAATTCCAAAGAAAAGCATAACGGAATTGCTACCGTAGCTCTAAAGACGCGCTGTAACAAGCCATCGAAATCAGAAAATAACATTGGCTTACTTTTTTGCTTATAACTTTCAGACCACTAAGACGATGCCAACGACCGTAGATTCGTAATTAAATTCTGTTTATTACGGGTTTTATTTTCTCACTCTTTTATTTACTTCCATCATTTTTAGCTTTATATATTATTGTTTATTAATTGTCATATTTAGCGCAATGATTATTATTGTTGTTATTAGCATAAAATTTATTATGTATGAGTAGTTTTTATATATGTGTCCTTCAGATACCAATTTCAATAATCTTCTGGTTGGCAATACAGTTAACTTCTAACAGAATGGCAAACCGGGGTTGTCAAAAGCCAAACAGACGTACATGGTACATGGAAAGAAGGAAAGCATGGAAGAGTTATAGTTACGGTTTTTGCAGATGCTATTCACCAGGAGGCTCTATTGTGGTTGAAGAATGTGAAGGTATTGTGTTGCAATTCATACTTATGCTTAAAGTAAGCAGATCATTATGGAAGTGATTCTTGACTAAACATCCATTATGGTATGACTAAAGTAGCATTTGTATTAAGTTTCTCTTATAAAAGGAGACCGTAAACATGATAACAGTCCTACCTATACGCGATCATGATGTGGCCGCTGGAATACACAAGCTTGTGCTAGAATAAACCGCCACCGATATTGATTCAAGAATACACTTAACATTTACATTCTTTGATATAAATCTTATGTTTTTTAGGTTAATTTTGTTAATCTATAATTAGTTTTGTAATTTAGTTTTAGCCAATTTCTTATCTTTTAGGGTTTTCGTTTGAAGGTAGTTTGACATAATTATGATTGAATATTGAATTCGAGAGTTTCCAGGTGGATTCAAAGGTGTTCCAATAGCATACGTCAAGCAAATTTATTGAGTTGTAGAAATGACGATACATAGTTTACTTACTTGGTTACTTACTTACGCGGCTAAATTTATTGAGTTAATCTAATAATATAAATTCCTGATTTTAGGAGGCTCTTTGGTCACATGGACTAAAAGATGACACAAAATGTGTGGTTGTTGATATCATTCTGTATGGGTATCCCCGAAAAGATATTTCAGAACTCTACGAGTAAAGAACCAAATAAGTTTGCAGCTTTTGGAACTGTAGAGGAGCTATTTGAAGATGGTTCTCCATGTAAAAAGGTACGTTATGGATCAACTTATTCGAACTTGATGTCAGTTGTTTCATGAAAAAATATATATTCTTTATAGATGTTAAAACATGTGATCAAAGTTATTGGCCTCGGTCTGAAAAGCTATAGATAGTAACAATATGTTTTGAATCAAAACTACAAGTGTACCTTCAAGTATAATGGTCAATTTTTGTGTTCTTTTAAATGGGTGCAATATCCAGATAACTCATTTTATGTCTTCTTCAAGGCTGACATGCTAACGTATAGTTCACCAGGTACTATTCTACCTATAGAATTTAGTAAATGCAGGGTGCGCGGGCCAATTAAGAGGGTAGAATGGGTAATTTTAACATGGATCAAAATGGGCGGTCGGGTTAACTAGCAAGCACTTTTTCATCCATCTTTATTAATGCATTGTATATGATTACAAAAACTACAATGTTACAATCAACTCCAACTTGCTGAATAACGCAATTTAGGAGGTTGTGCCCATTTTACCTATTTCTAAGCTATTTATTGCTATTTTCCCCATTTGACCTGTTAGACATAAAACATAATCCAAATTTACCCCTTATATGTATATTGTATGTTAGAATATCTAATATACCTTTTTTTTAACCACAAACATTAAATGATCAGTTCGGATTGCTCCTTGATAGGTATCTCCACATGGATGGTCTCAAGGCTAACGTAACAGAGCGAGAGGGTGATTTCCATAAGTTTATTTACAAAGCGAAGATATACAAAATCCACCTAAGTACAACATATCTGCAATTGCTTTTGTCTCCTATAGTCTAATGGAGCTATATAATAATAGCCAATGTATTCGTTGTATATAAATGCGATTAGTAGCACTTTTTTGCGCATATTGGATTGATGAACATGGTCGTGTACGTGCTTCTAAAAATTGTCACATGTTACATTAATTGATATAATCATACAAATTTGTACAATAGTTGGTATTTTGTTTCGATATATGTTGAACTGTTGAAGGTGAAGCTAAGTAGAATTGTAGTAACATGAAAAATCTAATACCATGTACAAGATGTTGGCTTATAAGGTCCGAGCAATATTTAAAGATCTTGCACTAATTAAGTAATGGTAGGAACAACTTATTTGTTTTGTAAGATTCTACATGTAATTATGTGTATAAGTTGATTAATAGAATTCATATCTTTTGGCCAAAATCAACGTATATCTTTTAAAGTTTAACACATATTAGTCAATTAGCCATCCGTTCAATAGAAATTTGATATCGTTTTCCGTAATGGGTACTTAGGATTTTTTTTACACATCATATAGGGCTATATGGGTTGTTTGGGATTATTTATTAGAATAACTATTTTTAAGGGCTGTTTTTTTAATTTCTTACGATACATGTTGTGGTTTCTGGTTTTCTACCACATACATTCTTATGTGGCATTGTGGCCATTTTAGGAGTGAAGTTCAAGAAACGATTGAAGGTTATGTGCTGCAAGCTAAGTTCTTTGCATTTTGCATTCTCAAGTTTAGTATAAGGTTGAAGTATAAATTCTATCATGCTAGCATTGTACAAGCATAACTGATTATTTGTGTTAGTTATGAATAAGAGTTGAGTAGATAATCTGGATATATGTAATGGGTAAATTAAGTTCGGTATTTAACTTATTTTAGCATTACACAAGAGCAACAAGCCAGATATATTGATCTTTTTAAGTGATAAGTTAATCTCGAGTTGTGCAATGGGTCACAACGGGTTAGGTCAAAATGGGTAACATTTGTGTAGGTTGATGCAATACTACTGGTCAAATGGGTTGATTTGGATTAATTTCACATAATAGTGGTCATGCCCAAACATTAGGAGAACTACACATACAAGCTGCATTTAGGGAGCAATCATTTAAATTGACGTCAAGAGACATAATAGTCGATTTTATAGAAAAATTAGCACAGAATATAAAACCGACAAGTTAGTTTTGTGTTTAAGATATTTGCCGTTATTCATTGTTTATCTACGTCCAGTTAGAATTCCTAAAATATAAAACCGACAAGTTAGTTTTGTGTTTGTGATGGTTTCCGCTTTTCAATATTTATTTATGCCCACTTAGTATTATCCATATTATTATGAAGCGAACCCGCCCACCGAGCGGGTTATGAAGCTAGTTAAACAAAATAAGAGGGTAAGAGATGAAGAATTGAACACTTTAGAGGAAAAAGAATATTATATATATATATATATATATAATTTTTTCTTTCTTTTTATTATATATATATATATATATATAATTTTTTCTTTCTTTTTAAAAAACTAAGACACTAACTCGACTCAACTAACGCAAATCGTAACACCAACTCCCCGGAAGTGGCGCCATTTTGATGTCTGTCGTTTTACCACCAAAAAATATTTATAAAATTGGAAAGACTATACAAACCTTAATACAAAAGTATCTTGGCAAGTATTGATCTCCCGAGTATCGTTTCGAAGGAGTGTTGAATTTGAAATACGTTAGTTAAAATTTGGTTGATGCTTAGTTGTCACAAAAGGTATTTTTGGTTTAAAACTATTAACAAAAAAAAAAAAAAAAATAATAATAATAATATAAAAAAAAAAAATAACTAACGCAACTAAGTTATCTAAGGAAAGCTAAAAACTAAACTAATGCTAAGGGATATGTTTGCCTAGAAATCGGTGGTAAATAGTTAGGATTAAAAGTGGTGAACTAAAACTCGAACAAGGGATTATCTTTTCACACGGTTGCGTATTTCAATCTTAAACCCTGTTCGCGCACATTAAACCGTTTAGTCTATATTCTAGGTTAAGATATTGACTACTAAAAAGTTTTATCCTTTTCAACGGCTTTTGCCCGTCAAATTAGATAAAAACATTCTAAGTACACCATAAGTCGGATGTCTCCCGTTAATGGCTACTAGACTAAGTTTACAAACCACGTCTTACTTACCTTACCGTGAACTAAAGGTGTCTAGTCACGAATAAGACTCGAAAACCGATCAGGCGGACCTTTCACGATTTTAGTCTAGAAACAACTAACCTAATCTCTAGTCAATAAACTAACCTAAAATACATACTAATATCACCAACAACAACTTTCCCATATTAATTACAACATCCTAACCACCGATTTTATATAAACATATATAAAAACTACTCGTACATAATAAAATTTATGCTAATAACAACAATAATAATCATTGCGCTAAATATGACAATTAATAAACAATAATATATAAAGCTAAAAATGATGGAAGTAAATAAAAGAGTGAGAAAATAAAACCCGTAATAAACAGAATAATAAACTAATACGAGACAAGAAAAATGTAAACTAAAATTACTAGGACTAGTATTAAAACTAGAATAATTACTAAACAAAAGAAAACTAAAATAAATAGACAAACTAATCTTAATAAAATAAATCTTAACCACCAAACTCTCTCAAGGAGATATGTTTACAGAAAGTAAACTACATTTGGGTATTAAGGTCAAAGATTTAAAAATATAAAGATTTTAAAACAAGAAAAATGAAAATTTAAATAACTAAAACAAGTATTAAATCTAAAATAACTAGTAAAATAAGGAAATAAAATTTAAAATTTTCAAAGAATAATAAAATAATGAAAAACAGTTTATAAAAATATTTTTGGATTTTTTTTGAAAGAAAATAATACTTTCACTCATTTATCACCCAAAAAGGCTCATAAATAAATGAAAAATATCAAAAGATCTCAGAAAAATCCCAAAAATTTATAGAAACCTTATCTAAACAACAGAAGCTTAGAATAAAATTTTCATAATTTTCACAGGTCTTAAAGTATTTTTCTTGATTTTAATGACCAAAACCGTCCATAAATCAAAATAAAATAAATTACGACTTCAAAAAAAATTCAAAAAATTACAAAAGCTATAAAATACCTTATAAAGCTACCAAAAATTATAAAAATATGAGTTTGACACTTTTTTCTATTTTTTAAAATATAAAAACGTTAATAGTTAAATAAAAAGAAAAAGAGAGAAACTGTTTTTGATTTCTTTAAAATACTAAAACTACTCATGAAAATATGAAAATTTAACGACGTAAATAAAACATGTTTTTGGATTTTTTTTGAAAAGAAAAAGTTTTTTGAAGACCATTTGCTATTTTTAAACTAAATAAAACAATAAAAAAATGGTAAACTTTTATAAAAATAAAAGTATGATATGTTGAGTGTGTATCGGGTGTTTATTTAAATCACGAATAGCGTTTGTTAAATTAACAATCGTAAATAATAAAGAAAAGGAAATTGTTTTAGGGTTTAAAATTTTGAACCGGAGTAGGAGCAAGGTGTTGGAATGTTGTGGACTAAATATAGTCTAAAGTCTTAGTGTACTTGAAAGAATTTCTAAATTTCACATTGCTTCAAGTAAAAAGTTATATGTAAATTGTTCTCAAATAAATGTCAAGAAAAGAAATTTGAGTTTATTAAATAGTATTGACCTGTAAAATAGCGGGTTGTCATATGATTGTTTATCAAAATATCTATAATTATTTTTGTTTCTTAGTAATTATAGTTTACACTCCAATTCTTGATTATTAGTAATTATACTATCAAAGTCTTGATTCTTTATCAAGTAATTATCGTTTACACCATAAAATAGTTGTCATTTGGTCATCGAATACGCACCAATGATTCGGAGGGATCTTGATCTATTTACTTTATTTCGCTTTATATTTTTGTCTCAGTTGTCTTTTTATCTACTCCAAATAAAAAAACCTAGAACACAAAATCTCTAGCTGTCATAACACATCTCATATTTTGTTGATTTAACCATCAATCAAAAAAATTTGTCTTATCGACTTTACTCTTTGTTTTACCGTCGGGGTTCATTATCGTTTTTTGCAAATAGTTGATCGGAAAATCCCGCTCCTACCTAAAGGTAATACAAGCCGTGACATAGAAAAAACGTCACGCGAAGGAGGAAGATGCAGGCAATAAACTTCTATTCCGCCAAATACACTTATGCTTCTGTTCAAACAAACAACAAAGAAGATGATAGAAGAAAATAAGAAGTGGCTTTCAACATATGTTCAGTTTTTTCGTTGAAAAGTGTCCGGATTAAACTGCAGGGAAGTGTTAGATAGATTAGTTGTCATAAACCTAATAGTGGGTTTGAGTCTATTAAATTTAGGATTTAATCATATTACTTATTATTAAAGTTATGTATTTAATACTCCCTCCGTCTCAATTTATTTGTCAGGAGAGAGAAAACACAAAGTTTAATAAAAGTGGGGCCACTTTAATTTTCAACCATTAAAATGGAATATTCCTCCACTAGATTCTCTAGTTTTTACTAAATAAGGAAAGTGGACAATTAATTTGAGACATCCATAAAAAGAAATATGGACAATTAAATTGAGACGGAAGGAGTATGAAATAGGATCCTCTAATTTTCAAAATTAACATGATGATGTTAAGTTTATTATGAGTAAGAAAGAAAAAGTAACATGACCAATCATGTTCATTTTGAATATTAAAAGATCATAATCTACTTAATATATATACATATGCTATCTCATATATTAGTCATTCAATCAATAAATTATTTTGTTATTTTAAACTTATTGTATAATTATACATGCACAAATGTATTTATAACTTGAAAGCTTCAAAAGATCGACTATCAACTTGACCTCGATTTGGTTGCATCTCTCTCGAGTAACATAATGCCAACTACAATACCAAAATTATGGCGCTCTTTAATTCAAACATGTGCAGCCGCACACACGTAATCCAACTCCCAAAAATTTAAAACCTTTTCTAAAAAAACCAACAAAACCAAAATAAGATAATGGCGCTCTTTTTTTATTTTTGGCGGGTGAATCCACAACGTCCAAAAACATTTAAAGGTCATTTTGGTCATTTCATTCTTACCGCCTTAGGGTTTCCACTCCCTTAAAATCTTTTCATTTTTCATTTTGCCGCTACAACTTATCATCTTTAAAAACACACACAAACACCGTAACACATACTCTCTCTAACCCATCATTTCTCATCACTCGTTTTCGAATAAAGCTGAGTTATTTTGCATTGAAAAGGTGATTTAGCATCTGGGTATTCATTATCTTGGAATAAATCAGTCTTGATCGCTATAAAATCACACCTTTTAGTGTGTGTTGCTGTGTTTTTTGAGATATTGTTGGTTGATCAGGCTTTTGGTGATCTGGGTGTTGTTTGATTGGTGATTGTGATAAGATTCAAGGGTTTGAATTGCTGATTTTAAATGGGTGATGTTAGTGATAAGGTTAGTCATTAGTTGATCAAGACCATTTTTTTTTTTTTTTGATGATTAATTTTAATTTGGTTTTTGTTTTGATTGTTTGAAAATAGAGTTCAGTGTGTGAAGATATGATGATGAATAGTCCAGAAAGATGTGGTGGATCAGTCTCATCGGACGGTGGAGATTCATTAATCAAAACTTGTGCTGATTGTGGGACTTCCAAAACACCTCTCTGGAGAGGTGGCCCAGCTGGCCCTAAGGTATATATATTTTTTATTATAAATTTGATCATTAAAAAAGAATCTTGGTTATTTAGATTATTTATTAAAGTTGCCTAATTGTTTTTGAAGTGTATGATTAATTCTTTTTGAGTAAGACATAATACTTTTTTGTTTTGATTATGAGAAAACAATAATGATATAAACTTAATGTTTGATTTAATATATGCAGTCTTTATGCAATGCTTGTGGGATCAGAAGTAGAAAGAGGAGAAGGGCACTTTTGGGTGTATCAAAAGAAGATAAAAAACCAAAGAAAATTACTGCTACAACCAGTGGAGATAGTCAAAGTAGTGGTTTGACTACAGCTAGTAAGAGTGACTATATGGGTGATCTTTGTTTAAAGAAAAGAATATTGGCACTTGGTACAGAAGTGGTGTTGCAAAGACCAAGATCAAGAATCACAAAGCAAAGGAGGAAGCCTAGTGTAGAAGAACAAGCTGCTTATTTGTTAATGGCTTTATCTTGTGGTTCTGTTTTTGGTTGACTAATAAATAAATATGTAAAACAAAAACAAAAACATGTTTGCTGTGTAGTTTTTGGTTTTGAGTGATGTTTGTATCAAGAGTTTGAATGATGAAATTTAATAAGAGTGAAATGTGAAAGGAACCTTTTAGCCTACACACAGTAAGGGATCGACGATCGATCGATTTGTCAATCTCAGTCAATCGCCCTTACTGTGGGCTACAATCCATCATCGATCGAGTAATTGTTTTGTTTCATGGGACGTGGCAACAAAATAACTGATTGAAAAAAAAATATAAAAAAAAATAAATTGAGAGCTACCCTTGGGACTTGGGTAACGGTTTGAAAAAATAAAATAAAAATCTTTTAAACTTATAAATAACGCAACATAAACCACAATTTAATCTACAAATCTCACACTTCTCTCATTTCAAAATGCTTTGGAAAACGCCACAACCAAAAGGCCGAAAATCCCAATTGCCACAAAATGTTCCGCAATTAACACCGGATCCGAATTTCCGGTTAACTGGTGTCTTATCAAACGTGAATTTTTGACTCGCTAGTTTTGAATATCATTCGCAACCACTTTCACAACAACAAACTCACAATCTATTTTTTATAAATTGTCAATTTGTTCCACCCTATTATAACAACCAACAACAACAACAAAGCCAAACCCGTCGAAGCTCATCCCAACAATCTATTTTTGGCTCACCAGAATCGTTGTATCGTCCAACAACGGATTTGTGGAAAACTAGAAGAGGGGGGTTGAATAGCTTTACCGTTTAAAATTAATTTAAACCGTTTTGTAACTTATGTGAATTCAATGAAACTATGCACACAAAAATAATCAAACAATATATCCGAAAAGTAAAGAGAGGAATGATCAAACCACATAACACGGATGTTTATAGTGGTTCGGCTACAAGGACTCTTTTCCTTGCCCTACTCCACTTCCCCGAGCCTTTAACTCGAGAGTTATTTTTCACTAAGAAACAAACTCCCTTCTAGGTGGAGAAAACCTTTACACGTTGCTTACTTCCTTTTCCGGTACTAAGCTAAACACCGAGTTCTACTTCAAGGCAGAACCAACCTAACGTCGCTTATACAATTACCGACACTAAGCTAGATGTCGAGTTCTTTACAAGGGTACAACCACTCCCGTTTGGTTCTTTCACAAGGGTACAACCACTCCCTACACTCTTTGTGTTTTGAGGACTAAAACACTAACCACACTCACTGAGATAAATGATACAAATAATGATGTGTGAACTACAACTATATCACATAGTGCTTAACTACTACAACTTGCAACAGTATGTTTGTTGAAGTTCTTTAGCTTGATCTTCTTTGCTACAAAAGAGAGATCAATGATATGACTAATATGGGTTAGTAAATAAATGGATGAATGTTTTCTACTTTGTAAGTGATGAAATGCTCAAATGATAAGTCTGCTATTTATAGGCAAACTTGGTGAACAACCCACGGATCCGACGGATCCAATAAAAGGGATCCGTCTTTGTAGACGTTTGGTTCCGCAGGTATGACAGCTAAGAGATTTATCAAATCTTCCACAATCTTTCCATATCTTTGTGTTGTCATATCAAGATCTTCCAAAGTCAACCATCTTGCTTGAAGATCTAACTAAGATATCACATAATCTATGTATGATGCATGCCATGATGTCATTGTATCATTTTAAAAATAAAGTTTCATTTTAAGGAAATAAACTAGTAGATGTGTAAAATGTAATTCTAAGTAATCTTGTGAAATGTAAAATGTGTTTTAAAGTGACTTTAGCTAGTATTTATAATTTGCTAAAAGATATACTTTGTAATTGTCATTTACAAAACTAAGTAAAGATCGTAAAATATAAATAACGTTTTTAGGACGATATTTGTATTAACAATCTCCCCCTTTTTGTTGATGACAAAACATAAAGTATATTTTTGAGCAAAGGAATAAATATAGCATGAGTTCTTTAAAATATAGATTAAGTTTGTTTTATTTGAGTTTAAAAACTATTTTTATGCAAAAGTGTATGTACTGTGATGATTCACAGTTATGCAAACTTAATCTTCTCTCCCCCTTTTTGTCGAAAGAAAAAGAAGAGTTGCGTAGCGGAATGCGATTTTGAGAACTTTAAGAGCTCCCCCTTGTTTGATACTCCCCCTAAATGGAGTAACAAGGTGATGATTTATGAACCTACAAAACAAATGGTTAGAAAAATGCAATGCTCCCCCTCGATGTATACTCCCCATTACAAGAGTCCCAACGTATACATTTGAAGGGTATGAGTTGCTACAAAAGAAATGTTAGTTGTGAATAGCTTCAATGGTGAAGCATAATGCATATGAAATGGTCATCCAAATAAGCATGTTAATCTAGTTGACTTGAAAAAGTTAAAATGCAGTGTCTGATCAAGATTTTGTACCTAAAGTACAAGTGATCAAACTATAATGTAAATTCCAAATAGCTATATAATGATGTTAGTCACCTAACTAATGATAATATGCTATATGTTGATCACTCATAAGCATAAAAACATCACATTTATTCATTGAAAATTATGTGACAGAAGTCACAAACTTAATTTACATGAAAAATACATCCTAAAAAAATAAATAAATCCTACAACAGCATCTAAAAGGTCCTATATAATGAGACTAAAATCTCCTATTGAGGAGGTTGAGAGATGGCGTTTAGACGCTCAAGAATGTGGTTCAATATAAACCTCATTTCATTTTGGAGCTCGTGCACCAAAATGTTGGATCTCTCGGCTAAGTGGGCGGTTCTTTCACACATGGAACAACCATGTCGTGGAAAACCGGGCGGAAGAGTAGGGTTATTTCTTTGTTTCGGAGGTGGTGGTGATTGTTCTTGCTCATTGGATTGTGGTGGTGTTTGGATGGAGTTCATGAGGATGTTTTGGAGGTCCATGGCTTCATTGAGGTGGTGGTCTACCATACCCGAGAGAGAGTAGAGACGGTTGAGCTCTTCACTAATCTCCTCTTGGGTTTGAGGCAAATTGATCCACATTGCCTCGTCTATGGCAATGAGAGTTGATGTTGGTGAGAGATGTGATATTTGAGGTTGAGATGATGGTGCATCATGGTATAAAGAACCATGGATATCCGGGAAAATCGGATGAAAAAGCATAGGCTCTTGACCTTCAAAGGTCATGGGTAGAGGATTGGTTGATCTTGGTGGGAGATCCTCCAAGTCATTAAGGTATGGATGTGGTGATGTAAGTGGAGTCCTAAATAGTTCCATAGGTTGCAACTTGGGTGATTTTGGGGGTGATGTTGATTTAACAGGCTGTGATGGAGCGGGTGGTGGTGTGGTTGCTATTGGAGTTAAGATTGGAGGTGAAGTTTGCATGACAACATTGGATGGTGTAGGTGTGGATAGAGTAAGGAAATTTTCACTTGCTATAGGAGATGAGATATTAATAGGAGATGATTCCTCTGATGATGAGTTAGCAAGATTGATGAAGCAACAGAGCTTAACACTAATGCGGGCAGTGCGTTTTGGAGGTCTAGAGGTGGAGGAGTTGGTTGATTTGGTCATTATGAGCTAAGAGAACTAAGATGTACAGGTTGTATGTGGTGAAGAAGGTGAATGAGTGAGTTTTGCTCTAAGTTATGATCTTAATTTATAGGCAGATGGTTTATAGAAACTAGTGTTTGGATTTGATGTAAATCCAATAGAGAATGTTGGTTCCTAATGATTTGGAACAAAAGTTTGTGCAAATCACATCACACAAGTCAATCCATAGAACTTATGTTGAGTAATATGATGAAGATATGCAGTAAATGCAAAGAGATAGTGAAAAATCCTCTGATGTGATGTTCCCACGTATTTGACGGATCCCTAAAAAGGGTTCCTTGTTTGTATCAGAAAGGTAACTCACTCCTAAAATTTGAAAATTCAAATTTTGGTGGGAAATTTTGTTCTTAAGTTTCTAAGAGTTCCTAAATCATTCGAAGATGATTAATGATCAGTGAGCCTATTCTAAAGAATACTAGAAACTAAAATCTAAGAATCGGGATGAGTTGAAAATATTTAGGATTGTTACTGTTACACCTGCGGATCCAACGATTACACTAGGCGGATCCAAAATTAGGGATCCGCCAGATCCGTCGTTAAGCTTGTAGGAAAAATTTAAATGTTAGTGTCTGAAAAAAAAAATGTCTAAAATATGAGAGGCCAAATTTATCATGTATTAAAGTAAGATAGTACTACAAATATTTGATCACCTACAAACATTGAAATATAACTTTTATTCATTGAAAATTTGTTTGTGAAAAACGTCTCAAACTTGAAGTTACATTAGAAAGTCCCTAAAAATTGAAGAAATCCTAGAATAATTCTACGAAGTACACTAAGATGATACTTTAGGAAAGGGCCAATTCTACAAATAGCCTGGTAGCTTAAGGTGTTTACCTTTTTTAGCCCCAAAAATGGCGCTTTCTCAAAATAGCCCAAGCATTAAGCGCCTAAAATGTGAGAGTGACATGTGTCAATTTTTTTTGGCTTTTAGCAAAATGGCGCTTAACAGTAGCAAAATGGCGCTTAAAAAAATTAGTACTGCTAGTTCAAAATTTTGGTCGCTTAAGGTCGCTTAAGCGACTTGCTGGAAGTAGCTTAATTCAGTGGGCTATTTTGGGAAAGCGCCATTTTTGGGGCTAAAAAAGGTGAACACCTTAAGCTACCGGGCTACTCCTATATTTAGCCCTTTAGGAAAAGCTAACAGCTTCTATGAAGTGGAATTTGTTGGTGTTGATGGAGATATGATGGAAGCTAGCCACATAGTTTCTAAATCCTTAGTGTCACAAAGATTAGTGTCATGTTCTTCATTTTATTGAGTGTTTGTTTGATTTAGCCACATTGAATCATCAATGTGTTGAAGTGTGGTAAGTAGATCATGTGGTTGAAGGTTGGGTGGATTTAGTGGTGATGATGATTTTCTTTCTTCAGATGGTAAAGGTGATGGTGAGGAAGCTATTAGTGTAGTTACAGGTGGTGGTGTGCTATATGTGGGTGATGATGTTGTACCTAGTGGAATTATGATTGGTGATGGTGATTTTGGAGATGAAGACATGTTGACTATAGGAGTTATGATAGAAGTTGTAGTGGTAGTAGTGGATATGATTGGTGAGCTTACGTTTGGAACTGGATTAACGAGCCAGTAAGGTCTAACACTAATTCTAGCGGTTTGTCTGTATGGTCTAGACATATGAGATTTGTTTGATTTGTGCATTGTGAGAGGTTGGTGTTTGGATTAATGATGTGTAAATTTCAAAGACTTGGAACAAGATAAAGTAGTTTGTCCTATTGACAAAGTCAATCCATAGAAATGGAGTTGACATGAAGGTATGCAGAAAGATGACTCAAAAGGGAGAAATGTGATTGATTCACGGTTTTCGAGAAGGTAATGAAAGAGTCTGTGAGTTATGAGCAGGACAAAATATTCAAATTTTGGTGGGAGGTGGATTTTCCTAATTTTCTAAGATGTCTAAATATAATCTAAGAAAGCTAAACTACAATCTAAGTATTGGAATTTGTGAAAAAGATTACTGTGTATTCCTGCGGATCCAAAAATTTTGGATCCGTCTGATCCGCAGGTTTAAGATGGGCGGAGCCAACGTTAACACAAGGCGAATCCAAACTGAGGGATCCGCCAGATCCGCCGAACAAAAAATCCTAAAACAAACAGAGAGCAATGCAAATTTCGCGTTTTTCGATGAAAACCCGAAAATTCTCCTGGAACATATCTATTGTTTATTATGTAAAGAAAAGCTACCAAATATGTAGATTCTAACACACGTTATAAATAAAGTTGATCATCAAACTTCATCACAAAGGAAGTTAAGCCAAACAGTGGCTTAAATTCGGAAAATTGATAACAATACATGTTATCATTAGTTCAAGTTGAGCTAAACCACAAAAGAGTCAAGTACTATCATAAGATCTTAGTAAGCGCATAAATTTGACAATACATAGTCTAATAACGTATTATAACAAACACTCTGTAAATCTCACTTATCTTATAATAATTTAAGTATTTTCTTCTGATCCTTGCGGAGTTTCATCATCCATCGTCCTACATTCTTTAAAATTCCCTTTGCTTGTCGATGTTCCGTAGATTCATCATTAAGGGAAGGAAGTTGACTCAAGTAGTCGATTGGAGGAAGCTCAGAGTTAGGTAAACCATCTTCATCACTAGCCGATGATGATGATGAAGATGAGAATGAGGTGTGAGCCCGTTTCCCTTTTCCTACTGCCACTCTATAGTCACTAAGCGGAACGAAGGTGTGTTTGATTTTGATGCAGTCTGGAACAAAGCCGAATGAGTCTAGAGGAATAGGAATGGAAGCTCTAAACAAACGTGTAAGAAGCATTCTGTTGTTCCCTTAACACGCTTAGAGTTAACTAGAAAGTTAATCTATTCGTGTTTATGACTAATACAATGTTATGATTAATTCTAACAGATTAATGAAACGTAAAAGTAAAAACACATAAGTATTTTTCAACGTTTAAATTCTTATTAGAAATGAATCAAAGAATCTATTACCCAAGTGTTTTGCGAAACAAACACTTGGGATTGAACAGACAAGGTATGGTGGTGTCTCCTATCTAAACTCAAGCTTTGCTTTGAGTGGTAACAACATGCCTCACTGAGCTATCTCAGGGACTGGTTACTCTTTGTAGGAGAGAAGTTGCTTTGTAAAAGTCTAAGCTTTCAATGTTCAAAACACACACAACTTCTCTCATTTTGAACCTATTTATACACAAGTATAAAAGAGTAAAAGTGATTAAAAAACTACAACTTGTTGAAGCAAGCGTGTCTGACAATTACAACAGTAATTTTCATTTCCAAGAACCAATGGGAATGGACTATAAAGTCTTTAGGAGTGGTTGGTCTGACACTCCATGACTTTTAGCCGTCTTATGGAAAGTTTCTTCCTGACAAGATAAGATTTGATCTTATCTTAAACTCTTCCCAGATCTTCCCGCCTTTCTTTCAGGCGTTGAGTTCTTCAGTCTTCAATCACTTAATGTTGTTGAGAAGACTGGGGTTCAGTGAGTTCTTGTCCAACACTCACTGAACCATCATCTTCTTTTTTGGCTTAAGTCCTACTCAGGGAGTACCGCCTTCCTGAGTAGTGAATCCTTCTTCTTGAATTTGCCTCAAGCATCCTAAAGATGACTCACTGAGAGACTGTTCACTCAGTGACTTGAATTGTTCTCGATTTAATTTACACTTAGTTAATTTGTGTCCAAATCTTGTTTTAAGTATTCTTGGGTACTGATGGACCCAACACATTCCATATGGCATTGAGGTTTTTCCTAAGACACGTATATCGACCATTCTTTTGGCGATATAGTAGACACACAATAGAGCATGTAGCATAAGCTTGCATTGACATGATCTTTGTTTCCAATAGTGCTGATGACATTTTCTCTAAGAATCTCTTCAAGTTTCTTAAATTCGGGTTTAAGTTCATTGAGTTCCATAGCGAATGGATCACGACTAACATCTTTTCCTCGGAGTTTCTTAGTTTGGTTGCTTCTAGGCTTGAAAAGATGATCACGGATTGTTTCTTTGGGAGTTAGAGGAGTATCATATGGGTGTTCACGACCTAGGTTTGAATCAAGAATGGTTAAAGGCCATTTGTCTGAGTAGAAACAAGTTCCTTCTCTAGGAATGCCTAATACTTCCCCGAAATGATCTAATGGGAAATTGTAGGGATTTTGGTTTATTTTGAAATGGATGCTAAAAGATCCAAGGTCATCAGTGATGAGTTTCACGGAAGCATAAAACTCGAGAATGAACCTAGGGATGATTGGCTCATCTATGTCTAGGAGTGCATCAAATTTAATGACAGTCATTTGTTCACGGATGTTTGTTTCTTCTAAGAATGATGAATCTACAGTTCTGCCTTCATGAACGTACCGACTTTCTAAAGCTTTAAATTTTTTGACTTGAGATTCTGAGAGTCCCTTTGTTTGATGATGTTTGGGTAGGTAGTTGGTGGTCTTTTTGTGATCATAGTTAGTAGCGGGAGGCATGGTTTTTCTAGACATACAATTTAAGTTAGAATCACATAATATATACATATGTGTCTGAATGAGAATAATGTGGAGTATGATTATCTCGACTCTTTGGATGCAAAGATTTTTGTAGTAAAATATGAGATAATCCAAACACTCCTGATCCGAAAATACATATGGATTATAACGTTTTTGATTTTGTATGAACAATGATTGAAAGGAGTTTTTTCTAGTTGTGAAAAAGTAATCTTAATGAAGTATTTGATGATTATTGTAGTGTTTAATTGAAAACATGATTTGATAGTTATTTTTGAAGTGCCTCACTATTTTTTATAATCCCTAATTTAATTTAGTGCAACCTATATGAATTCTAGACACAAATAAGAGATTGAGATGGATTAGGATACTTACAATGATCAATTAGGTACGAGTTAATTGTGGCGAATGAAATTTTTGAGTTTTGGGATGATAAGGGTCGTCAACAAATTGGTTTTTATGTGGTGAACATAAAACATTGTCTATTTATTGAGAATTAGTCTCAGCAAAGCACGGATCCAGCGGATCCCAAACAAGAGTTCCGCCCTTGTTATCGATTGGATCCGCAGGATCAGAATATATGTTTGGTTATTTCCGTTTTTTGGTTGAACTAGGATTCGAACAATTGTTTTCAATAATCCATGGACAGAAGTAGGGTTCTTTCTTGAGGTATTTGTGAGAGGATTATGAACGTTGTCTTTTGAGAAACTTTCTCAATTCGAGATGTTCTCATCATCTAAACATTGTTTAGGACGGAAATGATGATGAAAACGTTAAGCTAACTTTTTGCTGAGGTGAACTGTTGCAATGTTGTTGCAACAAGCGAAAAAAGGTTATAGAGGTTAATATTATAGACCACTAGAGTTTTCTCCACACTTTGCCTTAAGGTAGCAAGGACCATTTGTTTCTTAGTAAATCATGATGTGATACAATGTCTCACATTGGTACACATATTGTTTGAACTATTCCTATATCTCTAATTACCGGGATGATCTTAGTTGACATATATTATGGTTTCTACACCCGTACCTTTGAGATACCATAAATGTCTCTTAAGTTCCTAAATGTTTGATGGCTTTAAGTTGGAATTTTCTTGAAAGTGTAGACATATATAATATTTGGAGCTATGGGATAGAATATTCTACCTGATGCATCTATATGTTTAGGGTCATCTTGTGTATTTACTATCTTTATCCTTGGTGAGTCTGGTTTAGGAGAACGTGAGTGTTTTTCAAATGGTTTCCAGTCTAAATTTTCTTATGCATATCCGTGATATATTCAAATTGGTTGAAAATATCCTTTTTCCTAATTGTTAACTTTTTGAAGATCTTAGATGAAGTTTATCTACTTATTTCAAGACTTGTTATGCATGATTTTTGAGAAGTCATGGCATATCTTGACAAGTTGATTTGGAGACGATGTCATCCTAATAGCACATGATCCTACTTAGTAAAGAGTGTTCTCTACTAGGTTAGTTGTGAACTTACGGTTTATTTTGGCAAGTTGATCATTCCAAACTTTTGATGCTTGCTTAAGTTTGTGATCACGGCAATGCCGAGAGAATATGCTATATACTTATCCTATTTTATTGACATTATCTAAGTATTGATGCTATATTGTTGAAATATAATCCAAGTTAAAACAATACTTGTCTTTAGGTGTTTTAATCTAATTTTATGTCATAAAGGTTTAAGAACCTTTTCCTACTCATCATGCTGACTTTCAAATACTATATTAAAGATGTGGTACCAATAACTTATATTAAGTGTGTATGAAATCTGAATTATCTATGAGAGCAATTATCATGAGGAGTTATGAGGAACCGTACCTTTTTCCAATGATTGTTTCTAAGAATGCTATTGAACAAAATGTAACCTCCGTTGGACACTTTCTGGATTGAGAAGATACAATAGTTTTCAGCAATTTATCTTGAAGTTCCATTCATCCATTCATTTGGATCTAATCCTTTCTTTCAAGGATACCTAATGAAAGCTCAAGTATTTGGTCCCCAATATCTCATGGGTCCTTTTGGGTTAATCAAAATATTACCAAGGTTCACTAATATCTTGGAGGTAGTCAAATGGAATTTATTCACTAAGCATTGTTCCTTTATATAATGAAGTGTATACTGTCGTTTTAACTTCATTCTTATCTTTTCTTCTAATTGAATTAGTGTTAGGCTCTCTAGATATCTTAACAGGTTCAATACTATTTAAATTTTGACTTTTCTGTACTGTACCTACGGATCCTTTGGTTATACCACGCGGATCCAAAGTTTTGGATCCGTGGGTCACTGACTTAGTTGGTGTAGTCTTATTTTCTTTTGTCATTTGAATCTGAAAATCATTTAAGTGACCATTTTTCATGAAATCTGGCTTGAAACTACCATTAGGTATTTTTTAGTAACTTCATTGTATCATTTGTACAGTTTATGTGCTTATCGAATCTTTTAAAAATGGAGTTTTGTTTTATAAGATTCTCTTGGGTAAGCTTTAGTATTTCTAATTCATGTTTTAGTTCTTGACATAAGACACATGTTTTAGTACTTTTACCTTTTTCTAATCCTATGACTTTTTCTTTTAACTGATGAATTTTATTTTCTAAAAATTCCTTTTTGTTTTTTTAAGAACTTATTTTTACTTATGATTTTTAGAATGATTTTACATAATTTTTTATATTCTATATCTAACGTGTTATCATTTATGAAAGAGTATGACGAGTCAGAAAGTACCTCTTCTGTGTCATTGGCCATGAGAGCAACTTCGTTGATCTTTGGTTTGTTGTCATTATCTTTACAATCTCTATTATTGAAACCTTTTTGAGATTTGTTCTTTGGAGGCTTTGGACAATCTCTTATCAAGTGACTAAAATTCCTGCATCTAAAACACTTCCTATGGTTCTTTGACTTCACATAAGTCTCAAAGTGATTTTTCCTGTATATAAAATTGTTTGGTTCAAAAAGTGATGGTCTTTGCATAGATTGCGATTCTTTAAAGTTTTCAAAATCCATTTGATCGTTTCATGTTTTAAAATACACTATATTTTAAAATTCTTGAGTAACACCGCTCTGGTACCAATTGTGAAAAACTAGAAGGGGGGGGGTTGAATAGTTTTATCGTTTAAAATTAATTTAAACCGTTTTGAAACTTATGTGAATTCAATGAAACTATGCACACAAAAATAATCAAACAATATATCCGAAAAGTAAAGAGAGGAATGATCAAACCACATAACACGGATGTTTATAGTGGTTCGGCTTCAAGGACTCTTTTCCTTGCCCTACTCCACTTCCCCGAGCCTTTAACTCGAGAGTTATCCTTCACTAAGAAACAAACTCCCTTCTAGGTGGAGAAAACCTTTACACGTTGCTTACTTCCTTTTCCGGTACTAAGCTAAACACCGAGTTCTACTTCAAGGCAGAACCAACCTAACGTCGCTTATACAATTACCGACACTAAGCTAGATGTCGAGTTCTTTACAAGGGTACAGCCACTCCCGTTTGGTTCTTTCACAAGGGTACAACCACTCCCTACACTCTTTGTGTTTTGAGGACTAAAACACTAACCACACTCACTGAGATAAATGATACAAATAATGATGTGTGAACTACAACTATATCACACAGTGCTTAACTACTACAACTTGCAACAGTATGTTTGTTGAAGTTCTTTAGCTTGATCTTCTTTGCTACAAAAGAGAGATCAATGATATGACTAATATGGGTTAGTAAATAAATGGATGAATGTTTTCTACTTTGTAAGTGATGAAATGCTCAAATGATAAGTCTGCTATTTATAGGCAAACTTGGTGAACAACCTACGGATCCGGCGGATCCCATAAAAGGGATCCGTCTTTGTAGACGTTTGGTTCCGCAGGTATGACAGCTAAGAGATTTATCAAATCTCTCCAAATCTTCCACAATCTTTCCATATCTTTGTGTTGTCATATCAAGATCTTCCAAAGTCAACTATCTTGCTTGAAGATCTAACTAAGATATCACATAATCTATGTATGATGCATGCCATGATGTCATTGTATCATTTTAAAAATAAAGTTTCCTTTTAAGGAAATAAACTAGTAGATGTGTAAAATGTAATTCTAAGTAATCTTGTGAAATGTAAAATGTGTTTTAAAGTGACTTTAGCTAGTATTTATAATTTGCTAAAAGATATACTTTGTAATTGTCATTAACAAAACTAAGTAAAGATCGTAAAATATAAATAACGTTTTTAGGACGATATTTGTATTAACAGGATTCATCGATGTCTTCCCAGTCAAATCACCAACTGTATTCTCCGGTTAACCATATTAATCTTGGTGCTTGTGATTTTGAAGAACAATTATACAATAATCCAGATTTTTATGTAGGAACAGTTATTTTAAGGGAATGGATCTAGTGCGAAGAGTTATTGAAATGAGAAGAGTGAGAAAAAATTCTAGCCACAAAATTCTAATAAGAAAAGAGAAATAATTAAGAGATACATCTATTTTTGTGGATGCATCTAAGATTAGTGGTTGTTGTTCCTTCTCATCTTAATTATATTTCTCATTTGATCCTTACTCGTCATTTTAATATATTTCTATGAGCACCGATAGCAGTGCCGTAGCTAAGTGAATGGAGGCCCTTTACGAATGCTTAAGTAGGGGTAAGGTTGTCTACATCTCAACCTTCCTTATACACCGTGGAAGACGGTATTGGTACCTATAACCCGTAAAAGATGGTATTGGAAGTTACTTTATATCCAATGGTAAAAAATATATTATACCAATTATTTAAACAAAAAACATAGTATTTTGATTATCTATTTTAAGTTTTAACTAAAATATACGACATAAGATTGTACAACGTTAACATTTTCTATTGAAGTGAATTTTGAGTCCACAAATATATAACGAGGTATATATTTTGAGGCCCTTAAACATTTGAGGCCCTGTGCGGTAGCACACCTCGCACACCCTCGTATACGGCTCTGACTGATAGTAATCTCTTTTCTAGAATCAGCTTGATAGATGAAAATGTAGTGATTATGTCATGGTGTTACTTAGGCTGGACGCAATAAGGGTAGTCGACCAATAGGTCGACCATGGTCGTGATGGTCGCCCTTGCTGTAGCATGATGGTCGCTGTTGATCGTGGATGGATTTTTTTGATGGTTTTGGTCGTCTGCTCGACCAAGATCTTTGCCAGAAACAAACAAAATAATAAAAAAGGAATCTTTGTGGGCAGTGGCGGAGCCAAGAAATATCATCACGGGGGGCATCGAGCAAAAGGTTAAATATCGGAAGACGTCATTTTAGCGTAATTTAAAATAAACCAGGTCGGGTTTAATATAAAGGCTACATGATTGCTCTACTACAATGTTGTTAATACTAGTTATAAGTTTAGGTGCCGATAAAAAAAAACCGGTTAACGATTTTATCTGGTTTATCTAGCAAATTTCAAATATCGAGTATGTGAAAGTTAAATTAAAACACTCACAATTTTATGGATTGTGTAATCAAACGGTACGCAATTTTTTTATCGAAACATAATCGTTAAAACCATTTGAGAAACCTATGTTGTTAACAAAATCACGGATTAAAAACAACAATGTCTGATATTCTCACCATTTGAAGATTATCATTAATATACCAACATTTATGGTGCGTTTGGTTTGTTGCTATTAATCACAATGGGTATGGGTGTTGGTATAGGGTGGAATGGTAATGGAGGGTATGATGAAACCACCCACACACATAAGATATGAGGAAACCTTCACATTTGGGAATCCTCAATCCATTGTGGTGGGCCCTATAACCAACCAAACGACATTAATTACTTTCAAAGTCATAGATTCATACCCATACACCCCAACCAAACGGGCCCTTAAAACACATTTTACTATACCAAGTTACAAGTACATTTTGGAAAATATAGCTAAATTATAGAGTAAATAGCAAAAATCGTCCCTAAAGTTTGGCCAAATTGCAAGTCTCGTCCCTAATATTTGGAAAGTGCAAGGATCGTCCCTGTGGCAAACTTTTGGGGCAAAAATCGTCCCTGACCAACATCAAATGACTAATATACCATTGTCTTTTTCTCTTTCTATATTTCTTTTCAGTTTCTTACACAAATGGTCCTTGTGTTTCGCTAGGTTTTACAAATTTAGTCATTTTTTTTTAATTATTTATTTAACTATTAATATTAGTATTATTTTTTTTATACATTTTCGTCCGTATTTCTTATGTTTTTATCCGTTTTTCTTACGTTTTTTCCGTTTTCATATGTTTTAGTCCGTTTTTCTTACGTTTTTTTCGTTTTCTTACGTTTTCGTCCGTTATTCTTACTTTTTTTCCGTTTTCATACGTTTTTGTCCGTTTTTATACGTTTTCGCCCGTTTTCATACTTTTTCGTCTGTTTTTCTTACGTTTTTCTCCGTTTATATCCGTTTTGTCAGTTTTTGTCCGTTTTTATACGTTTTCGCCCGTTTTCTTACGCTTTCATTCGTTTTTATCGTTTTCGTCCGTTTTTCTTATTTTTTTTCCCGATTTTATTCATTTTTTTTGTTCGAATTTTTTTAAAAAATAAAAAAATAAAAAAAGTTCAAAATTTTTGTCCGAATTTTGTTTCCGATTTTTTTCCAAAACTAAACAAAAACGGATAAAACAGACAAAAACGAAAGAAAAACGGCCGAAAATGATAAAAACAGATGAAAACAAATAAAAACGGACAAAAACGTAAGAAAAATGGGCAAATACTGACAAAACGGATAAAAACTTAAGAAAAACGGACGAAAACTTATAAAAACGTATGAAAACAGACAAAAACGAAAAAAAAAGTAAGAATAACGGACGAAAACATAAGAAAACGAAAAAAATGTAAGAAAAATGGACTAAAACGTAAGAAAAACGGACAAAAATATATGTAAACGAATAAAACGTATAAAAACATAAGAAATACGGACGAAAATGTATAAAAAAATAATACTAATATTAATAGTTAAATAAATAATTAAAAAAAAGGGACTAAATTTGTAAAACCTGGCGAAACACAAGGACCATTTGTGTGAAAAACTGAAAAGAAATATAGAAAAAGAAAAAGACAAGGGTATATTAGTCATTTAATGTTGGTCAGAGACGATTTTTGCCCCAAAAGTTTACCACAGGGACGATCTTTGCACTTTCCAAACATTAGAGATGAAACTTACAATTTGGCCAAACTTTAGAGACGATTTTTGCAATTTACTCTAAATTATATTTCACCCACTGGCCCACTTCCCACAATCCCACCCACTTGCACAACTCCCCATTATATCTTCTCCATATGTTTCGATTGAAACTCATCGGAAAAATAGTGTTTTTGCATTAGAGAGTACTCAAATTATTGGCATGCTGAGAGCTATGAGGGCATTTTGATTTTATGGGTGAGGGCACTCGAATTTCTCTTCGTAAATTTTACTATTTTTCGTATATATTTTGTGTCCCCGCAAGAGCTTGGTTGGGGGCATCTCCCCCACTACTAATAAGGTGGCTCCGCCCCTGTGGGGTATGTTTTTTTTAGTTTAGGTCGCCTTATTGTGGTAAAAAATTGTCTGTAGCTTGTTGGAGAAAGAAAGCTGATGTAATGAGTAAAATGATGATCGCTGCTGGTCACTGCTGTGTCCAGCCTTACGTTCTTTGGGTAAAATTTGCAAAGGGGGATGACATAGCCCGACGGAAACTGTTGTAATGACTTTTTGTAATGGAACACGTGACAAAAATCATACTAATAGAATGTGAGCTACAGTATTTGCAAATTATGTAACAATTCATTTTAAGACCGGGTGTAATAAATGCGACCTATCTTCCGTGACACTTCAGTTTTCTCATTTCTAAACTTTGGGGTAATAAGATGACCCACACTACAAAAAAAATATCTCACAAAAATCTATTTTAAATAAAAAATCACACACACACAAACATGCATAGAAGTCGTCAAGTCGGTCGCCTAACCGACTCACGTCTCCATTTTGATGAGACGACTGGCATGGGGACCGAGATGGTGTAATAAAAGGGACTAGTCTCTTGGCTTGCCACATCGGATTGGGACTCGGTCACCAAAGGCCTATTACACCCGGCCTAAGAGCAGCCGGTGTGGGCTACTCGTAGCTCGCCGTGGTCCACGTGGAATGCTCACCGTGGCTCGCCGTGGTACCGGAGGCCCTCGCCGTAGAAGGGTTCCTCGTCTGCACGAGGAGGTAACTTTTCTGACAATTCGAACGTTTATTCCCACTTTCCATACAATTTCAAACGGTAATATTAACTTACCTTATGAATGAAGAAGGTTTGTTCAACATTAACATAAACTTCAAGATCACAGGAAGCATCCATGAATGATACTAAAAAATGAAACCCTGAAAATGAAAATGAAGAATGAAGAAGAAATACAGGGAAAAAAGATTTAGTGGGAATCTTGTGTGGATTTAGAGAAGTGAAGATGTGAAGACAAAGAGCTGGATTTAGAGAAGTGAAGATATATGAAAATGTGATTTTAATAAACAAAGAGATGGATCAGGGAAGTGACAGAGGCACAAGAGGTTGGAGATATATAATAAAAATAGATAGTGGTGGCCTCAAATGAAGAGTTATTGGTATGTTATGGGAAGGGGGCTGTAAGTTGTGGTATGTTATAGTAACGTGGCACCTCGTGGGGCTCGAATGAGGAGTTTTTGCTCCTCATGATATCTTGTGGTCTAAAATTTCAATCATTTTTTTATCTTTACCTTTTAACAAATAAATGGGCAACTTTTATCGCTTGTAATTTAAAGTATATCTAATCCAATATGCGTTTAATATATTCAACCCATTTTTCAACCTGCTGCTTCAATGGTAAATACCTTTTCAACTCAACCTCATCTTTAACCTATTACTGCATACTCACAACCAAAATCACAATAGGTTGATAGGGAAATGATTTGGATGCCTAACATTGTGTTTAATTTAAACATTGTTAAACACATGTATTGCATAATTTCTTTCTCCTCAAACTTACCATTGATCTTGCCAAGTGTTGATACATAATCTGGCGTGGACTGATTCAACGACTCTCCTTGGGCCGTTAATCGTCTTCTCGAGCCCTGAGTAGACCTGTTCAACAAAGAGAACCCGTTAGGAGTGGACCCGAGGCCGTAGCCCCGGGATCCACCTCCGACTGTCAAGTTAGTATTGGTGCGATATAGGTTGATTAGGGTTAGGTTTAGAGTAACCTGTTATGTCCATCGTTATGTATCCTCCATCCATGTATTTATAGGGCATGGATTAGGGTTTAGGCGTAGAGTGGGCCGCTATTTGCCGGGCCAGGCCCATTTGTCGTGGGTCAGTCCAGACCATACGTCTACAAGCCCCCCAAGTCTAGTGTGACATAGTGCGTGGCTATGTTATGCTAGACTTAAGTCCTGTTCGTGGCCGCGTAGGCCCAACCAACTATGACGGCGTGACCATAATGCGCAGCCCAAATGCGACAGTGCGCACTGGGTCTGTGGTGCGGTGCGTACTGACCATGTAGGCGCGTCCTTGTTGGCGCGAATTTGTAGGCGCGTCCTTGTAGGCGCGAATTTGTAGGCGCGTCCTTGTAGGCGCGACCTGAGTAACATTGACATTGCGATTGTGATTGTCTCACAATGGTGAAGGTGGATTCCTGTATGCTGCGTCCTGGGTAAGGGCGTACCTTTTGTACCAGTAGCGGTGCAGCATGGTGCGACAGAAGACGTGCTTCTGTGGCAGAAGTGCGCGCTGTGCGCGACAAAGATGTGCGCTGTGCGCAGACAAGGTGCGAACATTACATCCGTTTTTGCTTCCAAATACACATGCGTAACGCCTACGGACACAGTGTATACCCTGGTAGCCCCCCAAGTTTGATGGTGCTACTCGTGTAGGAGCATTAAACTTAGTTATTCAAATCCTGAAAAAAATACTCAATGCAAATATTAGAAGTATATGCTGCGCATCGCAACATATAAAAGGTAATGAAATAAAAAATTAGCGCGTAGCATATATATAGCACGTAGCATGTAAAATTAACACATAAGAGAAGTAGTAGTGCGAATTACACCTATCGTGAGGTTTTACAAACTACATAAAAGAAATAGCACGTAGCTAATCTACGAACGCAGTACGCTCATAATCGTTTTCTTTTTTATTATAATAAAAACAATGGCGCGGATGGATGTACCATGACCGCGACTAATAGTTTCAATTGCAAGTACAGACGCAGATGGATGTATCGTGACCGCATAGACTCTAACGTTTGTGGATGATCGTAGATGACCACGGCTTTTGTCCAGTGCGCTCATGGCGATTGACTAGCATCGTGGTGCCTGTACGTGACAGTGCGCTCATGGCGCCAGTCTGCGAAGATCTCTATACGCACGGCCTAACGCGGGTAGATTTATCGTGACTGCGCTGTTCGCGGCTAAAAGATATAGTAGGTCCGATCGTGCGGACTTAGTGCGTTATAGATAAAATCGTGTTTACCAAATTAAAAGATTTACATAAAATCGAATCGCATGGTAAAGGATATTATTGTTCACAGTAAAGATTTTATGTAACAAGCAATCATGTGTGATAATAAATAATCGGTTTATATTATAAGATACCTTTACCAAATAAGATACCTTTGCAGTATGTAACCGCATGTAACATATAATTAATGATGCGTAATACGAATCGATAATAAATAATAAGATACATAATCTAATGTGTTTGACCAGTAAATAGAAGATTGTACCTATCTGTTGGGTATTATTGTGGTCACAGTAAAGAAGTCAATGCTACATGCATCATGCATGTGCGTATATTAATTCCTTAATTCGCACAGTAAAGCATATGTACTGTATGTAAAAGATCAAAATACCGGACTTGAACTCGATGGTTGCTTTCCGGTGATGTGAGATCACGAAACTTGTCGTGTCCCACGGATGGCGCCAATCTGTTGATACATAATCTGGCGCGGACTGATTAGACGACTCTCCCTGGGCCGTTAGTCGTCTTCTCGAGCCCTGAGTAGACCTGTTCAACAAAGAGAACCCGTTAGGAGTGGACCCGAGGCCGTAGCCCCGGGATCCACCTCCGACGGTCAAGTTAGTATCGGTGCGATATAGGTTGATTAGGGTTAGGTTTAGAGTAACCTGTTATGTATATCGTTATGTATCCTCCATCCATGTATTTATAGGGCATGGATTAGGGTTTAGGCGTAGAGTGAGCCGCTGTTTGCCGGGCCTGGCCCATTTGTCGTGGGTCAGTCCAGACCATACGTCTACACCAAGCGTATAACGATTTTTCTTAAGCATAAAATTAGGCATATCAACATATTAAACAAATAAATCATTCTTGAGTTTTTACCTAATGCATCAATATTTTAAAATCTTTTTCAACCTATTTTTAACCTTCCCTTTGAAGTTGCTCTTAGTTAATGCATAAATAGGGCTTATCACGGTTCGAAAATCACACTGGACCGAAAACCGAATTGCCCAAAATACCGGATCGGACCGGACCGAACCAAGGACGAAGAACGAATTATATCGGACCGGACCAAGGACCGAATACGAGAAAAAAGACGAACCGAAATATGTTTGGTCTAATCCGATGATACCGGTTCTCAATCTATATATATACATATAAGTTTTTATTTATTTATTATTTTTAGATAATGATTTTGGACTAAAAATATATTTTGTTATTCAAATAAAATGTCTATTATGCTCGGCCCGATGCATAAGAATGAGTTTATAAGCGTTCAATTTTGTACTTGTATGAATATGTTCAGATATTTACACTTTAGTGGAAGTGAAATATGAAAGATAGCACTTCAATGCTAATGCAAGTTCATTTATCAAAGTGAAGCTGTCCGCCTGTCCCCTTCCATTTATAGTTGCGAAATTCCTAAGTGGTATCTCATGTGAAAATTTGCTTGATTAAGTGAAACAAAGGTCAATTTAACTATACTAGTCTACATGTTGCCATCTTATTGCCCTATAAGGCCCCCTTTTTACGAATAAGAGATATGTGGGCATTTCTAAACTTAATGGCAAGAGTACTTGTGTCAATCATCGATAATGACCCTATCCAACTTTGGGTGTTCTAGAGGACTTCCCTTTATGCTCATTTTGTTTTCGTTATCAGATTTGAGTTTAGCAATCACATCTTAAATCATGTTTTTGAATAGATAGGCATTTGTTTACAAAATTATGATGGCGCGGCGAACAATTTTCTCAAATATTAAGATAATTCTTTTTCTGATCTTCTTTGGAGTTACCACTATGCACACAGACCGGTTCACGGACATCATTATAGGGTATTTGCGATAGGATGGATTCATTCGGGGACGAAACCATAAATTAGTAATAAGAGGGTCCATTATTTTCCTCAAACTAACAAAATAATATAGCCGAAACATTAAATGGTATGTTCTAATGATCACAGGCGCTAACTTGAATTTTTGATAAGAAAAACACATTAACAACTAATAAAAAAAATATATGATGAAAACTTTGTGTATGAAACGGTGTAAAACTACTCTTAATTATTTTGTCATCTAAAGGTTGGGGGGTCATTTGACTATAGTTGTGTTAAAGGCTTAAATTTTATAAGATAAATAGCAAAATCGATTGAGCGTGTTGGAGGGAGCCGAGCAACCCCTGACTCCCCCACTGTCTCCGTCCCTGTATTCATCCTAAATTACATGATATAAAAAGGTTTGCATTATAGTTAGATTGGGTAACGGTAAGAAGACAAGTATTTTCATCGTTCGACCACCATGGTGGCTGGGCCAAAATGCAAGTGAGATATTGTGTTTGTGAGTGTTGTGCATATATTTGTATGTGTAAATAAATGGTGATTGATCGTTGGGTTGGGAGATACGAGTGATGAGTGATTGAGAGGGAAGATAGATGATGTGAGCCTCTATAGTGTTAAACTGTTAATAAGTGATTGTGTTTTGGTGGGTGAGGACTACACGTCTACACCTAACATCATTTTTATTTGCTAACTTTATGGTCAATGTGTAAAACGAGTAAAATATTGGCAATGCGATGCAGCAGCCTTCTAAAATTTAATTTTGTAGCGGTCGCCCGGTTATTTTGAAACTTACAATTATATACGTCTTCTAAAATATACAGTTCTTAGCGAATACACGGATGTTATATTTTTAATTAGTGACACATCTTAAGAACCAAAATGAAAATATTTATCTCAAGCAAATGAGCTTATAAGTAAAATACAACAAAATACATGTATAAGCTAAAACATATACAACATTATAAAAAGTTATAGCAAATTATTGTTTAGTGAGTATTAATGAAATACTATATATTAAGTAAAAAAAATTTAATGTAAAAATATCAAAAGTGAAGTTGTAACTTTCTAGTGAGTATTAAAGGAAATTAAAGAAATTAAAAATGTGCTTATATATGTACGACATTTTAAAATTTGTAGTAACAAACAATTGTTTAGTGACTAAATTTAAACGAAATACTATATAGTAAGTAAAAATTGTAAAGTACAAAACATCGAACTTTCCAGTGTGTATTAAAAAAGATATCAAAATAAAAAAGGAGCGAAGACGTATTATTTGAACTTGAGTCTTTTGGCTCAAATAGCATGTAATATTAGGCGACTTTCAGTTTCTTGCAATGTATTAGAATGAATTTATTTTAGGGGAAATTCCAAAAATATAGCAAAAATTGAATTTTTGTCCATAATGTAGTCAAGAATATTGAAAATTTCAATTTTGGTCATATGGGGCCGTGCTATTGCGTGACCCCATTAAAAAGTTGACACGTGCCATGACATAAAGTACTATTCTAATGATTTGGTGACACACTTGTCACATTTTGAATGGGTCGCACAGTCGCACAGCCTTCGGTCGAGCAAGGCAAATGTGCGACCCGATGCAAAATGTGACAAGTGTGTCATTAAATGATTAGAATGGTACCTTTTGTCATGCCACATACCCAATTATGAATGAGGTCGCGCAGTAGCACGGTCCCACATGACTAAAATTGGAATTTGCAAAATTTCTGACTCAATTGCGTACACAAATTCAATTTTTGGCATACTTTTGAAAATTTCCATTTATTTTAACTACGGAGTAATATCTAAGCTCAAAAAGTTTTTATGAATAATAATTTTGGGTTGATAAATATATATATTATTAATATTAATGTTAATTTGATATTTGAGGCTATAATGCACCATGTCGGTATTGATTTTTAACCATTAATGTTACATCACCTTACTCCATCTTCACACAACATCATAAGAGCATCCGTAGTGGGCGTTATAGCACTCAAAAAAGTCTCCAACAGTGCCCCTCTCCTCAAAATGGGGGGTGGGGGGGCGCTGTAGATGATAAAATCCGAAATTATGTGGTGCTGACAGCGCCTTGTTCGATTGTTACTTCGAGGAAAATAGCCGTTTGCAACGGCTAAAAATCAAACGCTCCCCCCCTTTTTTTTTTCTTCACTAATTTTTACTATATAAACACACAAACATATATTTTTTACACCAAAACAATCTCAAACACAATCCATTCTCAACAAATTTTATACAATCTTTCACCTTTTTATACAATGAGTTCTCCTTCGACGTCTTCCCTTATTTTTGAATCTAGTTCGGATGACGATTTCTCCGACCGAGAACTAGAAGCGGTGTCTCTTGCTGCTGGGGCTGTAGCTATGTACGTCGCTCAAAACCCACCAAAACCGATCCGAAGAAGAACAAAAGTTTATCGAGACCGTCTAGAGGCCAACGAAAGGTTGATGAAAGATTATTTCCACCCAACGGAGCCAACGTACAATGACAGAGCATTTAGGCGCCGTTTTAGAATGAGCAAACGGTTATTTTTGCGTATCACAAATGATTTGAAGGCAGATTTTGATTACTTTAAACAAAAAGCCGACGGATTGGGTAACCCGAGGTTCACGTCGATACAAAAGTGCACAGCTGCTATGCGGGTGATCGGTTACGGTGTCTCCACCGACATCAACGACGAGTATTTAAAGATGGCCGAGAAAACGTGTCGGGACACAATTGAGCATTTTACAATAGGTAAAAAAAAATCTCTTTATCTATTTATTGTTTGTCTTATATATTTATTGTTTTTCTTATATATTTATATATATATTGTATATATTATATATATATATATATATATTATATATATATATATATTATATATATATATATATATATGGGAAATATTAGCTACATTAAAAATGTAGCCAATTGGCTACATTTCATTTGAAAAAAGTTTTAAAAATGTACAGTTCAGTCCCTGCGGTAAGTCCCTGACACATGTTTTCTCCCTATCATTACCTTTTTTTTCAAAGGAAATGTAGCCAATTGGCTACATTGTAATGTAGCCAATTGGCTACTTTTCCCATATATATATATATATATATATATATATATATATATATATATATATATATATATATAGGGGTGCGTTCTATGCAGTACCAATATTAGATACAGTACTTTACAGTACCACTTTAGAGCAATCTAGACCCTTGGATCATTTGATCAATGGTTAATAATACATGATGGCATTTATGTATTTTTTTTTTTAATATTCAAGGATTTTATTTAATTCAAAAGGGCATAATAGTAAAACTATATATTTACTTTTTATTTAATATTTTCAATAAAAAAATGTTTTTTTTTAAATCCATTAATTTTCGGAATTAAAAAAATAATTATTTGTAGTTTTTTTTTTTTTTTTTTTTTTTTTTTTTTTTTTTTTTTTTTTTTTTTTTTAAGCAAACAAGTTTTCAAAAAACATATGTACATATGTGTTTTTCTAACAAGTTTTCAAAAAACATGTGTGCATATGTGTTTTTACGAATTAATTTTTTTTATTTTAGTTTGTGCAATAATTTCTATAACATGCATGTTTTTCAAATAGTAAATTGCATATGTATTTTTTTTTGATAATGTAAATTTATAACAAACAAGAACATATATGTTAAACACAAAAATCGATATCGATTGAAATACAAATTTCTAAAAAGAAAAAAATACTTGAATCTAATCGATCTATACATGGATCTATACATGAATGCACTAATAATATTTAACGCAAACGGACATATGTGCAACTCATTGTTATCAACATTTTTAGAAGTCGAACATATATGCGCGCGTTCAATAATCGTATTCCTTCAAACGCCACATATTATCATCATGTATCTATGTGTGCATCCACTTCTAGATCTTCATTGCTATCACCATCTTCATTAATCTAGTACAAACATACCAGAAAACAATTAAACGTCAATTAAATAGGAAATGAACTTTTTAATCATATTTTTAAAACATATATATTTATAGGCAATTATTTTTTAAACAGACCTGTTTAAAACATACATTTTCAAAAAATCATGTTCTCAAATATATATGGTTTTCATTAGTTTTGAACATACATGTTTTAAGCATACATATATGTTTTGAACATACATGTTTTAATCATTTTTTAACTTACAAACAAAAAACACAAAACTAATTTTGCTTAAAAAATACACGTCCGTCTACTATTACAACAAATGTGTTCTACTATTATAACAAATGTGTTCTACGAGAATACAACAAACTGATCCATACAAGATCAATAGCAACAATTTTTTGTGCTTGAAAAACAAATGAAGTCAACAGTTCTAGTTTAGTGGTTTAATATTAAACACAAACCTCTTTTGAACAACTTATTGCCAAACATGAATGAGCTAACAAGTAATAATGAACTGAAACGAAACTGTCAATACATTGCAATTAAGTGTTGTTGACCCATAAAATTACCCTCTACATCAGAAAATTATCGGGTTTCGGGTAATATAATTTCAATAACCAAATCGAAATAACCCAAAACCAATCGACCAAAATCTATTTGGATTGGGTGGTTTTTCGGGTTAACCCGTTTAATGAACACCCCTATTTCCAACCCATCATTGATCTTTCAATAAAGTTCAAAAAAATTCAAACAAAAAAAAAACGAAAACAATCTTACCTGAGACATCTTTTTCAAGATCAGAAGCCAAAACAACGACCAAAGATTTAATATTGTGTTTTCGTTCTGTTGTTGTACGAACAAAGAACCAAATAACATAGATCGAGAAAGTGGCTACGGGTCACCACATCAGAGCCAGCATCGGCAAAACGCAACAGAGCGCCACCACTAAAAAAAAATGGAAGTTCGGCGTGTATGATGATGATGACGAAGGTTGAAGATTTTTGGAGTGGTGGTTTCTTTTCTTTTGAGGCGGCAGGGATAAAGAGTGAAGAAAGAGATTTTGATTTTGTTTTGTTTGACCTAATCATCAATTAAATACCCACTTAATTTGTTGGACGGTTTTGTGAAATCAGTTTCCAAAAAATATGGAGGAATTTCAAAAAAATGTAATTAGTAAATACCATCAATACCCTTAGATAATAACATTAATAAAATAAATGGAAATTAATTTATTAAATTTTGATTGGTTAAGGATGGTACTGTAAAGTACTGTATATAAGATTGGTACTGTATAGAATACAACACTATATATATATATATATATATATATATATATATATATATATATATATATATATATAACACTATATATATATATATATATATATATATTTATTTATTGTTTTTTTACAATAGGAATTAAAGCCTTGTACGAGAAGAGGTATTTAAAAAAGTCGACAAAAAGTGATTTGATGCGAATATACGATGTGCACCAAGAGGTTCATGGCATACCCGGTATGATGGGTTGTATAGATTGCATGCATTGGGCATGGTCTAACTGTCCAACCACTTGGCGAGGTCAATACCACGGGGGAAGCCACAAAGGTCCAACGCTAGTTCTTCAAGCCGTTTGCTCATATGATCTATGGACCACATTCTTTCTTAAATTCCTTAAACTCTTCCTTCATTAGCTCCTTAAGATTTTGCGTCGTTTGTTGAACATAGTAAGGCATTGCTCGCTTAATAGCCTTACCCACCCTTTTCGCTAATATTATGTCTAGAGCTTTCATTTCATCTCCCGTGAAGCCTCTAAAGTCAGGGCCTCCAGAGTTTGAGGAAGAACTTTCATTATCCTTACTAGCATTGCCCGGATCACTTGCCGAAGTTTCGGCATGCTTGGAAGCCGTGGATTTCGCGACTTCCTTCGGGTGAGGGGTTTCCATTTCTTCTTACTGAAAATTAGCAATTCACAACATTAAACACAATTATAAATACTTAGCCAATGCATAAATGACATTTCTATCTTATTCTAGCACCCTAGCTTGTCACTCATGTATGATCTAAATGATTTCAATTTCACATATGTCCCGTATTTTCATCACTACGGTGGCCAGGCGTAGTCATGGAAATATTGAACATATGGGTCCTCCAAAACCATCCAAACAATACATAAATAACAAACACTAGCTCTAACCGCATCTATCCAAGGCCTAAGTCTAGGAAATCCTAAAATGAAATCCTAAATCTCTTAGACCGAAGCTCTGATACCAAGTTGCGTGACCACTTATACCAATTTTTTATTTTTTTATTTTTTATTTTTTTTTTTTTAACTTTATACTTGGGAACGATTGACTCAATTGAACTCATACAAATTTTTCATGTAATGACCATAACTTATAACATTTAACATTTTTAACACTCTTGCAAGAACATCTACACAAAGACTCTTCAAAACATTTGACACAACTTTTCTAAAACAAACAGACAACCCTTCTGAGACCAAGATACGCCGCATCCATTTCTAGGGATACGCCGCACCGAGACTGAGAGGCAATGCGCCGTATCTATATAAAGTGATGCGCCGTATTATCCTAAACACGGATACGCCGCATCTATTGAATTAGATGCGCCGCATCGACCCACTGAGACCGAAATTTACAAGAAATTGACTACGTTGCGCCGCATCCCAACAGGAGATGCGCCGCATCACCTGATACGCCGTATCTCAGAGGAGATGCGCCGTATCTACCCTGCATCACAGAAATCCGGACAGACCCTACTGATCAAAATATGCAATTCCAAAAACATTCAAAATCCTCGGCTGGAAACCCGACCTCCCGGACTCGAAACTCGACGAAACTTTCCAGAATCCTTTAGTATGTCCGTAAGTTTAATTTCATGCAAAAACATTACCCGTTTGACCACCCTGAATAGTACCTCAAAATTCGACGGGTTATACATAATTTCCCAAAATAACCCATTACACTACAAGACCATTTATACCACTACCAATTCACAAATAACTTGACCATAACCATTGGCTTAGCATATCAAAGGCGTTCCATGCATACATGACCCGTTAACTTCTCAAAATGGGTAGAGATATGCTATTACCAAACACCCCTTAACACGTCTAAAACTACCAACAAGTACCATAAGACTTCATGACTTACACACATATTGACCCATAAATTAGACATCAAGACAAGACCGTGAACTTAACAAAATGACCATATAAAAGAAGTGTACCCACGACACCAAAAGAACACTTGGGGGCTTCCAACTTCAATACGCTTGGTCCAAAAGAGATCCGATCTTCTAAGCTAGCTTCTAGATACCTTCCTACTTACTTCCAAGCTACAACTACGCCAAATCCTTACCTTTGCTTCCACCACTAGAACCTACAAAGATGACATTAAATTCAAACGTAAGCGAAAACGCTTAGTAAGTATACGAGGTATAATCAACATCACATTTACACAAGATTGGTGATTACCACCAATCATAACATTAACAAGGAGCATCAAGTGGGGTTATTACTTACCTTGACCAAGCAAGTAATATTCATATATATAACATTTCATATCTAGCATTGGATCCAAGCTAACACATCATTACAAGCTCCATAAAACATCACATTTAACACAATCATAACATTAGTAGCATAACATTACAAAGATTATACTCATATACTTACCTCAACTCCTACTAGCTTCTTACTTGACTTTGAATGGGCTTCTATAATTACTCCCTATCACAAGATTAACTACAATCACTACAACAAAAGTGGCTTTTTAGGACCCTTTGTGTGGGACGCTATGATAATGGAGTCCTAAAAAACTGTTTAATAGGACATATGAGCATTTAGGGTCCTTTTTAAATATTTGCTACTTAGGCAATGTCCTAAAAAGTTATATAATAGGATGGTCGATGATTTGGGGTCCTATTATCATATACCTTAATAGGACGCTTAAAATATGGATCCTAATAAATTACTTTATAAGACATTTAGTTGTTGGTGTCCCATTATGTGATAGTGTAATACGACACTTGATCACTAGATGTCCTATTATCATATACCTTAATAGGACGCTTAAAATATGGATCCTAATAAATTACTTTATAAGACATTTAGTTGTTGGTGTCCCATTATGTGATAGTGTAATACGACACTTGATCACTAGATGTCCTATTATGACATAACCTTAATAGGACGCTTAAAATATGGATCCTAATAAATTACTTTATAAGACATTTAGTTGTTGGTGTCCCATTATGTGATAGTGTAATACGACACTTGATCACTAGATGTCCTATTATGACATAACCTAATAAGACATAATAGGACACTTGAGTTTTGAGTCATAAGACATCAGTTAGTTAAAACGCTTATTCACAAAAAGTTTTATTATAGCAAAATTTAATAGGACCTTTGACACGTGGGTATTATAACGTTAACCTTTATAGGACGCTTATGTACAATGGTTTTATTATTGTACACCATAATAGGACATTTCATTTTTGAGTCATATAACATCATTTTTTTAAAACGATTATTTGCAAAAGTTTTATTATAACAAAACTTAATAGGACCCTTAAAGGATGCATATTCATTATGGTTTTATTACAATACACCATAATAGGACACTTGATACATAAGTCATAAAACATTAATTATTTAGAACGCTTATTCGCAAATGTATTATTAAAACATAAGTTAATATGACAGTTGATACTTGGGTACCATAGATTGATACTTGGGTACCATAGATTGATACACCTGTGTCTTTTAACATTAACCTTTATAGTACGCTTATTTGTTGTGGTTTTATTATCATACGCCATAATAGAACACTCCTTATTATGTGATAGTGTAATACGACATTGCATCTGGTGCAAGAACGTATGATGTGCAATACATATGACTTACTTAGGTGTGTACTATAAACTCATACACTTAAAAATGCATATCAGGTGACTAATGCTTTTCATAACATGATGCTCAAGTTCAAGATTAAAAATAAAAAATAGATCCGACTCAGGCTAATGACACACACAAGCCCTACTGGTATAAGTAAAATCTCAGAATAATAATATCATTCAGCTTTTAAATCGGCCAAGCTGGTACATTCAAGGATTTGATAAGTGAGAACATAAGCTTTCAACCAACAATTTGAGCAGAAATCTCTTGATAGAAAAAACACTTAAACTTGCTAAAGTAAAAAGAAACATACGAACTACTATCAAACTACACCATACTTTTCAGACTCCTGAGAATACAAGTTCAAAACTGCATACTGAATCAAAACAAGTAAAAGAGAGACGAGCTTATCGCCTCTTCGACACACGAACAGTCTTTCCCCTGTGACCAGTGGTCTTTGTATGTTGTCCACGAACTCGGAGACCCCAATAGTGACGAAGCCCACGGTGACTCCTGTTAATAGACCAATACAAAGAAACCTTAATGCCAACATAAATATATCAAGATGAAATTAAGCAATAAAATAAGCAGTTAAATTAAGCTATAAAAAATAAATAAAAATACAAGTAACAAGATTAGCAACAATCATACAAAGCCTTAAAAGCACTAAACCAGAAATTGAATAATAAAGCCACAGGAAAATTCACAAATTAAATCAAAGTACTTATCAGCTTAAGCATATGCTGACCAGACAATAAACCTTTTTCAAAAGCTCCTAGAGAGCTTAATACTTAACCAAATTCAAATCCAAAAGCTGCTATGGAAAGCTTATCACCTCAGGAATGTTTTACCTCCAAGAAATCACTAGCTTATGTGTCTACTCTCTATTGTGCAAGCTTGTGAAATAGGCTTAACAACTGTGATACAGGGGAACTATTCAGCAAACACTCAATTTCAAAAGCACTTTCAAAGGCTTAAATCAATTCCAAATTTCAAAATTCTTTTTGCAACTTGAAAACAACCTGGAATAATTTTCAAAACAACTTTCCAATTGTATTTTGAATAAAAAATGAGGCCTGTGCACCTCTTTGAAATCCTGACCAAAACAGACAATAAGAAACTTTTTGACTTTTTGATTTTTGAACAAATGTTGACTAAATCCAAATTATACTACTCCTAAGTGCTTATACTAGTTATATTAAGCTGTAATTGAACTAATTTAAGCTAAGTTAACTAGATTTGAACCTATAAATCTAATATGGCCTACTGAATCAAAATACTAAGCTGATTATGAGAGATCAAAGATGATTTTGACTTTCTGCTTATATTACCAACCCAACTGACTTTATCACGTACTGCTACACGCCACCCAATCGCCGTTCCTATGTCTTCAAGTTCATCCATCACAGAAATGGAATCACGAATGTACACACATCCACCGGGTCTTAGAATTCCATCCATCTCAAGCATCATGCTTGTAATGTTGCATCTGATGAATGGAAAAAAAGTTCCGCAAAATATTTAGTCACAAAAAAAAAACTGTCTAATTGATGGCTAAACAGAAGCATTGGCTATTTCTATTAAAACCAATAAACAGAAGCATTGGCTATTTATATTAAAACCAATATATAATTTATCTATTTCATGGAAAACCTATATGATAGTTATGTCAAGTACCTTTTCTCCTATATGATAGTTATGTCAAGTAACTTTTCTGCTCAATTGAGAAGAGACCTGCTGCATGAAGGAGATCATATGTTCTTGCGTATATATCAAATGGCTCACACCTGTAAATTGGAGTGATCAATATGGGAACATGTATATGATATCAAATATAATTGTTAGAAAAAACATATAAATGAAAAACATTTGCTCGACACAAAATTTAGTCACAGGGTACCCGCCACCGCATTGCGCGGGTACTCTTCTAGTAGTACTAAAGCATTCAGCAATCATGAACAAGGATAAAATCTCTAACATATGAAGCTTTATTTACAAAAAAATATAAACATTTTTTTCCCCGTAAAACTTACATTGGCGGGATTCACAGAAGGACCCGTATAACTTGAACCAGGAATAATCACTGCCATTGCCCTCACAGAAAGCATCCAATTCTTCATAAAGAAGCTGTTAGGACCCTTGATGATGATTATAAGAACAACAAAGGTAATAAGGAAAGTCAAAACCCCCTTTGCAATTGCTCCAGTGTTGAAGAATGCCACCAATTTTCAAATTAACACATCATTCATGACATATTTACTCATTTCATCCAATAGAGTAAACAGATACATATTGGGTCAATTGCGTAGAATAACAAACCACTAATGAGCTAAAAAAATGTGCTTTTACTGGAAAAAAAATAGTGCATTATTTTGATCAGTCAAAAAATTACGGCTGGTAACAAAACCCAAGTATTTTACTATTACTGATAACTTAGTGTTTCATACTATGTTACTTTAATTGGTAGAACATGTAGAGCATCTTCATACTCTAAGCAACCAAACCTTACATATCTAACACCAAAATCAACAATTAGACTTGGTAAAATTTGATTAATTGCTCATACAGTAATAGATTAACACACTTGCATTTCGCTACCAACCATAGAAAAAAGGCGTTAAAACTATCATTGATAGAATAAAAAGAAAAAATCAAAAGTATATTGGTATGCGCAACAAAATGCAGCAACTTTAGTTACTTTGTAAACTATGAATTTCATGCTCCTACTATACTCTAAAGGATTTTCGGCCAAAAAAAAAGTATCAAAACACCATACCTCCACGAAGATTATTGATCAATATTTGGTTGAACTTGAAAAGTTATGTATCTGGAACAAAACCTTTAGATCTATCGCAAGATCTAAAATAATGATTGATCAAGCAAAAACCACCGAAACCATTTCTATTAAACCACCATAAAATATGAAACCATTTAAACCAGTAAACCACTAACAACCAACTGAAACCAACAATCAAACCAACCAACCGAAACCACCCAACCTACCAAAACAACCAACACCTTCGCGATATGGCGACTATTTGGGCAGATGGTAGCGACGGCAGTGCTTATTGTGGCGACAGTAGGCGGCAGCGGCACCGGTTGATGGCGGTTTAGAGTGAGAGAAAAGAGAAGTGGTGTGTGTTCTTATTTATTGTAATGAGAGGAGGAGGGAAAGTAGTTACGGAGTATAATGAAGTTGGTGAAAATATCGGCGGTCAATTTATTTTTTTGTTGAAAATTTTTGGGGAAAAAAAGGACCAGAATGTTTGTCCCTTTCTGGTGGAAATTATTGGCGGGCTGTTTAACTTTTGGTGAAAAATTTTGGGAAATAAAAATGGACGACAATCTCGTCTCTTTTTTTTTTCTTTATTCTCTATCTTCATCTTATGCATATTAAAAATGATTTAAATTATTTAATTAATATTAAATAAATTAAAAATGATTTAAATTAGTTATAAATTATTAAAATAAATTAAAAATTATTTAAATTAGTTTTAAATTTTTTAAAATAATTCTGATCCCTAGAACCCGCTCCCGATTGGTTATATTAGCATGCATAACGAATGAGCTGAGATGATATGGTTGTACATGAGATGTTAAACGAATGAGCCAAGATTATATGGTTGTACACGAGATGTTAAACGAATGAGCCAAGATGATATGGCTATACACAAGATGTTAAATGAGTGAGCCGATAAATTATGAAACTCGTGCTCAACAACAAAGTTCCAGCTTATCTTGTTCTAGTTTGAAAAATGCAATTCCTAACTCTGGGCCAAGTGTTAACCACGATGCCTCACCAGGCGTAAATAAAGTAGTTTATTAACTCGCCTGTCTCGTTTAACAAATGGGCCGAGTTGTTTCGTTTGCTTGTCGAGTTGTTTCGTTTGATCTGTTTTGTTTGCTTGTCAAGTTGTTTCGTTTAAGTCTATATGAAATGATCCGAGATGTTTAACGAATGAGCAGGGATGATATGGTTATGCACGAGATGTTTAACGAATGAGCCAAGATGATATGGTTGTACACGAGATGTTAAACGAATAAGCCGAGATGATATAGTTATACACGAGATGTTTAATGAATGAACCGATATGATATGGTTGTACACGAGATGTTAAACGAATGAGCCGAGATGATATGGTTCTATATGAGATGTTAAACGAATGAGCCGAGATGATATGGTTATACACGAGATGTTTAACGAATGAGCCGAGATGATATGGTTGTACACGAGATATTAAACGAATGAGCTGAGATGATATGGTTATACACGAGATGTTAAACGAATGAGCCGGGATGATATGGTTGTACACAAGATGTTAAACGAATGAGCCGAGATGATATGGTTATACACGAGATGTTTAACGAATGAACCGAGATGATATGGTTGTACACGAGATGTTAAACGAATGAGCCGAGATGATATGGTTCTACACGAGATGTTAAACGAATGAGCCGAGATGATATGGTTGACACGAGATGTTAAACGAATGAGCCGAGATGATATGGTTATACACGAGATGTCTAACGAATGCATCTGATAACTATACACCCAAACACCAATTTATTTCGACTAACCCATTTTTGAACTATAAACATGTGGTTCAGTTATAGCTTTAAGATTACATTAGATTGATACTGTTAAAATTACATTAGATTGTTGCATTTATAGAGTTTAAGATTACATTATATTACTCCACATGTTGAATCAGCTAGAGTTTAAAGATTTAGTAAAAAGTCACCCTTCATAAATCAGTAGTTAAGAGCATACTGCCTTACAACGTATTAGAACTAGAGTACAGGTAAAACCAGATGTATAACTTCGGCTAAAAACTTAGTCATTAATTATATATGTTGTATTTGATAGAAATGAGGAGGCAAATAAATGAAAACTTTGATCCAAATGCAAACGTGAATGGACATAGTAACCATTTATCGAATTGTTATACTTCGTCAACACCAAATGTTCAACCATTAACTGATAATACTTATCATCAAATAAGAATGATTGTGCACTTTTAGATGTGTGTGCTTTTTAAGGTTTTTTTTTTTTTTTTTTTTTTTTTTTTTTTTTTTTTTTTTTTTTTTTTTATTAATAAAATATACAAACAACAAGTTTATAATTTTTTCTCTAAATTATTGAATCGATATACCCAGGCAACGCACGGGTATTGTACTAGTTTTATGTTGGATATAAAAGCGGAAGTAATACACATATTATTCATTTTTAGGGTTTACCTTCCATAAACACAAACCCTAGCCCCCATATCCCTCCTCCTCTCTCCCCAAGATCCGGCGCCAACAGCATAACCACCACCACCATAACATCACCACATACATCATCTCCTCTCCCCTCTTGCCGCCGCAACACCAACTGTCGCTGCCATCTCCATGGCCATCTCAGCCGCCACCGTACACCATTATCATCAATGCCACACCACAATTCTCGTCCACCATCCACCATCCACCACATGGAGTCAAAGAGCAAGGAGATTGAAGACCAAGGGTTTGATGACGAGGTTTTGTTAGATCTATGTTAGTTTTGATCGTTGTGGATTTGTCCGTGGTTCGTTGAAGCAGTCGCCATAGCCGCCACCGCCACACAGACGTCGTACCACCGCGAGCCACCACCGCCCGCCGCGTCCTTCTTTCTCCCTCTCTCTTTTTGGTAAAACAAACACCCTCTTCGTTTTGTTTACTTTATTTTATCTTATTCATTTTATACCAATCGGATACAATGTTTATAAAACAAGTTTTAATAACAAAAGCTTAACCAAATACGTTTTAAAACTCATGTGGTTGGTAAAGTTGATTTAAAGGGTTTTGTTTGATTGTGTGTATTATCAATTGTGTGTTTTTTTATTATAATGTATCATGGTGTGATTTATAATACTTTATTCATCTGTTTGTTGTATAAATATTTATGCTATTCTTAATAGATATTTTTTAACATATAAGTTGTACAAGAAAGTATAATATAAATTGAATTAAGTGATATGTATATATGCTCTAAGGTGTCAGTGTATTAATGTACAATTGTGTATTATGTCGTCATCTGCTGATTGCACTTTATTCATTAATAGATTCATGTTTCACCTACATCAGGTCATTTGGTACATGGTTCCAGTAGTGATCCTTATTTGGAATCGAATGAGACAGCGCCTTTGGAAGCCGGTGTTGGATGTGCTTTTTCAAAAGTCTGTGCTCAAGGTAGTTGTTTCTTGCATTGTTGCTTCTCTGCCTCGGGCAACGAATATTATAACCTCATATATGGTAAGATTTTTTTACTTTATTGCAGCAACATCGAGTGTTGGTGCAGTTCTTGATTTCCAGTCGGGGACTGTACAACCGGTTCAATTTTCTACTCCTAAGGTTCAATCTGTGGTCCCTGTCGTTCCTGGTAGTTGGAACTTTGGAGATGAAATTGACCTTCAAGGTAGTCGATGGTTCTATATTAGCATTTTCTTAACCTGTTGACAAATGGTTGTTAGTAAATATAGTAGCATTTCGCGTGTAATGTTGCAGGTGCGAAACGTGGTTCGGTAACGTTGGATTTCGAATCACAGAATACTGTCTCTACTTCTGAAGGTTATTTGCAATACATGCTGCTCTTGGCCGTTAACTCACGGGTCGGGTCATACTTGTAGCTACTATAGGTTTGCCATGCAGTAACCTGTTAGTTTAATATAATTTCCTTAAGAGTAAAAAGTAATCTATTATACTTGGCGTAAATAATGAGAGTGCGTATACATAAAAAGAGAGAGATTAAGTATATATTGCAACACTTCGTATGGCTCTTTACATGTTGGGTGTTATATACTTGAATCTGTTTGTGTAGGCAGCACACGGGGTCAGTTGTTTGGAGCTTCCCCTGATTCAGCATACACATTTACCTGACCTGGACCGACTTGCTGCTCTATTGAGTGGTAAATCCCTCTTCTTATGATTCAACTTTTAGTTGCCAGCACTTCTTCTTTGTCTGATTACATAGTGCGTTGAAGGTGTATAAGAGTGGCTCTATATTTCACTTGTTCTTCCTTTTCTTCTACCATTTCCTCTCCTATTTTTTCATCTTCATAGCTGCGATGTAGCAATGCGAACAATTCATGCACTGATGCACACATGATTGTGGCACTATGTTTTGCAGCCATTCTTTAGTGTTATACCGGTTTATCCTCGGGTCACAGATTTATTTCTTTTGCTCATTTTGTTATGGATCTAGTGGTATTGAATCTTTAGGTTGCGTTAGTACTTTAAATCAGTAAGGGTGCACTCGTTTATGTTTGGTTCTTGCTGATGTTTCGTAACCCATGTCTTGGTATCGTTTGTGGTTGAGTCGTGACTCATGAGAGTCACGGCCATGGCTTGGTTTCGATTATTTGAGTTGTGGTAAATTGTTAGTCTCGTTGGGTATGAGGGCTCATGGGAGTCACGGTCTCGTGTTAATTTATTTCCCAAACCCTTTTTGGTTATTTTAAGTTGTAGTAAATTATTTTTGGACAAAATATTATTGATGTTGAATTGCTAGTTTGGTCTTGTCCCTTTATCTCGGCATGTCTTTGTTAAACTTGTGATACCAATAATATAACATGAAACTTAATGCTTATACATGGATGTTTATTTGTAGGTGGTCCGTGAGGATTGAGAAAGGATGCATGATGACCCTGGACCGGACTAAGCTTCTTGTTGCTTTAATTTCTTGTTTAATGTTACAAGACTTTATGTTGGATAATGTCTACCTTATTTATGTTTAGTGCTTTTGTTATGAAAATTGTTTATTTTGAAATACAATTTCGTTTTATTCATTTACTAATTTGTTGATTTTTTATTCATATCGTAAAATAGAGTGTGCATGCTGAAAATAGCGTCCTATCCATCATATGATTTGTCAGGACTTTGAAATTGTCCTATTAAACTTATTAATCGTCCTAACAATAAACTTTTAAGGACGCTTAACATTGTAAAAGTGTCCTAATATGTTGTTATTAGGACGTTATTTAGGTTGTTAATAGACATTTTATACGACCAAAAAATTGGTTTCATAATTTTCTTTGAGATATTAGAACCCTTTTCTTAGTGCTAAAGTAGCTATAATGTTACATGATAAGCGTCCTAACAATTATCTTTTAAGTACGCTTGTATGTGTATCAAAAGATTAAAATTAGGTAACCACATGTTAGAACATTGTAAAAGTGTCCTAATATGTTGTTATTAGGACGTTATTTGGTTGTTCATGGACATATTATGCGACCATAAATTTGGTTTCATAATCGTATTTGGGATATTAGGACCCTTTTCTTGGTGTTAAAGTAACTATAATGTTATGTGATAACCGTCCTAAGAATCAACATTTAAGGACGCTTGTATGTGTATCAAAAGATTAAAAGTAGGTTACCACATGTTAGAACATTGTAAAAGTGTCCTAATATGGTTTTATTAGGACGTTATTTGGTTGTTTATAGACCTATTATGCGACCATAAAATTGGTATCATAATCTTATTTGAGTTATTAGGACCCTTTTCATGGTTGCTAAAATAGCTATGATGTTACATCATAAGGGTCCTAACAATAATTTTAAGGACGTTTTTATGTGTATCAAAAGATTAAAAGTAGGTTACCACATGTTAGAACATTGTAAAAGTGTCCTAATATGGTTTTATTAGGACGCTATTTAGGTTGTTCATAGACATATAATACGACCATAAAATTGGTTTCATAAGGGTATTTGAGATATTAGGACGCTTTGGACCTATTACAACCGCCTTACATGAAACGCTTTCATCCTTGGTCCTATCAAATGAAAGGTCCTAAAAAGTACCATTTTATGACGCTTATGGGGGTCCTAAAAAGCCACTTTTCTTGTAGTGAATTAGCAACTATCTAACTAAGGAGATCATCATTTCACCACTTTTTACCATAATCATCAAAACCCACCATATGAACCCTAATTTTCACAATTGGGGAAAGTTACTTACTTGTTGAAAAGAACACAATTAAGGTTTCCTTAAAGTTTCTTGATCCCTTCTTGATGGCTAAAATGGCTAGAATGATAACTTCAAGTGTTCCCTCCTTTTTATTGCTAAATGTCGACACAATGGAATGAGCTCAAGATTTCCAGATTTTTCTTGACTAGTTATTTAGTAATGAAGTAGTTGTAACTTTGGCCTCTTGGCAATTATGGTCCTTTAAGTTCTATACTTCTCATTTAGCCACACCTTAAGTTATAAATAATCCCTAATATAATTACATGACATAATATTTACATTAATGATACCTTGTCGGGGTACGGGTGTAACACCCGTCCTCGAGGACATCATCTCAGGTACCGCGCCGTCTCTCGGTTTTTATGCTAATGACAACTTCCATCCAGGTGGCTAGTTTTTGGGTGACGGTATATACCCGGAATACTCGTTCATCATGAAAACGATGTCACAGCCGATCGATCCTAAAAAAGATAACTGGAGAAAAGTACAAGAATCGGCAAGAAAAGACATAGAAAGATGTTTCGGTGTTCTCAAAAAACGTTTCGCGTTTGTGGCGAATCCTTTTCGTTTATGGACGAAGGATAAGATTAAGGATGTTATGCGTGCGTGCCTCATTCTACACAACATGATATTAGAGGACGAAGGACGGGCCATTTGTCAAGATTATCACCCGGGCGAAGAAAACGAACCACTACTGGGATTAACCCCCGAAGAAGCCTTAGAACACTCGGCCTACGTACAAAGCCACGTGAGTCACCACGCACTATTGGCGGATTTGATCGAGGAAGCGTGGGTTAATCGTCGAATGTTGTCCGATGAGGAGGAGGAGAACTACAACGATTACGATGACGTTAACGACGATTCCGATTATTAGTAGGTTTTGTTTTTTTAATTGTAATTTCATTTTTATTTGTAATGGTTTTATTTTAAATTATGTGTGACCTTTTTTTTTTTTTTTTTTTTTTTTTTTTTTTTTTTTTTTTTTATTGTAATGTTTTAGAGTTTATTTTAATAAAATTGTATTTTTATTTATATTATTTACTATTATTAATTAGTTTTTATTGATTAAAAAAATAAAAAAAGAAAACAAAAAAAGTGACACGTGTCAAACAACCTCCCACTCACCACTACACTACTTTTTCAACAAAGCCCCACAATACCCCACATGCCACGTGTCAAACAACCCCCCACTCTCCACTTCTTTTCACTACACATACTCTAATACGTGTCTTTAAATATCATATCTATTCATCAGGATTTTTATTTTTTCAGAGTTTCATGATCAGGTTGTTATTGTTAGATTTGTACTTATTACATCAATTATATATATATATATATATATATATATATATATATATATATATATATATATATATATATATATATATATATATATATATATATATATATATATATATACATGCCACGTGTCAAACAACCCCCCACTCTCCACTTCTTTTCACTACACATACTCTAATACGTGTCTTTAAATATCATATCTATTCATCAGGATTTTTATTTTTTCAGAGTTTCATGATCAGGTTGTTATTGTTAGATTTGTACTTATTACATCAATTATATATATATATATATATATATATATATATATATATATATATATATATATATATATATATATAGAGAGAGAGAGAGAGAGAGAGAGAGAGAAAATTACTGTGCTACACATTTACATGGGTAGCTATCTTGAATTGCCCAAACTTTTCTCAAATCTCAAAAATGCCCATCCATCTCGCGTATCATCATACGCTGGGTTACGTGGGATGTCGTGGCACAATCTAAGCAGTCCAAATAAATAAATAAATAAATAAAATAAAGCCATCTCGTGTAATACATAACGCATGGAGACGCAGGATGAAAAAAAATATTAAAAACCTTTTAAAACACATCTTGCGTAAGGTTTTACGCATGGTTACGCATTATTAAAAAAAATATAAAAAACTATTTAAAAAAAAAAGTATAAAAAAAAAAAACAAACCCTAGTTTTGTTAAACCCTAATTCGACTCTCAACTTCTCCTTGAAAAGTAAAGGTAGGAGCATCATTTTCACCCACTTGTCATTCCTACTATTCCAACAGAGTTGTTGTGGACAAACATACTTGCATTACAAATGGAATTTCTTACAAGATACGTGACGTATGTTACGCATTAACTACAATAACAGAAAAATAATAAACAAAAAATGACTAACTTGCTACAAACCAAATAAATTAAACCAACTATTATTAGATTCCTGCGTGTTTTGATCATTTAGATGTTGAGAGGTGTATGGTTGGGAGTCGTATAGTTCATAGCCTTATGACGGGTTATAATGAGCATTTTGTTCGTGACTTGCCTCACCTTGTTCATATGGTTGCGGTTTATATGTGTTATGTTCAAATACTTGCGATAGCTGTCACACCCCCAAATTTCGTGACTTGCAGCGGAATGAAGCATTCAGGGGCGCGACTGGTCATAGCACCAAAGTTGCAGTTATATTGAACGACCTAAAGTGTCGTTTAGAAAATACATCGTTTGATTATTTAAAAACATTCAGAGTTACAAAGCTAGGTCCCAAAAGGTGAAACAAGTTTTCATAAAACAAGTTCATACAATTCAAACGATGGATAAGTGCATAAAATATAAAGTGAGACGCGTCGACTCCGTGACTCCATAATGTGTCCATATGCAAGCCAACATGCGATACCTTAATTACCTGAAAATACATTGCTAAAAATGGTCAACAAAAATGTTGGTGAGATCATAGGTTTATGTAAATGAAATGTTGTACGGATACCACAAGTATAAAGTGTATGACAAAATCATGCCACATAAAAATGATACATTAGCTCTAAGCTCATGACCCCGAAGCTAGACTGAATGAAATGCCCCAACCGAGTGTTTGCCAATCACTCTAATATGACAGAAATGAAATGCGTTCGTTTGACCAGTTGGTGCTACCAACCCGAACGAAGGAGTCACCCTCAATAGATCTATTCACTCACTCTCGCTTGCTAACAATTAACGGTTCATGATAATAAAAGGGGACTTTAATCTGGGCAATGATGTAACTTAAGCAATGTAATGAGTTTGTATACTTTGGTCCGCATATGAAAATGGTGCAATGTATTCTCCCCCGAGAGTTTAGAAATCAATAAACAATTTAAAACGGGGCTATGAAAACTCACCTGATATGATATAGCAACAATGACAATGATGGATATGATGAAATAAAGCTTGGTCTCTAACCGCGACCTATTATGAATGATGTGATTCAATGTAAGCAATGATACAATGCAACACATGCAAATACGTATGTTTACGATACCACTTGTTAGTTTTGAAAATAACGTTTATCGACGAAAAATACACTTTTGACGTCTCGTTAAGTTATAAACTACTTTTCGTGTAAATACATTGAAACGGTACTCCACGATCCTTGTTTGGTGTTCCATCGGCAAAATGTAGTGTTTTCATCGCAATTTAATATTTTCCTTAACTTGTGAAAATATGCCCAAAATGGCTTCGTGGAACTAGTCGTGAAATATTGCACGCTAAGTGTTAGTGATCAAACTCGACGTTTTTGAAAACCTTGTAACAATGTCTTAATGTCGTTTCATTTAACTTTTGATTGTACACGCCTCGATCAATTAGAAAATCGGCTATCAATATTACGTCTCGCAAAAACACTAGTTTTATACTTAAAACACTTTCTATTAGTGGGTTGTCAAAATGAACATGGTACGTCGGGCTTCAAACGTGAATAACTCGGCCATTATAAGCTCGTTTTCTACGTTCTTTACATCCACGGCTTCGTATAAACATGAAATAACATAATCTCAGTAGGTCGGGTCGTCTAGATCACGTCTAACGCCTCGTTTTGTCCTTTGAATCTCGGCGATCAGCAACTAAATTTTCAGAAAATTAGTTTTCGTCGTCTAACTTTGAAAAATCATATCTCCTTCGTTATAAGTCGGTTTTTAGTGATTCAAGCGGCCACGGTTTCGTTTTTGAAAGAAATTTCTGAATATGAAGGCCAAAATATACCAAAAGTTACTGAGTTTTCCAGTTTACACGTTTTTGGACAGAACCTTATTTATACTTGTTAAAACTCATTTTCTTGGTTCTAAACTTGATCATACTACTTCAAATCAACTCCACAAGTTCGCAAATCCTACCATACACCTTCTTAGGGTGTCATGGGGTCCTAAACATCACCAACCTTGGTTGATTTCATGAGATCATTAGTGAAACTTATAGATCTAGTGTTAAAGATAGTTTATGTGCAAAAGTGGTATCTAAAACATAAGTAACTTGCATGAATAACTAATATAACTTGAAAATACATAAACATATGAATCAAATGAAAGTATAAGATGATCAAAATGTGTTCTTGAAACTTACTTGAATATTTGATGAGTTTTGGTAAGAAATGAGTAAGAAACTTTGAGGTTTAACCACAAAACCTTAACAAGGAAGGTAAATGGAGCTTGATTTATACTTGAACTTCAAAAATTTATGGATTGTTCTTGGGTTCTTGGTCTTGGCCGAATGGGGAAGAGAGGAAAGGAGAGAATATGGAGCTTTTTGCTAGTTGAATTATGTGTTGTATGTGTTTAGCTAATTAAATCAAGAAACATAAAGACATGAACATTAAATGAAGTGTACTAGTAATCAAGTGAAGTGAGAATTAGAGGGTTTAGGGGGGGGGCACATGTGGGTAATATGGAAGAAGATTTGATGTTAATTAATGCAAGTGTCTCCATTTAATTAGATTTAGCTAGTTTTGAGTATACATTGAGTGTTATCGGGTACTGAGTTAACTAGAAATAAATTATGACGAGGTGAAATGAAATACGACGAAGTTGTAAAAATTGTAAAACCATATTCCTTGCAAGAATCGGGTGTTAGAATGATTATCGGATTGAAGTTTCGTAAACCGACGGAGTTATAAGCGTCAAACGAAAAATATAGCGATTGGTTTAAAAACAACGGGTATGTTAGGAATATAAATATTCATATGAAGGTTCGGTCACCCCGAGTATCTATTTAACATTTATGTAGCTCGTAGGCTTATTATTATTATTAGTATTATTAGTATTATTAGATTAGTCGTATCTATATTTGTGGAGTGGGTCGGGGCTTTCCCCACTGTCAGCTCACTCCACCGCCCACTAGGGGCATATTAAGTAGTATGTATAAATACCCCTTCCCTTGAAAGGGAAGGGTTGGAACTTCCCTACATTCTAATCTAATATTCACATAGTTCTCTCTCTCTAGAAGTTCCCACTTTCTCTCTCTAGTTCTTTGTCATTCGATCCAAACTAAGGCCTCAATCAAGTGTTTCTTGCATTGTGAATACCCTACAATTGGTATCAAGAGCCATGGTTAGGTCCATGAGAGTTGGTATTCACGGATTTATTTAGTTTTTGAGGTTTTTAGTTCGATTTGACAAGTTACATAAATTTCTTTTTGTGCTTTGTTTAGTGATTAGAAGTTGTTATACCTTGTACTTTCTAGCTTAGGAACAGTATAAGAGTAGTATTTGGTGCTTGGATTCACAGATTTAAGGTTTGTGTGGTGTTTTTGGGTGATTCGAGTGCTTTTATCCAAGTGTTCTTGGGTGCGGTTTGTGTATCTTGGACGTGTTCTTGAATGCGGTTTGTGTCACATCGAGAACGCGGTTTGTCGTATTACTTGTTTAGGCAAAAGGACAAATAGCATTGAAAGCGACGTGTTTGGCGGTTTGTGTCTACGCGGTTTGTCTCTAAGGCGCGTACGCGGTTTGTCTCTGCAGCGTGAACACGGTTTGTGTCTACGCGGTTTGTCTCTGAGGAGCGTATTCGGTTTGTGTCAACGCGGTTTGTCTCTGCAGCGTGTACTCGGTTTGTGTCAACGCGGTTTGTCTCTCCAGCGTGAACTCGGTTTGTGTCTACGCGGTTTGTCTCTGAAACGTGCATGCGGTTTGTGTCTACACGGTTTGTCTCTAAGACGTGCATGCGGTTTGTGTCTACGCGGTTTGTCTAGGCGGTTTGTATCCACAGAGGTGCTACTTTTACGTCAAAACTTCAAACGGCCATAACTTTTGAACCGTAACTCCGTTTTCAGCGAAACACCTGTCAAAACGACCGTGAGACCGAGGAGAAGGACACGTTGAATAAATTTATTCATTCAACCCAACTTTCGAAACCTGAAATCGCTCCAGAATGAAGTTATTGAGTTTCTAAGTTTTTAGACCAAAATTTCGCTGTAACAACTTGCATCAACCAAACCAAATCACAACTTAACAATAGTGCAACAATCAAACAGTCATCATAACACATATCAAGCATCATTTCACGGTTTATTCTTGATTTTGTAAAACCCCGCGAAAGAATCTATTTCTCGGTTTAAATCATAGAATTGTAAAATCCCGTGCACGTTAATATCATGTCAAATACTTCAGATTCTGCTATATCAGAGATACTCAAATTGTACAACATGATTGACAAACAAAAGATTCCCAAAGATGTTCGACAGATAAACGTGTTTGACTATGTTGGTGCCAATAGAGACTTTGTGTGCCCGAATTCTCAAGAAAACAAGCTTCATCAGCCATAGACAAACGTTGTTGAGTCAGATACTGCTAGGAACAACGTGCAACATGAGAAACACAACGAAGCGTCGGCTGAACCTAATGGGGTATCTTCTGTCATTAATAATGATAATGTGTTGCATGAACAAAAGATTCCCGTCAAAGTACAACAGACAAACGTTGTTGAGTCAGATATTGCTAATATGGGAAATAGCGATGTTATCCCATATGAACAATATGTGAATCACAACGAAGCGTCTGTTGTACCTAGTTATGCATCTTCTGTTCTAAATGATGATTATGTGCTGCATGAGAACAAATTGCCTGTCCCTGATGATAACTTGATCACTAGACTTAACATTTATAAAGAACAAGTGGCTATGTATGAACAGCGTGCTAAGTTTGAGCTTAATGAACGTGAGCAGAAATTAGAAGGTCAAATGAGTACACTTATTAAAGAGTCTAGAGTAAGAGAAGAAACATTAAAATTAGAGTTGAGTTCTTTGAAAAGTCAGCTAGAACAGTCTGTCAAACAGAAACAGGAAGCACAAAAGTGTGTAACTACACTTAAGCTAGAATTCAAACAAAAAGAAACAACACTTTTAAATGATTTCTCTAGATTCAAGACGTTAAAAATAAGCTTGAAGATAAGTTGTATACACAAGACCAAACCAGACAAACTGCTCAAATGATGTATAAGCACAGAAAGTTAAGTGACAAGCACAGTGAAAGCAATGTAGGTAAATCTAAATTAGCTATTCATGAAATTGCTAAGATAGCCCAACCTGCATTAAAAGATTCTAATGTGATGTTTATGCCTAATCATGACCCGCCTGAGCATATCTACACAGAAGAAGAGGATGAGTTAAGTGAGAGAACAAGGGTTAGAATGAATGAGAAAATGAGGGATCCCGAGTGCATAGTCAGACGAATAATAATCAAACCCCATGACTATAGTGAGGAAAATCGTTTGACTGTGTTTGCTCCTCAAAAGAAGTTAACACCTGAACAGATATTCTGGAAACAAGATAATGAAAAACTTAAGGTAGAAAAACTTAAGGCCAACACCCCCCTCATTAGAAAAGTTGCGTCCATAACGGTGTATCCTCCCAATACACCTAGGAATTTGGTGCCTTTATCTCTTCCCACTGAGTGTAAAACCTTTATTAGCTTATATGTGCTTTGGCAACTGTTTGCTGATTTCGATAAAACATGCAAGAAGAGAATCACACCCTCCGGTATTACAGAGGGGGAAAGGTGTTTTGAACATGCTAAAAGGTGTTACTTAACTGAGGTCATGCCATTCTTTAAACTACTTAAAGAACACTTTGAAGGGTTGCAAACTACCCTTAAAGCCGAAATAAAAGAAATGGAAGTAGTGTTTAAAGATATGGAAAATGAGGTGAATGAATATGCAATAGAACTTAAGAGTCGAGAGATTGAAAGAAAAAACATACTCATTACTAACGACAACTTGATTGCTAAATGTATTGCACAAGATGTATTTTACACTGTCACTGATTCTGCATTGTCTGCTTGTCAATTTAATGAGTATGCTATTGCGTTAAATGTTACCCAGAATCGTGTTGTTGAGCTTGAGGGGGAGAATTTAAAATTGCTTGAAAAAATTCAAAATGATGACCATGATAATATGGTTAAACGTTTTTCAAAATTAGAAGTTGAATATCTCAATTTGCAATTGAAACATCAACATTTAAATGAAAGACATAAAATATCAAATGACAAGACATCCTTGGATGCTCCTGAATTTGATACTTATTTTGAATTAAGCAAACGAGATGAGACAATTCAAGCTCACACGAACACGATTCGACTGCTGAGGGCCCAAATTGCCCAATTGAAATCCAACAAGTGTGAAGTGTATGGCACCAATAAACCTTCGTCTTCAGATTCTCAGAATTTTCAATATCAAAACACCATAAATAAGTTACATTATGAAAATGAGTGTTATCGAGAAGAAAATTCAAAGGTTAAACAACATTTCAAAGAGTTATATGATTCTATTAAAGTTACAAGAAGCAATCACAATGATCAAATAACCTCTTTGACAAATGAAATTGAGAATCTTAAGGCTCAGGTGAAAGGTAAAATGCCATGCACCACTTGTAATTGTGATGCACCAAAGGCTGCTGCTTGTAAAATGTATGATGTTGATGTGGGGCCTATTCCATTTCCCATGAGAAACAACAGACCTGTCCATCAAATGTATCTCTGTCACCTTAGGGATGGACTTGACACTCTTCGTGAGGTTGTGGAAGAGGACAGAATAGGAAAACCACTCGATAAGGCAGTTGGTTATGCCTGCGTCCTCACAAAAAGGATCCAGGAACAGTTAGAATATGCCATTGGCACGGGCCCTAAGTCTCACAACCAAAGAGATAGAATAGTTGCATCATCATCCACAATTAAGAACAAGCATGTAACCTTTGAGGTATCCTTGGAAACTTCAGATCCCAACACATCAAAACATGTTCAGCAACTAGAAGTGAAAAAGACTAAGATTCCCATCAGTCCTTCTACAGGAGTTAATAGTGACACTAAAGTTAGCGAGTCAAAACCTAGGAGAAACATAAAGAATTCTAGGATTTCACCAGCTAAAAGTGTTCCTAAAAGGAAAGTAGAAGACCACATGAGAAACAACAAGTCAGATTTGAACAAAAGGAATCATAATTCGAATCCAAATTCACTTTGCAAAACATGTAATGAATGCATAATTTCGTGTAATCATGATAAATGTGTTAAGATATTTCTGAAGTCGTCCAACAAACCCCCAGTTAGGAAAGTTTGGAGAGCTAGACAAATTAAGCAATCTTGGAAACCCACAGGGAAAATGTTTACCAATGTGGGCTTTCAGTGGAAGCCCACGGGCCGAACATTCACACTAGGGGAACATTGCCCTTTAACAAGGATTACAATTCCTAGAGTAGTGCCTGTTAAGGAATGGAAGCCTACTGGTAGAGTTATCCCTTTAGATACACAATGTCCCTTAACTAGGTCCATTGCATCTACTAGTGTTGCCCCTATTGTTAAAACCAAGGCACCTATGGTGTCAGCAGCCCCAAAGATTGTTTGCACTAACCAACTGGAACCCAACCTTAATTGGGGATCCGGCTCTCCAAATTCTCTTCTTTCGTCTGTTTTCAAATGCAGGTCGTACGGATCATCCTTTGACATTTGGACACAGGCTGCTCACAACATATGAGGGGAATCATAATGACGTCTGTACACATCAGTGCAGGCCTCGGTCTTCATCATTACGACGTTTGAATACAACAGTTCAAGCCTCGGGTTTCAATGTCAACCTTATGGCGTCTGCTGACATTTCTTCAGGCCCCGTTCATCAAAGAAAAGAAAGGCGTACGCTTGAGTGCGCTTTATCTTCGGAAGAAGAGGAATCTTCTTATTCATGACCATTCTCATCAAACTTCGTGATCTTCAAATGTTCATTCAGTCATCAAGGGGATAAACGTATATTGAAGTATATTCTTATTCACCCGGTCTATCAAAAATGGCAGTTGGTCGTCACATGCAATTTTTGAGGGGGAGAAGGGTGAATAAATTGCATGGTGATTGAGATTTGAGTAATGGTCAGACGAATACTCTTGTTTCTGACTACTCTCATCAAAAGGCTTCATACTTGCTCCATGCTCATTTAGATATCAAGTGGATCTACTTCCATTCGATTGGACGTTTATTCACTCAATCAAAAATGGCATCCTCGTATGTTATCTTTGAGGGGGAGAAGTGTGAACAGTGGAGCAACCTCATATGCACTTGTTCAATCAAAGATGGCATCCTCGTATGCAATCTTTGAGGGGGAGAAGTGTGAACAATGGATCAACCTCATATGCACTTGTTCAATCAAAGATGTCATCCTCGTATGCAATCTTTGAGGGGGAGAAGTGTGAACAAGTGATTCGTTGTACATTTGGTTGTTGGTTCACTCACTTGAGCTGGGCATCTAATTGTGACCATGGAGTTGATCAGGTATCATTTATTCGAGTTTGAAGTTGACTTCCTCAAAGGCGTGATCTTATCCTATCTTGAAGTCGGGGTTGGTTGGATGCATGGCTTTCTATGATAACTTGCTCGTGCTTAAGATTTAAGTTGAAGACTTAAGTTATCTAGTTACCAGCAGTCAGGGTAACTATCACTTAAAGGAGTTACAATGTAGTACTCAGTGTCACACGCCGTTGACGTTGTGGATAATCATAAGAGGTGTTAATGTCTCATACCTTAGTTGGGTATTGAGTACTTAGAGATTTGCGTGGAGCACTAATTCAAGTGAAACATATTCTTGAAATCTTGAAATCATAAGAGGTGTTAATGTCTCATACCTTAGTTGGGTATTGAGTACTTAGAGATTTGCGTGGAGCACTAATTCTCTACACCGTTCTTCCAACATTAGTGCAAGTTCAAGTCACGAGAATGGGGAATTCTACTTCAGTTTCAAGTTTGGTATATCGGATTTGCTTCATCAGTTATCAATTCAGATGGCCTACTTAAGGGTTGGTAAAGATAGTCAGAAAGTGCTTCGGTAGCGGTTGATTCTCACTTGATACATTTGAGCTAATTTGTTCTTCTCACAAGATTTCAAGAATATGTTCTTAAAATGTGTTGCTGATTCTGAGGTATCATAACCAGCAAGGGGGAAGGAGATATACATCTGAATGCACAACGAGTACACGTGATGAACTTTATACTTCTTCTCAATTGAAGATTATTCCGGGAAGACAAATGTCATAACCGCAGAGAATATCAGTGTTCTAACTCGTTCCTTCTGGTGTATCGTTCCAACTACGTGTGGGAAGAGAATGTCAGTTTCTGATGATAAAAGAGGTACACAATTGTATGATGGTTCCTATGGTTAGTAGGTATCCTACTGAAGGAAATGTGTACATCCGGTACTCAGTAGCTGTTATGGTACTGTCTTGGTGTTATCATGTCGACTACATACGGGATAAATTGCTTACACTCGGGACTTAGCTGAATTTGGTGTAACAATTCTCATCTGCAATTTCCTGAAAGGAGATAAGGGGATTTTCGGGTCTTAATTGATCTTGATGATGCTTTGTCGACTTCGTTAATGGAATTGAGTGTGTACTTCGGGTTTTTGGGCTTCATATATCGAGACTGGCTGCATCTCTTCAATCACTTGGGGGAAGTGGTCTCTGGATACTGTTGGTATGCGTTACTTCAGTCTTCAGCGGGAAGAAATGTGAGAAGAGTTATTCAAATGTGAGATGATTCGTTGCTGATCTATTTGAGGATCCCCGAACGGAGAATCACGATGATTATTCTTAAAAAGGAGCAGCAATACTTGATGTGGTTTGCTACGGTTTCCGCTGTACACTTACCTTATGTAAGCTTGAAAGAGAGCTTAGAATCTGCTCAGTAAGAAGATTGTCGGTTTGGGGGGAAGCTATCAAAGCTGTACTTTGGGAAGGCTCAAGTTCCGTCGATTGTTCAGGAGCCTTGAAAGCTTTGGTGGTGAAAGTTTAAGAGTTGATGACATCAGATTCTACAACATACTGAACGTATCCTCATTTCGGTATTCATTTCATCATCGTCTTAAACTGAATAATATAGTCTGTACATATCTTAAAACATACTGTATATCTAAAATTATAGAAAACCTGAAAATTGTAAATAGAGAAATATTAAAACCAAGAAAATCCATAAAAATTAAAAAAATAGAAAATACCAAAAATAGTTTCACCTAGGCATGTCTTCTGTTTATCGATAACATTTACGGACTTAGAAATGTCATTCAATAATGGCACGGGTCTTTAAATGAAGCTCGAGCAGAAGTTAAAATGGATTGTTAAAACATGTCTAAATGGCTTGCTATTACTTTAGATAGCAACCCGCGCTTCATATTGGGGAAAGCACGTCGCCAAAAAGACGGCTGTTCCTCCAACTGGGTGATGTTCACCTGGGCATGGATTACTTCATATCCATGTTTCCTGATTTGATGTACGTTTCAGTGCATCATTTCTTGTAAAAGAAGAGAAATCTTCTTAGTATAACAAATAGTTTTCATTCTATGATTCTTCTGAAAATTATTTGTGAGACACTTGGTGAATATGTGTTGTATGAAATTTGTTTATACTTGGATTATGCATAAAAATTTGTCACTCAATCAACGACCACAAATCTTTAACTTGAATATGGGTCATTGATTGAGGGGGAGAGTGAATTCAAATTTTATATCATCAAACGGGTTTCTTGATTAATTCATGACTCTTAGAAAAGGTTTTGCAGTTAATGGGGTATTAGTTGAAGAGGATATTGCTTAAATATATCAAATGACCAAGTGTGTTATTTGCTAGAAAGTTTAGGACATTATGTGCAATTTGCTTGTAGTATCCTAGCTTCATATAACTAGAAGGTTCATTTGTATCTCTTTGGAATCCTCGTTTAATCCCCTAGATACATTAAAACTCAAAATCTGAAAGAAGTTAGAAAACCCGATGTGTTTGATGTTCTTGAATGCTCTACTGACATTTGTATGATCTAAGTGAATGAGTCTTAAATGTTGCTTGTCTATGCTGCTTAATTGTTGTTGATATTGTGCATATGTTCTCAGGAATCACTTAGGTATATTGCTATCATATTAGAATCATGTTCCTAAGTTCCTGAGTTGAATATTGATATCTGTGTGAATTGCCATGTGCATGATTGGTATTTGCTTTTTATGCTAGATAGTGGTTTGACGTAGTTCCTGATTGTGGTTTGATTATAAGATGAACTTGGTATTATAATGTGGCAAGCTGCTGAAGGGTAGCTATTAAGGAATAGTGTATCTGTATGCATGTATATCTGTGTTGATATTCTTATGCAGATTCCATAGCCAAAATGAATGTGCCAGTTCCCATTCTAACCATTTAATCAGACGTTCAAATTCTATTGATTGGCTCGGAATTCACCACGACAACAACATCGGCAACAACAACAACAACACCACCTTCACCTCCACCACCATCATTTCAACAAAGAAGTACTTACTCGGATCTCGCCAAGAGGGGATCGACAATACTTGAGAAGATTTGTTGGTGGATGGATGATTGATGTTGACCACTGATTCACTCAGAAAAACGGATGATTACATTGTCTGTGCAAAAGGTCAATATCACTTGTGTCATAAACAATATCTTGTACATATAAACCAGTGAATCTCCTTCTTAGATTAAGGGGGAGCTCAGTATGTTCTCATCATCAGAATATATTAAATCGGACACATTTTCTCCCACATTTTCTAACTTATTTAAATCAATTGGGATCACAAATCTCAAAAGGTTTGAAATTTTTGATCGGGGGAGAGAATGTGATTTAAATATGAAACCTGATGAAAATGTGATGTTTTGGACTTAAACGTTAGGCTCTCCCATATGTGCTAAACTCTTTCGTATATCGATGCACATATTGAGGGGGAGCAAATGACAAAAAGGATTTGGCATGCATCTCATGTGACCGTGACTCAGAATTAACCAATGAATTGACGAAACTTGAACTGTCATCAATCGAAAGGACATATCCTGGCCGGGTAATAATTTCAAGCTGGTCTAACCAGTGATGTAAGCGTGTCTCGAAAAGGATGTGTCTGAGTAGAGTGTACCGTTTCGAGAAACTTTCTGTGAACTTGACCAGGACGGGTAATAATTTCAAGCTGGTCTAACCAGTGATGTAAGCGTGTCTCGAATCGGTCATGTTCACTGAAAGTTGATCAATTCAAAAAGTGCGAGCTCTACCTAACATGTGCAAATTTATAAAACAATCATTCGAGCACATGTTGAGGGGGAGCATTTGAAAAATATAAAACTCTCAAGTGTTTGCAAAAATGTGTTTCAGAATCATGAACACTTTGAGAGATTTTTTCAAAGATTTGGTTTATGGCAATCGTGGAAGTACACCAAAAACCGACCATTTTAATGAATGTATGGAGTTATAAGGATGGTTAGGTTAGGCTCAAGTTCCCACGATCCCGCCAGAGCTGGAGGGATCTACCCAGGGACAACCCACTAGTTAGTGTAGAAGTCCTTAGGTATGATTAAAAAGGAGAAAAGTGAATGAGGGAAGAGTGCCGACTGAGATGGAGCTAGTACTGGAACAAACCCAACAAGGTGCTAGTTATGAAGTCTCGGTAAGCACTGAAGGGGTTGAAGAATGAAAAAGAATTGTAAAGATAAAGGGTGAAAAGAAAGAAGCCCTCCTTACAACTTAGGCAGAAACCGGGTCAATTCATATGCTGTCAGAATCACTTGGTTGATTGCTGACATTGAAGACAAAGTATCATGGACCCAGTGATACGCTGCACAACCCTCCCTAGCCACTCAAGGTCCCTCAAAGGACTCTTGTTTCACTTGTCACGGAGATCAATACATTTCTATCGTCTCTCTCAGTCCGAGTTAGATGATATTGAAAAGGTGGCAGTCCTCTCCAGCCTCCGATCACCAAATCAAAACGCACAATTGAGTCTAGAGCCACGAGATGCATAATAAGATCTCATAGGGACACGAATTACTTCTACACTGGGTGTTCAACATTAAGGACACCAGTTGTAAACTTAAGAGTCCTACGCAGATCTTAGCAATCTGCCAGAACATTTATGAGGGAATTTACAAATGTAATTCTCAATGATTGAATGGAAATTCCTGCCAGGGTCAACATCAAGCAGCCCTGAAAGCAGGTCACTTCGGTAATTCTTTATGGATTACGCTTAGTGGTCACGACGGTCTTTAACGGTCTACAGTCGTGGAGTGATCTCCAGTGACTCACCTAATCGTTGATGTGCTACGGTTCGATCTTAAAAAGCCCTCTGTGGGTTTTCGATTAGGAACGGTCTTGGTAAGGACTAGAGAAAGTTTTCACACTATGCTGTTAACAATCTCGAAGTCCGAACCTGTAAGTACCGGACGTTTTGTTGCTAACTGTCGTATGCAGGAACATCTGGCGATTGTAGCTGATTGCTGTTGCAGCTGTTTGCGGTTGTAGCTGATTGAAGTTACAGCTGATTGCGGTTGTAGCAGATTACAAAAATGATGCCAATCCTCTACCACATGTTCACACTACATCATCATTGTTATTCAACAAAGTCATGATCAACCAAAAGGACCTTCAACACGGCTTCTGCAAAATCTGATGCTAAAGATCATGACACCAAATAGTGTGAGCATGTCGGCTTGAAGATTATCACATCACAAGGAAACATACTGCTGAAAGATGACTTGGAAACAAATGTTGGATGATAAAGTCGAAGAATACTCAAAGATCATCCAAGACGATCAAACGGTCATCAAAGGATTACTGCTGAATGCACAAAGTTTCAAGATGTTGAAGAATCGAAGACTACGAGCTATGAAGTCAAGATCAAAAGATCAAATGCTAGAATTCGAAATATTATTTCCGGGGTGACCTCCCTTAGGGGGAGATTGTTAGGAATATAAATATTCATATGAAGGTTCGGTCACCCCGAGTATCTATTTAGCATTTATGTAGCTCGTAGGCTTATTATTATTATTAGTATTATTAGTATTATTAGATTAGTCGTATCTATATTTGTGGAGTGGGTCGGGGCTTTCCCCACTGTCAGCTCACTCCACAGCCCACTAGGGGCATATTAAGTAGTATGTATAAATACCCCTTCCCTTGAAAGTGAAGGGTTGGAACTTCCCTACATTCTAATCTAATATTCACATAGTTCTCTCTCTCTAGAAGTTCCCACTTTCTCTCTCTAGTTCTTTGTCATTCGATCCAAACTAAGGCCTCAATCAAGTGTTTCTTGCATTGTGAATACCCTACAGGGTAAAGTAATAATATAATCTTTATATCATTATAATTAGTTTGAAAATGTGTTAGGATCATTGTCGGGAGTATTGGGTATAATGTTAGTAGAAATGACTGAGTGGTAACGTTAATTAAACAATTAAGCATACGTTAATGAAAATCGCACAAACCCATGCATGAACTGATATGATAATGATGTTACTGATGATATGCAGACTACCCTAGTCTGTATGATGTGTCTTTACTGATGATGCATGAATACACAGCTAAACCTAACTGGTTATGCGCATTTGAATACCCGTAAACCAAGTTTACGACATGATGAATGATGCCCATGAATAGTGATTTCCTTCCGGGAATGAATAGTGTCACGCGAATAGTACAATTTTTGACGACTTCTCAAAGTATCAAACTGACTTAAAAAAATGATGAATAGTGAAATGATGAATAGTGATTGATGAATAGTAACTCATGAATAGTAAATTGTCGGGGTTTGGAAAATGACCTGAAATTACGAGTTGTGACAATAGGTGTGTGTCATTAGTCGGAAAGTTATGATGATGTGTTTCAGTCGGGTATGCGTCGAACATAGGTGGACTTTCATGTTGCTCGTTCACTTTTTTTTTTTTTTTTTTTTTTTTTTTTTTTTTTTTTTTTTTTTTTTTGCATTGATAAGATTTATGACCCGCTTGACCACACCTACCACATTGTTTTACTTGTGGTTCCTCACCCTAAGATGGTATACGGTTAGTATTTTTTGACCGACCGGGTTGTGGGTTGTCCATTCGCGAAGGAATGATGGGTTGTATTTGCGGTGGATACTCCCATTCGTGAAACTCTCCAACAAAATTAACCGACTCTGCGTATGTCGCTTGGTATTTCAATTTTTTAAACCAATCTTGTACGAATTGCACACAATCTGTTAGACCTAAGAACCTAGTAACAGAAATAACGTGACCACAAGGTATTCCGGAAAGCTGCCACTTGCGGTAGTCGCATGACATGGTCGCTAAGTTGACCTCACGATTGTATCGGCCATCGTACACCTGGAATCGATCTTGGTTAATCCCGTATACATTCCAAGTTGCGCTTTTTATTTTTCTCTTTTCCACCTTATGGGCAGCCCAATCTGTTATATCATACTTCATTTTCGCTGCATAAAAAAATAGACATAAAACAGTGACTTTATATTACACAAAATCATCTAAAAAATATATATATTCTTTTGGAAGATAAATACCAGCAACTTCTCGCTATTTAAAATACCAATCTTGCACCATTTTTCGATATTGCTCTGTCAGCATTGTGATTGGCAGCTTCCTTGATTTGACAGTACAAGCATTAACAGACTCAACGCTGTTAGATGTACAATAATTGTAACGAGTGCGTGGGGAATGTGCTCTGGACCATCTTTGTACATCCGCTTCAACTAGCTTGTTGTATGCCTCAGGCTGAATAGCCTGTAGGATTTGCATCTTACTTTCAAATTCTTCAGGTGTATACGCTTTGCATATACTCCAATATAGCCCATTGGTTTTTTTTATTTTTCAAAGAAAGTTTCATCATTAGATGACGAAAACATATACCATGAAACGCCAGCGGGTATTCATTGCGTACTGCTAACGCGATAGCAGGATGCCTATCAGATATGATAACCAAATCCTCGCTATCGGCTATGCATTCTTTAAGGACTGAAAACCACCATGACCAACAATCACCAGTCTCCCCTCTGCATATACCGTAAGCAATGGGCACAATTTGGTTGTTTCCATCCATGCCTACAGCTAACAAGTTTGTCCCTTTGTATACACCCTTCAAATGTGCCCCGTCGACTACAAGCAGAGGGCGGAGATTTTGTACAAAACTTCGAATCTAAAAAAAAAAAAAAAAAAAAAAAACGTAAACCCCTTTTAATAAGTAAAAGTATAATAACATATCACATTTATTTAATTCAAAAAAATGAGTATAACTTACTGAAACACCAATGGCAATGAATAACATCTCAAAAATTCCTTTTTCGTTTGTCTTGATACGCGTGATTGTGCCTGGGTTTTTTTTTCTAGATTGTGACAATAATACGGTAACATTTCAAACGATTCTGTCGGTGAACCCCTAATCATTTGTAACCCATAATCCTTTCCTCTCCATGCTTGTTGGTAAGATATACTGATTTTATATTGCGCCAACATGTCTTTTTGCATATCTTTTGGTTTTAAATCTCGTCTATTGTCTTTTAACTTGTCACTAAAAATGTGACCAATAACTTTTTTATTTGCATTTCGATGGTTAGGATATGTTTGAGTTTTGGGACACGTGTGAATATCTTTCACACCTGTAACTACAAACACATCTGTACCTTTGATGCGTTTAGAGTTAATTCTTCATTTGCATTGTGTATAATGAAAGCATTTACAATCAAACCTGTCTGGTTCCGACTTTCGGACTAAAAACTGGTAACTTTCTTTTAAACATTTCAACCTAACTGCAACGTCTATTTTTTCTCTTATGTCAAAAAACTTTCCGACAAAAAAATCAGAATCACAATTGTATTGGTTTGAACTTATTGGTTTGGACTGGTAAAGAGGTGTTTCTGGAACAGCAGGAGTTAATGAAAATATGTTTTTCCATTCATGGTGAATAGGTTTTGGGTTATTACCAACTCCAAAAAAACCATCATTTTCTTCATCTTTGACATCCTCATCGGCCTTGAATGCAAACGACGAGCCTGGGTTTGTGAAGTACGGCTCATCTTTGTATCCGGACCCATTATTTTCATATTCATTAGATTCAATATTTTTAGATGGGCCATCATCAAAAACAGACTTATTATGGTTTTTATTATAGAAATTAGATGAGTTTTCTTGAAAATCAGAAGACTCGATGTTTTGGTTAGTTTTTGTTGTTTCAAAAAAATTGTAAAACATTTCGGTTTTTTGGCTGGACCGAAAACATGTTGTTTCTTCAAATTATTTCGCTTTAACCACATGCAGATGTGGCATTCCTGCATTCGAGTAAGCGAAATCAGTAAAAAAAGTTACCTCATCGTCGTCGGTAATATCCATTCGAACGTCAAACGAAGGGTGCGAAAATTTAATATGCAGCCGAATATTGGGATCCATATTGAATTTAGAACGCACATAATCAACTAACCACGAGTACGTGATATTAGTATACATAGCCACACCTCGTTCAGTGTCATCAAAATGTAATATACATTTGAATTTATGTATATCTGAAGTCATTGCTATGTGTATCTGAAATTTTTTGTATTAGAGTAAAAGTAGTTGCTACGTTTCGATATAAATCTTTCCTTATATACACATACATTAGACCAGAAATATGACAATGATGTAACAAATACATACATTGATGTGACTAATCTATGACAATTGCGCGTACGCGTATTTTTTTACGCGGGATATGACACAGATTAGACCCGAAATATGACAATGATGTGACAAGTCTATGACAATGATTTGACTAATCTATGACAACCCCGCGTACGCGTAATTTTTTACGCGGGATATACTCTATTTAAGTCTTACATTGTTACGCCAATTACACACAATCCTTTACACCGCTTACTAAATAACATTTACTAATACATTCCTTTTGACGTTTTCAAAAAATGTCGGACAACATACCATTCGACCTTCAAGTTGATATCATGAAGAAACTACCAGTTAAGTCGTTACTACAGTTTCGTACTGTGTCAAAGAGATGGAAGTCTTCCATAGACTTGCCGAACTTCATCCGTAGTTACGGTTTTTGTGAAAGAGATATGTGTTGTTTCAATTTAACATATATGCAAGGTAATATTGGTTTTATGTTTTCCGTAAATGAAAATTTAGCCTTTACGAATCTAGAAACAACTTTGAATCTTCCAACTCTTAAGCCAATTGCTACTTCTGAAGGTGTCTGGTGCTTTTCGTATGGTTCAAATATGATGGTTGTTCTTTGGAACCCATCGATAAAAAGATCTGTAGAAATATTCGTCCCTACTTTCTTGAATCAACCTGATTCACCAAAAATGGTCAGCGGTTTCGGTGTCCGTCCCGACAACTTAGACCCTACCTTTTTAAAGATTAATTACCCGTATTACGGTCAAGGACCATGGTGTGTGTCAGTTTATACATTTAGTTCCAAACGTTGGAACAATCTTGAAAATGACCGTTTGCCCCGTGAATCAATTAGAATTAAACGGTCTGGTCAAGCTGTAGTGGGTGGCAAAATTTTCTGGGTAGGTTCTGAAAAATTTGTTCATAATGATGGTGTTTCGTACAAACGATACATGATTGTTTCTTTTGATTTGGTTACTCACCAATTTCAAGTGCAAGACATACCTCAATTGATAAGATCCATGGTTCAGCCTCCATTCTATATATCGCAGCTACGAAACTCTCTAGTAGTTTCAGGTAGTTTCCTTGCAGAAGAGTACAAATTTTTGTGCGCATGGGAATTAGAATTTGATGGTGGTGTTGTATCATTGTGTCCAGTGCTATTCACCATCCCATTCCCAATTGACAATGAGGTAAAATTAATTGGATTTACCAAGGCTGCAGAACCAATTGTTCAAGCTAAGAGCAACCAACAAATAGCTCACTCACTACAAGTGTATGAGCGAACTTCTCAAGAGTTTCAAAACATGGGAATTGAAGCAAATGGTGGTTCGTTTTTCATTGGCCCATACAAAGAATCACTAATTCTTCTTGATCAACCAAACAATACCTATATGGTTTAGTTTGGTGTGTTTAAGGTTATCAATGTATGTCTTTTCTAGTTTCTACAACTGTTCCAGGCTTTTTTATTTATGCTACAACTAATTAATGCAATTTGTTCGTGCTTAATGTTCAATGTTTTTTATTTATGTGTTCAGTAACATAATGTTGCCAACATACATTATGCTTTATATATTAATACAATGACGTGACAAAAACATGACAGTTGCATGCCTATGTAATTTTGTACCCGAAATATGACAATGATGTGACAAGCCTATGACAATGATTTGACTAATCTATGACAACCCCGCGTACGCGTAATTTTTTACGCGGGATATGACACGGATTAGACAACTCTATGACAATGATGTGACTAATCTATGACAATGATTTGACTAATCTATGACAACCCCGCGTACGTGTACTTTTATACGCGAGATATAACACAATTTCAACTATAAAAACTCATTCACAATTCAATTTCTCTAAACACATATCACCATTATCAAATTATCTACTCTCCAGAAAAATTTAACAATTCATAAAATGTCCCAACAAAACAATTCCGGATATACAAAACGATACCAACATAATGTTGGGGCTTCATCTACCTCTTCAAACATCCCGGACAGGTTAATACCCGGTCCAGCTGGTATTATTCAAGCGGCTATTCTCCGCAAAAATGCGGACATTAGGGAAGGTGGCCCTGAATATTGTCTAGTGCCAACACAAGAATATGTAAGGAAGATAAATGAAGATGTCAATGAAGATGATCATTTTTCGCGTGGGCCATGGCTATGCGCTATTAATAAGCTGCGTAATAGCGAAGGTATCATCGTAACTGGTTGTCTTGGCAATATAAAAAACTGTATCATAAAAGGGAAACTTGAACTTGTTGTAGCTGTAATCAAGACTTGTACTCCTACCGCACTTGGTGAGCTAACAGTGACACTAAAAGATCCAACGGGGACATTCTCTGGTACAATTCATCACAAAGTCCTTACAGAAGAATCTGGTTACAAAGACTCTATCAAAGTCGGAGCTGTGTTGGTACTTCGTAATGTTTAAGTGTTTACCCCAAAATCAACACCCTTTGGTCTTAACATTACATTGAGGAACATTGTTGAGGTTTTCGACAAGGATACAGTTTTTATTGGCTCAACCTTTTACATATTTATTACCTACGTTTAGGTTTAATATTGTCTATGTAATGTTTATTTACATAAACTTCGTCTTTTTTTCTTTGTAGTTGAATAAAAGTTTTATGCTATATTAATTCTCCTTATTACTAGTAACAACTATGGTATATCAATACTTTGTTTCTTGACAATGTAGTTGAATTAGGGTTTAACAAACATTCCGTCGTTAAAGTGCTCCTACCTTTACTTTTCAAGGAGAAGCGGTTGAGAGTTGAATTAGGGTTTAACAAAACTAGGGCTTGTTTTTTTTTTTTTTTTTTTTTTTTTTTTTTTTTTTTTTTTTTTTATACTTTTTTTTAAATATTTTTTTATAATTTTTATATATTTTTTAATCCTGCGTAACCATGCGTAAAACCTTACGCAAGATGTGTTTTAAAAGGTTTTTAATTTTTTTTTCATCCTGCGTCTCCATGCGTTATGTATTACGCGAGATGGCTTTATTTTTTTTATTTTTGGACGGCTTAGATTGTGCCACGACATCCCACGTAACCCAGCGTATAATGATACGCGAGATGAATGGTTATTTTTGAGTTTTGAGGAAAGTTTGGGCATTTAAAGATAGCTACCCATGTAAATGGGTAGCACAGTAATTTTCTCATATATATATATATATATATATATATATATATATATATATATATATATATATAGGGGAAATCATACCAACATTAAAAATGTAGCCAATTGGCTACATTTCCTTTGAAAAAAGTTTTAAAAATGTACAGTTCAGTCTCTGCGGTAAGTCCCTGACACATGTTTTCCCCCTGTCCTTACCTTTTTTTTCAAAGAAAATGTAGCCAATTGGCTACATTGTAATGTAGCTATGCTTTCCCCATATATATATATATATATATATATATATATATATATATATATATAAACTATTTGATGAATAATGATTTTCAATTTACCACATTTAACTTTCTCTAATATTTTACTTTATAAAGTTATATAAATAAAATATTTTTTCCTTATTATTAATTACCAAAAAATTTTCTTTCTAAAATTTATCATTTTCAACTTTATACTTTTTATTTTTTTTCAATAAAGTCTAAACTTTTTATTCTCGGTGTGCTGGTTGAGAGCATATCATTATTATATCCAAATTCGCGAATTCAATTTACGATTCTTATGTTTATAAAAAGAAACTTACACGAACATTGACACTACCGAAAACCATCCGGCGCAGCGCTGTGGTACCCGAAAACCTTGTTTAAAATCATTTCATAGTGTATCAAATCACGTTATCAAAGGAACTTTTAACAAGCGGTCGTTATGAAGTTGATAATCAAGCCAATATTGATGAACTCATGAAATGATTGCAATGAGGAATCCAGTGGAATATGGAAACCAAACATTTAAGATGTATGCCGTCTCATAATAATGGTTTTCATTCTCACGGTCTGTATTTGGAAATGGCTAAACTAAATACCAATTGTAGCAGTTTTTGGGCTTCAAGAAAAACAAAGAACTGGTTGTTCTACCATTTGTTATTCATATTGTATCTTGACGGTGTAATAATCATCTCCCTTATAAAATTGAATGACTAAATGCATGATACTAAAGCAATACATGAAATTTTTGTTGTCGATCGATGTTTATGACTATAAGACTAGTGGTAATAAGGCTTCGAAGATGCATCTTCCGGCCTTCGAAAACGCGTCGTCCTTATTAGCTTGATCCGACCAAGACGAGTCGTGAAAGGAAGAAAGAGAGGATTCGGTCGTTGCTAAGACCGAGTTGTGAAGTACGTTGTGTGAGCACGTGTGAGTTGTTTAATTTGTTTATGTGAGGTATATTTGTGTATAAATGAGATATATTTGGATAATGATGATGGTTGTGTTATTACACTATGTTGTTAGCGATGTTGGTTGTAGAGAGACTGAAACAAACGTGACATTAAGTTGGTTATGACGTTGATCACTATTACCAAAAGCCTAACTCTATATATACTTTTTTTTTTTTTTTTTTTTTTTTTTTTTTTTTTTTTTTTTTTTTTTATACATTCTCAACGTAAATAGGTTTCTTGTAGATATATTGTTTGATCATTGTTTATTAAGCTAAACAGCTTAATTATATACTTACAGGACATGACCCACGTAAAAGTCGGTGTGACATGGGCCACACCCAATTTTCAGTCATGAAATGTAATTTATTTTCAATAAGTGTTGTTTTTCAATACTATGGTGCAATTTTTTTAGTACTTATGATAGAAAAAAATTGTGGAAGAACCTTTTCGAAAAAGTTTGTGCAACACCCGTTTCAAAATGCTTGGATAACTAAAAAATAAATAAATTATTTACCTGGAAGAGAGGTTAGAGAGCTATGGAAATTTTGGCTAATGAGTAGGACGAACCCGCCGCGTTGCGGCGGGGTTGTTTACTAAAATTTGTTTCATGTAGAAACGTAAGGAAAGTTTAACCAAATGGCGCCTATAGTTGGTATCTGCAAAGGTGGTGCCTGGAGCATCATTTCTTATTACCTGTTTAGACAAATATGCATTGTATTATGTGACTATGTTTGTGTTTATTCATAGAAATGGGTTTTGGAGGCTTACACTTGTCGGATATGGTCCGCTTCTTCCCCTCGTGGATTCAGATAGTAGTAAGTGGCAGGGGTTACCGACAATTGATATAAAACCGTGTCAGTATGTAATATTTGGCTTCCTTTTTTGCATGTGCAGTGTTATTTTCACGCATACCGAGAACCTTCTCGCCCAACATGAAGTAACTGCTATGATAACTGGCTGTTCGAGTTGGCTGAGCATTTGAAGTGGAAAGCTGGTGGGCATCTCGTTCCAGATTGTAAAAGTTACGACATTACCACTGCATAGATGTTGTCATACATTAGAGACGCAGTCTTATTGTTTAATTGTAAAAAAAATTTAAGAAACGTACTTTAAGTTCTGTATGTCTATGTTCCTGCGTAGTATTCTATTGGTAGTAGGATCTCCAAACTCTCTGATGTGACCAATATTGCGGGTAACTCCTATGTAATATGTTAATAATAATGGAGGCGGTTACCGAATGCAATGTATGAAATGTTATTTATACTATGTAGTGTACCTGTGAGCGTATAGTCCCGCGTGTCTGCTCTCTAGCCTATTTTGTTATACGCAGCAAAGCTGAAGTAATGATCCACAAATCCGTTGTCATCTATGGGGGTGACTTGCGTGTATCTGCCGAATAGCAGTGTAATTGGGTTGTTCAAGGTTCGCTGGCAATTATCTGTCTTTTGGCAGCCGAAACGTTCAATTTTATAACATGACCCGTATTTGCAGCTTGCTATCAAATTGCCGCATGTCCCATAGCTGGAAATTCGCCTGGATGGCAGAACCCTGAAAATGTAGATATCGTAGTGTGTTAAAGTAACTGAAAACAATTGTTGTATATTATTTTTATGCTATGGTGTTGTAAAGCGTCTAGTTCCTAACCTTTCTATCCAAGAGGATAACGCACAGGCCAGTCGGATTGGGGTCAGGTACGTTTTTGGAAGTCCATTTCCGGTACACTTTAACCTCTATCGGTTTGTCCAAGTCAGCAGGTTTGAGATCCATGAGATTCAGTTCTTCTGTCTCGACAGCCGACGCCTTTCCTGTGTCCATTGACCTTTGTAGTGTTTGCTCCTCAGGTTTATTCAATTCCGGTGTACTTGTTGGAGTAACAGCTTAGTTTCCTTTATCAGCTATTTGTCTGAAAAATACGAAAAATATGATAAACAATGGATATTTGCGATCAGCTTATTGCTACATCACCTGTCATGATTATACTGCGCGCTAGTTTATGGCATGCAAAGATATTGGTAAAAGATGAGGGATGCCTAATAGTGTCATACAAATGCTTTATACGTAAGTAGTTAGCATTGTCATGAACAACTATATGAGAAGAAAATGGTAATTCTTTAGATACTTAATCAGTTGAATAGCAATAGTGATACCAAACACACCATTGTGAGTGAACTTCGTGACGCTACCTTCATTCACAACTGTGAACGACGAAAGCCGCAATGGTAGTTGACAACAAAAGGAGGCGTACCCAAAAGTAACGTGCAAGCTCTACGTATATTCGCTCGCGGGATTCGGAGGCCGGTCCCGGGTACTGTATCTGCAGCCAAAAAACAAATATCAAACCACATACGAACAGTCTGACCACGTTCAAGGCTTAGGATTTTTATTTTTTATTTATTATTATTTTTTCTTTTTTGGGGGTGAGGGGATTTTATATTTTTTAGAATCGTAAGCCGCAACTATAGTTAGCCAGAGAGACTAAACTTCTGAAAATAGCCTATCATTAAACTTGACCTTTTTGAATGCTTACAGAATCACTAAAGCGAAAGAATCACATATATGTCAAAATCTTAGTACAACATAAATATACTGGAATGAAAAAACACGAATGAAAGAATTTACTACCATACTTGAAAGGACTTCTAGATAAACCAATGTACAAAATCCTATATTTGTATCCTTTGTTGATCACACATTCTATAAAGAATTTAGTAGAAAAATCATAAACTACTAAAGAATTCGCGCTTCTAACAAAAGAATATCATAACGAAATTTTAAATTTCACACGTCTTGAAAAGATTTTTCGGCAGCACTACTGTTCAGAACTATCATCTCTTTTATGTTCTATCATAATCAGACTGTCTAGAATGTGTGTTCTTACTTGTGCGAGGTGAATCTGAGCAAGCATGTGAGCGTGCAGGTGGAGTTGCCATATACTTAGTTTTATGAAGAAGAAAAGTCCCGCATAGAATTGTCGCGAAACGACATATTTCTGTTGCAATTTCTAATGCACTCTGCGTATCCCAGTCCTGTCATTATGCCAGCAACCACATATATGAACAAACATTCCGAAAATGTTGTACCAGTGTGTTTCAGATGATGTTAGTCCAAATGAGGACCAAGTTAGCCCGTTTTTGTTTGTACCACTGTAATGGCGAATTGGTTGGTATCATCTTTTATTACCACTGTAATGGCGAATTGTGCCAGCCATAGAAATCGGCTTTTGTAGCTATTATGGGAATTTACCAAACATAAAATCGAAAATAATGTTAAGTTTTGAACATCTAAAATTTAACATTAACAAATACCATTTTGGAATGCGTTGACATCAGCCAATGTTGTTGCATCAGCCCTTCGGGTTCTTTCCGCTTGAATGGTAATTGCCTCTCACCAGTTCTTACTACCCCATACTGCCCAACAAAACCAAACAGTAGCAACAATTTAGCATAACAAAAAGCCTACATTTATAAACCTTAATCCACACCAATTTAGTATAACCAACACCTTAAAAAACCAAAAAAATTAACCCCAATTAAATACTCGAAATATTAAATATGTAACTAAAATGTATTACACATCTTACATGCCATTTGAAGGTGAAACCATGGTTTATTACTCTTCTTCTCCACATCCATCTTGTCACATAGCCTTATAGGAACAAAAACACAGCCTTAGAACTTCCGGTATGGATTCTATTCACATAACACATTACATATGAGTAATACGCAGCTGATCATAATACAATGTGAAAGCTATAATTTGTGACTAACCCATTGAGTGACCAAATACATGAGCTTTTTTCCAACCCAAATGACCCATTACTGCTATTGCATCTTTAGCCATAATCGTTGTTCTGCACCCACAAAATAGATTGCATCACCCCATTAATCAAACACACACTGCCATACACACACATAAATGCACTAATGCTACCCCTCAGGACTATATTGCTTAGGGAAAGACTTATTTGACTTGAAGTATTCTTAGTGATCGGCATATTGTGTTAGCAGTATAGAATAGATTCAATTTAGTTTTGCATCAAGTTACTTAGGACATAATACAATGAAGCAGAGTATATAATCTATACCAAAATACAATAATAAGCAAAATAAGAGGGTGTTTTTCTGCTTATTTTAGGCAGTTTAAACTGTTTGGATAACCTGCTTCTGCTTATCTGCCTAGGGGATGTTTGTTCAAGCTTTTTTTTGGGCTTATATGCTTACGTGGTTTCAGCTTATGTTTCATAAGCTGATAAGTCCAAAATTAGCTTAAACAAACACCACCTAATTCGGCTAAAAAGATAGGCAACCTTGTAAATTTCTTTGCTCTACTTCTAAAATCCCTACCTTTAAACAGCTTACTCAAAATTTATATTCATTAGTCGATAAAATAAGCAATCCCAAAAATACAAAAAAAAGATTTAATAAAAATTTAAACTTAATTACGTATATTCTGATCTTTTAGTTGGAATAGAACTCCTCTCAACACCTCTATTATCACCTCCACACCTTCACCTGACCTGACGTCATCATCACCACCTGACCTCCCATGTAGCAAACCTACGTCAACCCTTTCCTCACCAGCAAGATCAGCAGCTTAAAAAACAGCTACCATCAAGCAAACGTCGGGAAGAAGAAAACACCGTTCCAGAAAGGTAGAGAAGCCAACAATTTCGAGGAGGATAATGACTAATGGTTATCGGTGGGATGTTTATCCTGTATAAAAAACTCAGACACGGGCCAAAAAGCGCAGAACATGGGCCATTGGTGGGCTTATTGTACGGGCCAGAACTTTTATAATATAATATCGAATATTATATTAGCACCGACGTTGTGCTTTAATATTTTGCATCAAGTTACTTAGGACATAATACAATGAAGCAGAGTATATAATCTATACCAAAATACAATAATAAGCAAAATAAGAAGGTGTTTTTCTGCTTATTTTAGGCAGTTTAAACTGTTTGGATAACGTGCTTCTGCTTATCTACCTAGGGGTTGTTTGTTCAAGCTTTTTTTTTGGGCTTATATGCTTACGTGGTTTCAGCTTATGTTTCGTAAGCTGATAAGTCCAAAATTAGCTTAAACAAACACCCCCCAATTCGTCTAAAAAGATATGCAGCCTTGTAACTTTCTTTGCTCTACTTCTAAAATCCCTACCTTTAAACAGCTTACTCAAAATTTATATTCATTAGTCGATAAAATAAGCAATCCCAAAAATACAGAAAAAGATTTAATAAAAATTTAAACTTATCATAAGCTATAGAAGAAGTACTTACGTATATTCTGATCTTTTAGTTGGAATAGAACTCCTCCCAACACCTCTATTATCGCCTCCACACCTTCACCTGACCTGACATCATCATCACCACCTGACCTCCCATGTAGCAAACCTACGTCAACCCTTTCCTCACCAGCAAGATCAACAGCTTAAAAAACAGCTACCATCAAGCAAACGTCGGGAAGAAGAAAACACCGTTCCAGAAAGGTAGAGAAGCCGACAATTTTGAGGAGGATAATGACTAATGGTTATCGGTGGGATGTTTATCTTGTATAAAAAACTCAGACACGGGCCAAAGAGCGCAGAACATGGGCCGTTGGTGGGCTTATTGTACGGGCCAGAACTTTTATAATATAACATCGAATATTATATTAGCACCGACGTTGTGCTTTAATATATATAGTGAATATGGGCCTGTTCTTTTAAGTTTTCCCAGAAGCAAAGCCCATAAATTAAGTTTGGTAGATATCTTGAGTTTGCACATTGTATTGTTCCTAGTTGTTAAACTAATGCAACTTCATTTAAGTAAAAGTTTCTAATTTCACTTGAACGAGCCCAAAACGATTATTTTTGTTTATGATGAATACGGAATGATGAGTTTGATGATGGGGTTAATATATCCGGATGTTACTAAAGTTTTTCAAAAATTTGAAAAAAGTTACTATAGTTTTTTTTTGCTGAATTAGGTTACTATAGTTTCCCAGTTCGTCTTTCCCCTTTTAGCCTTTGTTATTTTCACGTTTATTAGGGAAACTATAGTAACTTAATTCAAATTTTTGGGAAACTATAGTAACTTAGTTCATCTTTAGGAAACTATAGTAACTTAGATCAAATTTTTGGGAAACTATAGTAACCTAATTCAACCAAAAAAAACTATAGTAACTTTTTTTAAATTTTTGGGAAACTTTAGTAACATCCGGATGTATTAACCCTTTATGATGAGATGGTAAGGTCAATCAGTTTGTGGTTGGATAGTTTCAGTTTTTCAGTTATATTCAGTTATTGGGCTTGGAATATGGGCCATATTTTAGGCTCATAAATTAATATTCGGAATACTTTTACTACTTTCCCAACTCTAGGACCCAAATTCCGGCCCATTTCTAGATTGCTAGTTTTATGGTTTATGCCTTTATGGATATTAGAATATTTACATTCTAAAAGATAACTACAGTTATATTTTTTTTCCTGAAGTATATCTATAGTCAAGAACTCTGACATGGTAAGACATATTTGACAACCATTTCTAGGTGTGATTTAGATATTCAAAACGTGCGGGATGAACGAAGAACTAAACTCAAAGAACATGCAAGGAAAATACAAAATAAGATCATTTCTTACTATGGTCAGTCGAAATGTCAGTAATTTAAGACAATTTTAGACAATAAGTTACGTTGTTCATCTGTTGCAAATGTTAAATCGCATTAACATGAGCCTAGTTTCATTGGTGGGGTGCTTTTATTAATTCCACCATCTTTTTTTAACGGTTTACATTAGACCATGCGTATATATGTGGTTGGTGTCCATCATTGATGTGATGGCCGCACTTTCTGAAAAGAAAAGTGTAGAAACATACTCATTATTGTAGATTTGTCTAATTTAGCTCGAATGAAAATGACTGTTTTACATTCTTGTGTGTTGGTAGATTAACTTTTTACATATAAACGTAACTAATTAATCATAGTTTTAGAGTGTCTGAAACACCACACAAAAGATTCTAGTTATTGCAAATGGCACTTATAACCAAATGTGAAACAAAGTTTAAGATGAACACTTTGACATTATATAACTGCTGTAAATATTGGTTGGCAGTAGTGTTCTAAAGATCTAAAAAAGACTATTGAATGGTCTTAGTTTTGAAGTACGTAAAATTAATGTTGATGATGTACCCTCCGAACGGGTCGAAAGACTCCCTTTCGAGCCTGTATAAAGCCTTCTCTTCGAAGGCCTAGGTCAATCTCCTTAAACGTTTTATTGGCGTAAAACCATTCATCTATGAAGTGGTTACCAAGTGGGAATCCGCCAATCGAAGCCCTAAGCCCTTCGGGGTATCTCCTTCGAAGAAACTAGAACGGAGAACCGTCTTGACCTGGTCACACCCACGTTCCATCTTCCCTTAGGCTTTCCCGCCAAGAATGAGATCGTGGGTCGCAAAGCCCTAGCGGTTATCACAAATCATGGGACGCCCCCATGATCTCCGAATTATGTGCAAGAGCTCTCTAAGGCCTATTTCCTCCCCTATAAATAGCTTAGACGGGCAAGAACAATGGTATGCGAACTCGACTCTCTCAATTAACTACCAACTTATCATATCACATACTTATTCGCACGCCGGAGGTGGTTCGCAGGGTCCAACCCCTGCGCAATCACTTAACGTAGTGTTTTTGTATTTCTTATTTCAGGTTAAGAACAAGCTTGGCGCAACCTCAACACCCCATATATCCTTTGATCATCATCGAAGGCCTGGTCGTGCAATTTATTGTACAATCAGTGGCGCCATCCGTGGGACCACTACAATTTGTCTTGTTATTTCCAAGTTTATAACCAACCAACTACTTTCACTATATATCCGGCATGGATAAAGGGAGAGAAGATACTCCTCCTCCGGGTTTCTCGACCTTGGCGCCAATACCAATTAACAACTCCAACAACCTTCCCCCAATAACCGCTTCCACGTTCACAACACGTTCTCACCCAGAAATAACACCCAACCATCATGCTTCGACATCAACCAATCCGGAGCCTGTTATTAGCCCAGCCTTTGTCGAAGCCAACCACGAAGCGTTGGAATCCCTCTTAATGGCTCGCAGAAGGCAGGTTCAGAATACTGAGATGCGAAGGGAGTTGGAATATTCAAGTGATGACTATGAGGAAGAGATGGAAATGGAGCCTAGGCCTCCGACGCAAAGAGCAACACTCTCGCCCCTAAGGATAGGGTCACCAGTTGGTCGAAGGCCAAGTAGAAGGTCCGTTGGGTTCGAAGGAGTCCCGGAGAGGGCTCCGACTAGGAGAGAAGGAGCGGGTGCCGAAGGTTCCAATGGGAGGAGCCAACGAAGGGAAGAGACGGGGGTGAATCTACCTATGTTGTTAGCAGCTCATCTGGGGAGAACTGAAACAGGGGTTCCGTTGTAGCCTTCTCACGCATCAGGCGTAGAAGGCAATCCACCTACAATTAATATGGGAGGAAATCTTCCTCCCAATGATATGTACCCCTCGTTCCAAACTCAGTCTTATCCTCCATGTTTATATCTTCCAGTAAATGGGCAGCCTAATAACCCAAGTCTCCCTCAACCTTATGGGAGCATACCCTTTGGACATCCTACGGTATACCCTCCGTATGCCGTGGGAAACGGTTATCCGTTCGGCATGAACACATCTTATTAGTCTTACCCTAGCCAAACTCCTATGGGAGTACCCTCAAACCATAATCCATATAATGCTGTTCCTATGTATGCACCACCCTATAATTGCCTATATTCGGAACCCATGGATTCGGCTACACCCTTCGTTAGGTGGATAGAAGACGACCCATTGCCTGATGGGTTGAAAATGCCTTCGCATATTGGGACTTTTGATGGGAAGGGGGATCCAGACAATTTCTTACATTTATTTGAAGGGGCCATTAAGATGCAAAAGTGGGTCATGCCTGTAGCCTGTCACATGTTTACATACACCCTAAGGGATTCTGCCCGTATTTGTTGGAATGGGTAAAAGCCTGGCAGCATTGTCAACCTTGATGATCTCAAGGCTAAGTTTCGATCACACTTCAGTCAGCAAAAGAAGTTCACAAGGACCAATCTGACGGTGCACAACATTAAACAAAAGGAGAACGAAAGCACAAGGGCTTTCGTCACTAGGTACACCGATGAGACTTTGCAGATTTTGGGTCTACATGAAGATCAGGGAATCTCTGGCTTCGTACATGGCCTGCGAAATCGAAGTTTGGTGGATTTCTTGTCCACTGACCTTCCGACAACTTACAGGGGGTTAATGGAAAAGACATATAATTGGATTGAAGCAAAGGAAGTGTCAACTAATGGTGCTCCGATCGACAAAGAAAAGTTTTCAAAGCATTCTACGTGGGAAGGGTCAAAGTACAAGAACAAAAACAGAGACATGTTTTCTCCATACAACAAAGGTCCCAACCACGGTTTGCTAGGAAGCCTAATTAAGTATTCAAAGGAAATATTTGCAATAGAGAGGGCTGATAAAGTTTTCGAAGCACCCCCTCGCATGACAAGCAAGGGTAAAAATAGGGATACAAGCAAGTATTGTCACTTCCATGAAGACTACGGTCATGATACGAACAGTTGCAGGGAGCTAAAGAAACAGATAGAAGAAGCTGTAAAGTCCGGGCAATTGGCACATTTGGTGAAGGGTATAAAGAAGGGCAAGGAAAAAATGTCTGACACTCAATTGGCTAAAGATACTACTCCTCTCGAAGCCCCAATACTCATGGTTCGTTGGGGAGAATCCAATCTAAAAAAAAAGGTGACGGAGCAGAAGGTAAACGAAGTAGGGGAGGTGACAGTTCCCCCTATTATAGGCCAAGTCCCTTCGAATGATCCAGTGGTCATCAAAGTCTTAATTTCCAACCGAGAAGTGAACAGAGCCTACATGGATTGCGGAAGCTCCTGCAAAATCATATACGAGCATTGTTTCCTTAAGCTAAAGCCTTCGATCAGGTCGCAACGGGTTGATTCGAAGATACCTTTGGTAGGATTCTCCGGTGAGCATTCATGGCCTCTAGGAGAAGTACCATTGGATATAACAATTGGGGAAGGCAAGCTCGCAAGGACAGAAACACTCACATTCGCTATCATAAGGTCCGGCTCTCCCTACAATTTGTTGATAGGAAAGACCGCCATGCAAAAGATGGGTATTGTAGTCTCCACCATACATGCAGCGGTAAAATTTCATACACCTTATGGGATATGAACCGTATTTTCTAGTTATAACCAGGGAAAGGCAGGAGACGCTGGCAAAAAGATCAAAGAAAGTCCGGAGGAGCCTCCAAAGGCCATTCTAAGTTGTACAGATGCTGAAGAACGCATTATGGTAAATGAGCTCTATCCAGAGCAAACGGTGGTAATCGGAAAGCAACTCCCTGCCAACTTCAAGGCAGATCTGGAGAAGCTACTCAAAGCCAACAAGGATGTCTTCGCATGGACGTACTCAGACATGACAGGGGTCCTCAGGACTCTTATGATTGATGGCAAGCCCTTCGGCACAGAACATAAGCTTAATGAGTTCAAGCACATTGAACCAATTAAGCAGAAGCGACGAAGCCTGGCACCTGAAAGGAACGCAGCCGCCTGTAAAGAAGTAGACGAACTTGTACGAGCAGGAATACTTAGAGAAGTAAAATACAAAACCTGGGTAGCTAATTCAGTTATGGTAAAAAAGAGTGACGGAGGGTGGCGAATGTGTGTTGACTTCACCGACATCAACAAAGCTTGCCCGAAGGACTGCTACCCTCTACCAGAAATTGATTGGAAGGTCGAATCCCTCTCGAGGTTCCGTTTGAAATGCTTTTTGGATGCCTACAAAGGGTATCACCAAATACAAATGACGGAGGAAGATGAGGAAAAGATAACCTTCTACACAGGAAAGGGTGTCTATTGCTACAAGAAAATGCCCTTCGGTCTAAAGAACGCAGGGGCAACTTATCAACGGTTGGTAGACAAAGCCTTCCACAAGCAGATAGGGAGAAACTTGGAAGCCTACGTTGATGATATGGTAATAAAAAGTAGGACTGAGGAAGGCCTACTCTCCGACATTCAAGAAACCTTCGATCAATTGAGGGCAATCAACATGAAGCTTAACCCGAAGAAGTGTTCTTTTGGCATGGAAGAAGGACAATTCTTGGGACATTTGATAACGAAGCAAGGGATTAAGGCTAACCCTTCGAAGGTCAAAGCCATCACTGATCTACAAGCTCCGAAGTCGTTGAAAGGAGTATAAAGCCTAAACGGGAAGCTCACAGCACTTAGCAGGTTCCTGTCGAAAGGTGCGGATCGATCTTTGCCATTTTTCAAAACACTCAAGGGGTGTACAGATAAAAAGACTTTTCAATAGAGTTGTGAGGCAGAAGCCGCTTTTCAGAAGCTGAAAGAGTTCATGGAAATTTTATCAACACTTACGGCTCCAATCAAAGGCGAAGTGTTATTCATGTACATTACGGCATCCTTCGAAAGAATCAGTGCTGTTCTCTTGGCTGAAAGGGATAAGAAGCAAGTCCTGATCTACTTCGTTAGCAGGGTACTGCAAGGGGCCGAATTAAACTATCCGGAGTTGGAAAAGCTAATCCTTGCCTTGGTTTATGCTGCAAGGCGCCTTCGAAGGTACTTTCAAGTTCATCCCATTATGGTATTGACTGACAAGCCGATTAAGCAGATATTGTTGAAGCCTGAGAAATCAGGCAGGGTAGCCAAATGGGCTATCGAACTGGGAGAACATGAGATAGAATACAAGGGTCGAAACTCCGTCAAAGGTCAGACACTTGCAGACTTTCTCGCTGAAACACCTTCCGGACCCAGTCAAGACAAGGAAATCCCAAAGGAGAAGCCCCCAACAACGAAGGAGGGGTGGAAATTATACACAGACGGAGCTTCAAGCTCCGATGGTTCGGGAGCAGGTGTAATGCTGGTCAGTCCGGAGGGAAAGGAGTACACTTATGCATTACGTTTTGAGTTCGAGGCTACAAACAATTAAGCTGAGTATGAAGCTTTGCTAGCTGGCCTCCGACTTGCAAAGGACATGGAGGTTCATGGCCTCTCCATTTTTGTGGACTCGCAGCGAGTCGCCAACCAAATCAAGGGATCTTACGAAGCAAGGCAGCCCACCATCAAACGGTATTTAGATAAAGCTAAAGAACTTCTTCACGAGTTCAAGTCCTATGATATAGCACATGTTCGCAGAAATCTAAACAAGAAAGCAAATGCCTTAAGCAAGCTGGCTTCGATGGCATTTGCTCTCCTATTAAAAACATGGTTCGAAGGGCAGAATTGATGAAATCTGGTGTAACTAGGTCAATTACTACTGCTCCACCAAAAAGGCCTTTTCAAAATAATACAGATGTTTCTACTGCTAAGGCAAAAGCAGTTTCTACTGCTGAGCCAAAAGTGATAACAGACACTGTTTTGGGCAACAGTTTTTATGCTGTAAAGGCCTCAACTTGCTGGGCCTGGAAACCAAAAATAAAGGTTTTAGATCATGTTCTCAGACACAGCAGTGCATCAATGGATTTAAAGAGATTTGACTATGTTGATGCACAAGGCAGATCCAAGTCAGTAATGGCTTGGGTCCCCTAGAGAAACTAATTCTCTTACTTTATGTGCAGGGCAATCTGCAAGAGGAATTAAAGGACAAATGCATATTTGTGTAACACCCCAACCCGGCAAGGGTAGAAGTGTCACGCAAATGGTGATATAGCAAAGGCAAGCATAACATACGACTTAAATAATACACTAGAAATTCAAAAGTTACAAATGATATACTGAAACTACAAGGTTACAAATGGGAACAAAACTAAATACTATGTCTGTCAATGCATATCCTTCTAAGACTTCTACTTCCGAAAAACTATCAAGGTCTTCTAAGTCCAAAGGTCTCTTCACTCATACCCAGCTTCCAACTAAAACCTGCCGCACACGGAAAGAAAACGTGCGGCTGAGCTTAAAAAGCCCAGTGAACAGATATATATAATAAACGGAAACGAACAAATGAAGCATAATGCAAGAGATGATAAATAAGGTACAAGAGTAAAGGTTAGGACAGTCATCCACCACGAGCCCAAACAAATCAAATCATATCATATCGTAACCATAATCTTCAAATCATATAGAGGGGAGACCTCTCAGATAATCAGATAATATGAGGGGTGTCCTCATTCTTCAAATGGAGTAGCTAGCTCCCAAATTTTGTGAAAGACGTGGATTGCACCCATCATCAGTCACCAAATCAAATCATATCATATCACATACAAAGCAAATCTAGGATGCATCCATTCGCCCCCCAAACAAATCATATTGGCCATATCAAATCATATCATAGTGAGCTCATATCAAATCAAAATGGGGACGGTGTAACCAAATCACTAGGGCTACACACTAGTCATGCCAGTGGTGCATCACAGACACGGCCATGTTACCTTCATGGCTAGGGAACATATTTTGGCTTGGGTATCAAACTGGGGTCAAAGGTTAAAGGTTCATATCAAAGCAAAGGTTCATATAATCATAGTCCAAATCTCAAGGTTCATATCAAAGGTTCATATGTCAATGGTTCAAATGCCAAAGGTTCAAATGCCAAAGGTTCATATCATAGGTTCAAATCAGAAAACAAGAGGCCGAAGGCACCTTATTAAAAAGGGCAGAATATCTGTACCTTATTCAACAGCAAAAACAAACCCGAAATATGGATCGAAAGACAAAGGATCACTCCCGCTTCACGGAACCTATACGAATTAATTATCAAAAAAAATTACTTTACGTTCATAAGAATTTTAGTATGCTTTCCATTTTATTAACTTCCTTACTTTAGTAATTTCCCGTTTTTAGTAATTTAGCAAAATTAGTCCTTTATTGTTAATGTTACTATTTAGTTAAGTTAATTATTTAAAATGACACCATACATGAGTTAGGACTTGTTATGAATATGAAGTAGGTATGAGGTTTTAATGTGTCTAACTTGTACAAATATGGGTGTTATATTAAAATTAGTGGAAAATGGACTACTAGACTCAATGTTGTACTGCCACTCTACCCCAACAGCCGAACAACTCCCCCATGTGATCTTTTGATTTGAATGAAAGGATGGACACATAAAGAAGAAAGTCAAGCATGCTACATTCATACTAAACATGCTACTCTTATTATAATATCATGCTACTTTTATTATATTATCATTCTTGCTGTACACAAAAGGCCTTCTTTATTTATATATAGTTCGAAACAAATGGCAAGGAAGACCACAAAACCATACTGGGACCAAGTAAAATAAAACTCATTTTCGGTGTACACTAGTTAAAAAAAAAAAAACTCATGATTTTATGTGATCCTTTCGCACCCAGTCGCATATTCCTACGTCGGTTATTCTTTTTAATGAGACCCACTTTATATTATAAACGTATATATACATACATGTGTGTTTTGTGCATGATTGAAAAAGACCACGTGAGCCTTCTCCTACCCATGCCACTAATCGATCAGAATTAATATAAAAGAGATGTGGACTCAGATGTAAGAACGAGCAAAGATCTTTAATGCATGATCTATCTTCATACTTTAGTTTATATCTCCATTTTTAAACAGGTATACACTTGATTTACCCATCGCATGAAAACCCACTCTAACAGCCAAATGAACTCAATATCGTCCTAAGGTTTTTATCCTCACGTGTCCTTTGCTTTGGTTAATAATCATGTTGATGTCGTGTTAAAGATTAAAACCATACATACCAAACAATTCGAATGACAAAACGTATACGGTTACTTTCAAGGATTCATTCGTTATATTATGTGAGAAATAAAGTCGTATAACATGCATGCCGTATTTTATCCGATTCATATTTATTTAGATGCCTTGATTATAGATGTATGAAAGATCAATGAAAAGAATAGGATGATATGATACCCTCAAAGCGTGACCAAAGGAGAGAATAAACACCCAAAGAACCACGAGCAAATACCCTTCGAATCTGCTGTAGTACACGACCAAAACAATGACGAGTCCAAGCCAAAACACACCCTCGAGTTAGAACCCCAGACCATGAATCCTATGCCACAGCAACACCCAGGGTCGTACACCACAAAAGCACCTCGAACATTTACTCGATGAGAGGAGAAAATAATAGATTTGTGAGTTGATTTGCAAGGTCTGCCGTATGGTTTGAATGGGAGAGGAATAAGGACGTATCAATAACATAAATATGAGGAATCAAGACGTATCAATAACATAAATATGAGGAGCGTCTTTATTTTAAATGAGGTAATACATTTTTCATTTAATGGGTTCATTAAGAGTTCGGTTATGTATGGTGATGATTAGGCCGAACATTGTGGATTTTATTTTGTAAAAAGGAGAAAATTTCGGATATATAAGGTAAGTAAACGTGTGATAATTTAAGGAAATTCAGAGAGGTTTTAAATTATGTAGCAATTTAATTTTATTATTGTGTAACAAGGTTATGTTATATTATTTGCCATTATATTCATAACATATAGTCTTTTTAGGCGTCAAGATAATTGTTTTAAACTTAGGCAAAAGTTAAATTTGGACGTAAAATTAGGAATTCGAATTTCAGGGTTTTACAATTTGATAGTGGATGCTCTGGACATATGACAGGTGACATGTCCAACCTTGAAGATTTTGAAGCTATTGATGGTGGATATGTAGCCTTTGGTAATGATCCTAAAGGAGGAAAAATTATTGGTAAAGGTACAATAAGAACAGGCAAAATGGATTTTGAAAAAGTGTACTTTGTAAAAGGGCTTAAGTTCAACCTCTTTAGTGTCTCACAAATGTGTGACAAAAAGAACTTTGTTCTTTTTACAGATACTAAATGTCTTGTCTTATCTCCTGATTTTAAGTTTCCTGATGATAAATTAGTGCTACTTAGAGTCCCTAGAACAGACAACATATACAGTGTTGACATAAAGAACATAGTTCTCAAAAGAGCTTTAACTTGCCTATTTGCAAAGGCCACTAATGATGAATCCAAACTTTGGCATAGAAGACTTGGCCATTTAAATTTCAAAACTATTAATAAATTGGTTAAGGGAAACCTTGTAAGAGGTTTACCTTCAAAAGTTTTTGAAAATTCTGAAACCTGTGTTGCTTGTCTGATGGGAAAACAACACAGAGCTTCTTGTAAGTCCAAAGCTGTGAACACTATTTCTGAGCCATTATATATGTTGCATATGGATTTGTTTGGGCCAACATATGTGAAAAGTTTGAACAAGAAGATGTACTGCCTAGTTGTCACAGATGACTTTAGTAGATTCACTTGGGTTTTCTTTTTAGCAACTAATGATGAGACTTCCAGCATTCTTAAGGCTTTTATAACAAGAGTAGAAAACCTAGTAAATCATAAAGTTAAGGTGATAAGATGTGACAATGGAACTGAGTTTAAGAATAGTGTTATGAACCAGTTTTGTGTGGAAAAAGGTATTTTAAGACAGTTTAGTGTAGCTAGAACTCCTCAACAGAATGGTGTTGCTGAGAGGAGGAATATGACACTTATTGAGGCTGCAAGGACTATGTTGTCTGAATCAAAATTACCTACTACTTTTTGGGCTGAAGCAGTTAATACTGCTTGTTTTGTGCAAAATAGGAGTAAAGTAGTTAAGCCTCATAACAAGACCCCTTATGAATTGTTACATGGTAGGAAACCCATGATAGATTTCTTAAAACCATTCGGGTGTCATGTTACTATCTTAAATACCATTGATCACCTAGGCAAGTTTGATGAGAAGGCTGATGAAGGATTCTTTGTTGGATACTCTACCAATAGTAAAGCTTTTAGGGTATTTAATAAAAGAACTAAGCATGTGAAAGAAAACTTACATGTTAGGTTTAATGAAGTCACACCTAATGTTGCAGGAAGTGGTCCTGACTTGCTGTTTGATATTGATTCACTAACCAAAAGCATGAATTATGAGCCAGTGATTGCAGGTATAACTAACAAGTCTGCAGGTACACAAGATGACTCTAATGCAGGTACACAAGCTAAGGTGAATGAATCTGCAAAGGAGTTTATCTTGATTGAAAAATGGAAGCTTGATCCAACTTTCACAGCCAAAGAAAAAGAGAGAAATAGTTCACAAGATGATGCTGTTCATGAAGTACCAAAAGGAGATACAGAAGGTGGGGATAAATCTTCTGATGATGAAAAAGTGGTTAATGAAGGACCACAAATTGTTAATGAATCAGCAAATGTTGAAAACAGAGGAAATAACACTAGCAGCAGTAACCATGATTCTATTGCTAAGCCAAAAGTTCCTACTGCTAAGCCTAGCAGCAGTAATCATGATTCTACTGCTAAACGCAAATTTACAACTGCTAAGCCTAGTGTTTCTACTGCTGCACCAAAATTTTCTACTGCTGATACAGATGGAAGAACTTTTGCTGATGATGACTATCCTGAAGATATACCTGGTTTGGTTAACATCTATGAAGATACTGATGATGAAGCTTTGGATGTGTTTGGTGCAGAGGCTGACTTAACCAATATGGAGAATGCAATAACTGTCAGTCCTACTCCAACCACCAGAGTTCACAAAAATCATCCAAAAGAGCAGATCATAGGAGATGTTGAATCTGCTGTTCAAACAAGAAGTAAAACAAAAGGATTGAGAGATTTGTTTAGTCAAGGTTTATTTGCTCAATCTCTTCATTAAAGAAATAGCCACAAAGACCTTCAGAATTGCATGTTTGATTGTTTTCTGTCACAATTGGAACCCAAGAGTGCTTATAAAGCATTACAAGATGAAAGTTGGGTGGAAGCTATGCAAGAAGAGTTGTTGCAGTTTAAGCTTCAAGAAGTATGGACCTTGGTTGATTTGCCTAAGGGGAAAAGGGCAATTGGTACAAAATGGGTCTTTAGATGCAAAAGAGATGAAAGAGGCATTGTGATCAGGAACAAAGCAAGATTAGTGGCTCAAGGATACACTCAGGAAGAGGGCATTGATTATGATGAAGTGTTTGAACCTGTTGTAAGAATAGAAGCTATCAGATTGTTTTTGGCTTATGATTCATATAAGAACTTCACAGTGTATCAAATGGATGTAAAGAGTGCTTTCTTATATGGAAAAATTGATGAAGAAGTTTATGTCTCCCAACCACCTGGTTTTGAAGATCCTGATTATCCTGATAGAGTTTACAAGGTGGAGAAAGCATTGTATGGATTGCATCAAGCTCCTAGAGCTTGGTATGACACCTTATCAAAGTACTTGTTGAACAATGGCTTTAGTAGAGGAAGAATTGACAAGACTTTGTTTATTAAAAGAGACAAAAAGGATATCTTACTGGTTCAAGTGTATGTTGATGATATCATTTTTGGGTCTACCAATAAGGTGTTATGTGATGATTTAGAGAAGCTAATGCATAACAGGTTTCAAATGATTTCTATGGGTGAACTCACATTCTTTTTAGGGCTTCAAGTAAAAAAAAAGGATGATGGCATATTTATCAGCCAAGATAAGTATGTGGTTGATATCTTGAAGAAGTTTGGATTTTCTGATGTGAAGCCTGCTAAAACAACCATGGAGTCCAACAAGCCTCTGGTCAAAGATGAAGATGGTGAAGAGGTTGATGTGCATTTATACAGATCAATGATTGGTTCATTGATATATCTTACAGCTTCCAGGCCAGATATTATGTTTGCTGTGTGTGCCTGTGCTAGATTTCAAGTATCCCCTAAAGTATCACATTTGAATGCTGTGAAGAGAATTTTTAGGTACTTAAGGAGTCAACCTAGGTTGGGCCTTTGGTATCCAAAAGATTCACCTTTTGATCTGGTGGCATACTCAGATAGTGATTATGCTGGAGCATGTTTAGATAGGAAATCAACAACTGGAGGATGTCAATTTCTTGGACATAGGTTGATTTCATGGCAATGCAAGAAACAGACTATGGTGGCAAATTCTACAACTGAAGCTGAGTATGTAGCTGCTTCAAGTTGCTGTGGTTAAGTGCTTTGGATTCAGAATCAATTACTGGACTATGGGTATAATTTCATGCACACCAAAATTTACATTGATAATAACAGTACAATGTGTATTATTAAAAATCCTGTTTTTCATTCTAAAACAAAACATATTGAGATAAGACATCACTTTATAAGAGATTGTTTTGAGAAGAAATTAATTCAAATTGTTAAAATCCATACTGACAATAATGTTGCAGATTTGCTCACAAAAGGTTTTGATGTGGGTAGATTTCAATTCTTAATTGCTAGTATTGGAATGATAAATCTTTGAAAATTCTTATCTCTTTGTGTTTTTGTAATGTTTTGTAAGGATTTGTACTGTTATTAGTCAATAAGTTGTTTCTGCTGCTTGCTATGTGTTGCTAGTTCAGCAGACATTCTACTGCTAGTTTCAAAGTTTCTACTGCTAGGCAAAACTTTCTACTGCTGAGGGTTCTGCTGCTCGCTTTGTAACTTCTGGGATTCTACTGCTCGTTTTGAAAGTGTAGGGTCGGTTTTGTAAATTTGGCGCCAATTAAAACCTAATTCGATCCGAACGGCTTAAAAACCTAATTCGATCTCATAATTGGCTTTGTGCGCCCAAAATCATTCTAATTCAAACCCTAACACACTTTTTAACATCTGATTTAAAAAACCCCCCAAATCAAAACCCTAATTAAAAATGTCGACAAGAATCTTTTCAGACAATCACAATCAAGTTGCTTTTCTTCAAAAGCCTAAAGAAGCTGATGGATTTGCTGAGGTAATTGACTTTCTTAATGCTACTACAATTAGGTACACATTAACAGCAAACCCAACAATATTTGTTTATCACATTGATCAGTTTTGGTCTACTGTTAAGATCAAAACTACGAATGGGGAAGAACAGTTACGGGCTACGGTAGATGGCCACAAGATACGTGTTTCTGAATCATCTGTGAGGGAAGCTCTTCACTTTGCAGATGATGAAGAAATATTGTGTCTTGAAAATTCCATCATTTTTGAGGAACTGAAAAACATGGGGTATGAGAAAAAGGTTGACAGTTTAAAGTTTTATAAAGGTCTTCTCTGTCCCCAATGGAAATTTTTGATTCATACCATCCTACATTGTTTGAGTCCAAAAACATCAGGTTGGAATGAGTTCAGTACAACTCAGACATCTGCCATGATTTGTTTGGCCAAAGGACAACCTTTTAACTTTCCTAATATGGTCATGGATGGTTTGAGAAAGAATGTTAAAGGAAACTATTATATTTACCCGAGGTTTTTGCAACTAATCTTGAACCAACAACTTTCAAATCCAAGGGTTCATAAAAAGGAATTTCTTTGCCCTATACTACAAAAGAAATTATTTTCCTACTTGAAAAAGGATGGCAAAGGTTTTTCTGGGACAATGACACCATTATTTCCCTATATGTTGTCATTGGCTCAAAATCAGGGTGAAGGTGCAGAAACCACAACTGCTACCCAACATACACCCACTTTGGATACATTATCTTCACAACCTCAAAAGACCCAAAACCCTAGGATTTCACAAAATAAGAACACTGAGCTACCTCAGGCTAGTGTTAGGATGGTTGGAGCAGATGAGGCTGTCACAGGTGTGGAAGGTGACATGTTGGAAGGGGCTACCACTATTTCTGCTAGCTTAGAAGCAGAGCAGGTCAGTGGCAACATAAATAAGACCCCAACCAAGGCAACATATAATGCTGAAGGTTCAATTGAACCAGAAGCAAATGCTGGTAACCCCAACCAAATGGATAATATGGGGGGGGGGGGGGCTCAGATGATCAAACTAGGTTTGATACTGAGTTTACATCCCATGATTCACCTCTCAGGGAAGGTAACATATCCCGAAGTGATGAGGATAGACATGAAACAGAGGAATTGATGGATCAAAATGTACACAATGACAATTCCAGTGATCCACCTCTCGGACCAGGTAACACAGGCCGAAGTGGTGAGGATAGTATGAAACTTATAAAAGAATTGATGGCAAAATGTACAAAATTGTCAAAAGTTGTTCTTGGTCTCAAGAAGGAGCTTAAGGAGGTTAAAACTTCTCAAGGTATTGAAATCAACAAATTGAAGCAAAGAGTGAGGTATCTTGAAGGTTTACAGAGATCAAGAACACATAAATTCAAGAGGATGTACAAGGTTGGATCTACTGCCAGGGTGGAATCTTCTGAACCAAGTTTGGGGGAGGATGCTCCCAAACAGGGGAGGAATGAGAACAAGGATTCAGGGGAGGCTACCAATGTTTCAGGGGAGGCTGAGGATTTGAATGTTGAAGGTGCTGCTGGTAATGAAAATTTGGATATGGATATGGATAGTGGTGAAAATTCTGGTGAGTTTGTGGTTAAAGACAAAGATGGTAATGAAGTGGTGTTGGAAAAAGGGAAAAAGGAGCAGCTAGTAGAAAAATTAAAAACTTTGGATGCTGAGCAGCTTGTGAAAGCTTCTGAAGTAATGGTGGAGTCTATCAAAAGCTTGGGTAATTCTACTGCTCAAGTTCAAGATAGTTCTGCTATTGAAAATGTTGCAAAAGTAGCTAAGGATGATTCTACTGCTCGTGTAAATCAAACTGCTGCTGAGGTAAAAGATTCTAGTGCTGGTGTTAAAGTTCCTACTATTGAGACTCAAGTTGATTCTACTGCTGAGGAATTGGATGATGATTTTAGTTTGGCTCATGTAATACTACAACTTAAGTCTACAAAATCATCAACACCAAAACAAAAACAACCACAACCACAATTACAACCACAAAAAGCATCAAGACCACCTGTTAAAGGAGTGATGATCAGAGAACCTTCTATCCCAACCAAGAAAGCTGCTCAAACACCTCAGTATTCAGGAAATGGTAAATGCATAATGACTAAAGAGCCTGAGCCTGAACCTGACATACCTTTTGAGTTTTGGCCTAAGGAGAAGCAGATTGCTTTTAATGAAGAAGCTGCAAAGAAATTAGCCGCTGAGTTTGAAGAGGAAAACCAAAAGGTTCTTGAACAGCAAAGAAAGCATGCTGAGGATGAGGCAAAGACTAAGGAATTTCTTGATGCTTGGGATGAGGAGATAATCAAATGTGATGCAGATGTTGAGCTTTCCAAGTTGGTGAAACAGGAAGATACACAAACTATAGAAGAAAGAACTAAGTGGATGAAGAAGTTCAATGCAGAAAGAAAGAAATGGTATCTTGCTGAAAGGAGAAAGAAGAAAATGCTTAGACCACCAACTGTCAAACAAGTAAGAAAATTTCAAGAAAGGTACCTGAAAAATATGAAGGGATACACACTTAAACAACTATCTTGGTACTTAGATTATTCAATTCAAAATATGTTTGAGAAAGCTAAAAGAGAAATGGATACATTTGTTCCTATGGAAATAGAGGATCAAGTAAAGAAGGCTGAGACAGTGGTTGAGGTGGAAAAAGAAAATTTGGAAAAGGAGGTAGAAGAAAAAGTTGTGAAGGAAGAAGAGAAAGAAAGTTATAGTATTGGTGTAAAGAGAACTGGAAGAGTTTTGAAAAGTGTTGGAAGGAAAAAAAGAAAATCTAATAAGTCAAAGGCAGTTGAGAAGAGTTTTGAGTCAGAGAGTGAGAATGAAGAAAAAGGTGATAATGAAAAGGAAGTAGAGGATTTACAACAAATGACTAGAGTTGTAGACAATGATGATGACACATTTGTTGATATTGTTCCTTTGCAATCTAAAGCTACTATCATTGGATGGAAGGCTGATTATGAAGGTAAAACTCCTTGGTGGGAGATCAACAGAGCTGGTGGAAAAACTCAAAGGTTTTTGACATTTTCTCAAATGCTCAGAAACTTTAATAGAGAAGATTTGGAAACCTTGTGGAAATTGATCAAGAACAAATATGGTGATTCAAGGCCACAATATGAGTTGGATAATGTACTCTGGGGAGATTTAAAGATTATATTTGAAGTATATCCTGAAGACAGAGTTTGGAATGAGCAGGCCAAAAGTACTAAAATGACTATGTGGAGATTGTATGAATCATGTGGAGTTCACAATATAGTAATGAGGGGAGGAGTTCAGATTTACATGCTGGTAGAAAAGGATTACCCTCTTGCTAAGACTACACTTGATATGATGGTAAATGGAACTATTAAACTTCACATTGATCATTGGAGTCAAATGGTTGTTGATCTTCTCAGAAAAATGTAAAGACAACTGTATGGGGCAGATTATAGGAGAAAGATGAAGTAAGTGTTTGGAAGCATCCTCCTGGTGAAGGTTAAAGCTTAAAAGAAACTTGATGATTTTGGAAGAAAATATCAAGTTTAGGGGAGGATTGTTGGGTTTTGAGATGCTGTTTCTCAGAATAGATACAACTGTTTATGGTACTAAATGGAAAATTCACTAAGTGTCATACTACTGCTGGTTATAATGATACTACTGCTAGTGTATTCATACTACTGCTGGAATTGCTGATAAAGATCAAGAGAATACACTAAGTAGATACTACTGCTAGGCTTAATGATTCTATTGCTAGAGTTAGTTTCTACTGTTTATGTAATAATGATGTATAGTCGGTTAGATAAGTATGGAAAGGATTTTGTGTATATCCTATTTTGTTAGACTAATACTTATCTTGTAAAGAACTCCTTAGTCTATAAAAGGAGGTTCTAGGGTTAGAGTTTAGTATGTACGTATCATTGTTAGAGTCGATTCACTTCAAGGTTTTTGTAAACCCTAATACTGTTGAGTATTCGTATTAATATATTGAAGTGTTTGTTGAGAATTCTACTGTTTCATTGATTATTCTTCTTAAGATTAAACATTAGATTCCGTATAGTGTTTAATATTGTTTCAAGAACAGTTTCTATACTTGTTGTTTTAGATTTATATCTAAGATAACTAATAAGATCAATTACTCAACTGGTATCAATAATAGCCTTAGGTTGTATGTGTACGTTTATTATAAGCGTAAGAGAAGAAAAGCATGACATTCAAAGCGGGGCATCGTCCCCTAACTGGCATTACTAAGACAACGTGGTCAAAGCCAACAAAAAATACCCAGGAAATTGTCTGAAGCATGTGTCGAAGCCCAGAATGAAGCAAAGATAAATTGTTTTGAACATTGGCGCATGCCTCTAAAGCATCATGAGAAATTGTTTAAAGGGTACATACCACCCTTGGGGCCAATCTCCTGCCAACATGACAGTCTTCAAGCATTGATTGGGGACATGGGATCCTCTTAATGTAGTATAGATAGAGGTTTGGCAGAGGCAGTCTTTCTGGTTGGAGACAGAGGCTGAATTTTTTGAGGCTTTTTTGAGAGGAGATCTTCTATTGGTGCTAAGGGATCCTTTGTCGCTTCTGTAAGAAAGGGGTACTCCGCTGAAGCATACGCATTGCCAACATCATTATACTCTTGTTCAGAATTTGGGCGGTAGTAGGGTACCTCCGACAAGACCACAGGTTTCTTGGTCTGGGCAGTTTCTTCTAATGTCGTACAGGTACCATAGAAAATGGCCACGTTCACCAGCTTCCCAATGATCTCGCCCACCTCATCGCTGTGATATAACTCCATTGCTATGTAAGGAACAACCTTCGAAATGACCTCGGCTCTGTCTTTCTTTAAGTTCTTGCATTGGAGTTTTAGTCCATCCATCTCCTCACAAAGTTTGATCTCCTGCTCAACCAACCTAGCCCTTTCGGCTTCGAGACCAACACAAAAGGACTCGAGTGTAGTAATTTGCGCTCTATAACCGGACACCTTAGCTTCCTCCACCCTCAATCTGCCACATTCTTCTCGAGATTCCCTCAATTGTCCTTCGAGACTATCGATTTTTGCTCGCATGTCTTGGACAATAGGATTCTTCTCCAAATCCTCCATTGCTTCTTTACACTTGGCTTCCAACTCAGCATAGTCATGATCCCTATTCTTTTTTTGGCTAAGATGGCATCCATCTTCTCTCTCACAGCCACCACTGTCTGTACCAGTTCCCTTGTTTGAGAATTAAGATGATTGTCTAAAACAACTTGTCTAGTATAACTCTTGGAATGAAAGTTACATAGCTCCTCCATAGACATGTTATCCAAAATCCCTCTCCAACTGGCAGGTGTCATCTTTTCAACCAACTGGTGACACGCAAGGGCATTCGGAAGCTCCTTTATGTCGGGCAGACCTGCAAAAGATAGGACAGTCAACTATATGAGGAATAATGTTCGTTATGCATGAAAAATTTCCACTTACTAGGAGTATCATCTTCGGGGATCTTTAGGGTGGTAGGTACGAAGGTTTTAGCATGAGAGCCTTTGGGTTTCACCGTTCTTGTCGGAGGGGTTGGCAGAGATAATTTCCTTTTCAAATGAGCTTTCACGGACATAGCAATCTTCCTTTCCTATTCTTCATCTTGTCTAAAATACCGGAAGACCCTACGATCGTCACCTGATCACCTTTGGAAAGGGGATCATCAGAATCTGCTACATTCTCCACAATTTGTAGAGTCTCATTCTTATTGATTGACATCGACGGAGATCCTACTCCGTAGCTCACATTCTATGGATCTTAGGGAATGAAAGTGACCTCCTTGGCACCACGGGCCACAACAAAATTTCTGAACGCCATTCCTGCAACAACAAAAGAGAAAAGATAAATATTAGCAGATAAGTTATTTAATTTATTTAAATGGGAATATACATACTTTCTCCTTCACATATTATCTCAGGTTTCAACGGAGAGCCTTCCCAACGATCAGCAATGCCCGCCATGTACAGAATTGGCTCAGGAAACGTTTGAACATCAAAGGGGTGGCGTGCAAGACGCTGGTAAAGGGGATTGCTTCTTATGTGGTATGGCAAAGGGTCATCAAAGCGTTTCTCGTCAAACCGGAATGCTTTATCCAACAAGGCTGGATATTCGGGAGGTATGATTGTGTTTTGTACATTGAAAAACAGACCTTTCCAGTTTCTTATATTGGCAAAGGGTTTAGTTATTAAGCAAGGCACATCATGCTTGCTTCTCTTGTCCAAGGTTATCCAATCACCACCAGGGCAAAGATTAATAAAACCCCTAAGCACAATCAGCGTTGGCTCATAGCCATAAGCTTTGCATATAACAATGTAGGTGGTCAACTTGGCCAGGCCAAAAGGATTCAACCTGGAAGTATGTACTTGGTAATATTGTAAAAACTCTAGGACTAGGGGATAGATTGTAATCCTAAAGTTGGATTCTGTGAATGCATGAACATAAAGTCCTACATACCCCGTTGGAGCGTCAAATATATTTTGGGTTCCACTCGGAAGCATCACCTTAAACTCCTTGGGTATAGGGTATTTATCGAGAAATTCCGATAAAGCTTGCTGTGATAGGGTACATTTTTGTTGCCTGATAATTCTTTTGGCTGCCATACTCATCTTGAACTAGAACAATGACAGCAAAAGTCGAAAAATAGGTGAGGGAAGATTACCTTTAAACTCAAACGAAGCAAGAAGCACAGTGTTGTGTATGTGTACTTTGGGCGCAAGAGAAAAACAATCTAGGGTTGGGATTATGAAGGGTTTATATATATATATCCCTCGTAGTTCTTATCCTAGCCATCCACGTGCAATCATAATTTGATTCATACACGGACTTCAATCAATTTTTAAAATTTTGAAAGGACGCTTGTGGTTACCGAAATTCTAGCTGTTTTGGCCTAGGGTGCGGTAGTTAGATTCTTATTAAACGCATTTATTGCGCAAGTTTGTTTAAGCACTTATCTTTTTTCCGTCCAATTTTGTGACGAAGAGGGTAGGGTGTACGCTAATCTTTGAGTCAAAAGCAATATATACTCGTACGTATATATCACTTTCGACTGGGGGGCTTGATGATGTAGCCTCCAAACGGGTCGAAGGACTCCCCTTCGAGCCTGTACGAAGCCTTCTCTTCGAAGGCCCAGGTCAATATCCTTAAACGTTTCATTGGCGTAAAACCATTCATCTATGAAGTGGTTACTAAGTCGGAATCCACCAATTGAAGCCCTAAGCCCTTCGGGGTATCTCCTTCGAAGGAACTAGAACGGAGAACCATCTTGACCTGGTCACACCCACGTTCCCTCTTCCCTTAGGCTTTCCCGCCAAGAATGAGATCGTGGGTCACAAAGCCCTAGCGGTTACCACAAAGCATGGGATGCCCCTATGATCTCTGAATTATGTGCAAGTGCTCTCTAAGGCCTATTTCCTCCCCTATAAATAGCTTAGACGGGCAAGAACAATGGTATGCTAACTCGACTCTCTCAATTAACTACCAACTTATCATACCACATACTTATTCGCACGCCGGAGGTGGTTCGCAGGGTCCAACCCCTGCGCAATCACTTAACGTAGTGTTTTAGTATTTCTTATTTCAGGTTAAGAACAAGCTTGGCGCAACCTCAACACCTCATATATCCTTTGATCATCATCGAAGGCCTGGTCGTGCAATTTATTGTACAATCAAATGTATATAGATGCCTCATAAATACTTGGAAGAGTTGATTGCAGAAATCATCTATGTTTCAAGGACTCGCAGGTTTAGTCTGTAAATTTTGTGGAAAATGATATTAAAGTTTTCTTATAAAGTAGTACTTTTTAAAGTAAATTACTATTTTTTTTAGTATAATTAGTACGTGACTAATTTGTGTGCAATATGTTTTTCTACCGGCAATTTTTTTTTTGGAACGGCAAATTATATTAGAAGAGAGCAACTAGCAAGTAGCTAGAGCAAATTACAAAGGATGTCTAAGCCAATCATTCCAACAAAGAATATTACAACCTCTAGACTTTAACCAAAAAAAAGAAAAAAACCTAATATTATAAAAAATGTCACTTTTTCTCAGAATATAGGTGCCAAAAGTGACATCATTACGTAAATGCCAAATCCACCACAAAGTTGTAGTGATGATACGCGATCCTTTTTGACTTTTGAACTGTTCCAAGAATCCAACCATGAATAAAGCTCGTCAATAGACGAACTCTCCGGCCAAGGAATATCAACCCAAATGCGAACAAATAGATTTCGCGGTTTAGCATGCCAAAAAAAGTTGATCTCTAGATTCAACACCCACACAACAAACTGGACAAATAATTGAATTAATTTCGATACCTCGGAGTGAGAGATTTAAACGATTAGGAAGATGATCCAAAAGAAGACGCCATAAGAAAATGTTTACTTTTCGAGGCAAAAACTTATACCATCTTGTATTAGATGACAAAGATGGTAAGAGAAAGTCACCAATATGACGTCTAGCACCACTAACAGTGAACCGCCCATCTACATCCAAGTTCCATTGCCAAAAATCCGGGCCAGAGCCAAGATGAAAACCATGGAGATCACTTAAGAGCAAGGATAAAGAAGCTGTGTTATTACCTCCCAATGATTGCCTACTCAAACTCCATTTCCATGAATCATTAACAAAACGGTCACTAATGAGGCAATTTGGATGAGAATCCAAACGAAAGAGTCTATTATAACGGAATTCTAAAGGAACATCGTCTAGCCATGTGTCCTTCCAAAAGCGAACATTAGAACTATCTCCCACTTTGATCTTAAACGTACCATGTGAAATCACTCCACTTGAGTGGAGATGATTGATAGAACCAAAAATTTTATCCCAAACACCTTATGTTTTGCAAGCTTTAAAATCGAACCCAGCTTGATCATCGTGGATAGCTTTAATGAGCCGAGCCCAAAGAGCATTCAGATTGTTAACAAACCTTCAACGCTATTTTAGGAGAAGAGCTAAATTGAAAGCTTTCAAGCTCCCCACTCCTAAACCACCTTTATCTAGAGAAGCCAAAACCGATTCCCATTTGATCCAAACCATATTTTTTCGACCTTCATCACCTCCCCAAAAAAAGATGCACGACTACGTTCTAGAGCACGAATCGTTGTTTCAGGCAATTTGAAAATAGACATGTGATAAATCCGTACGCTACCCAAGACAGCTTTGATTAGAGTCAATCTCCCTCCAATAGAAAGAAGGTTGGCTTTCCAATTCGATAGCTTATCATTGAACTTCGAGACCAAGTGTGACCAACTGTCGATACAATTCATATTAGAACCTGTTGGTAAGCCGAGATACTTAAAAGGTAAAGAACCAGCTTCACAACCTGTTCCACGAGCCATAGCCACAACATCTTCTATAGGAATACCAACACCAAAAACATTGGATTTATGTATATTAATCTTCAAACCAGAAGCTAGATGGAAGACATGAAGAACCCGAATAAGATTATCCATGTCATGCTTACTCCATTCCGTGACAATAACAACGTCATCCGCAAAGAAAAAGTGAGAAACGTTAAAATTTGAAGCATCAACAAAAGCTCAACGAATAAGATTTGCTTGGACAACCTCGTTAATGGCTAGGTGAAGACCTTCCATTACTATAATGAATAAGAAAGGAGACAGCGGGTCTCCTTGACGTAAACCACGTTTAATAGAAAACTACGATGATGGGCTTCTGTTAACTAGAATTGAAGCTATAGCCGATTGATGCGCGTGATGTGTCGTTGCGGTTTAGCAGTTTTAATGCCTACTCAAGTTTTAAATTTATATTTAGCCGACTTATCAATAACACACACACTTAACGAGCAGTGTACCCGGTCAGTATGAAGATAATGGTAAGTAGAGTGTCGATCACTAAGAGTGGAACGTATAATCTCGTTAATCTAATCAGTATTTTAATATCCTAACGCAAGGGGGTTTCAGCCTGAGAGACTGGCACAGTTTTGTTTGCAATTAAATAATAAAATAAACAGATAGGCACGAATCAGCAAGTAGCACACACGTACACAGATAGATACTTGAGACAATAAGAGGGCTGTCCTTATGATTAAGTAGATTGTCACTTGTTTTATTGATAGCTTTATATGAAGTGTATGTAATTAACCCTTTCTCGTTGGTCCTATTCTCATCGGCGAGTAAACCCTTAATGACGACTTATGTCTAAAAGTTATTCCTAAGTGATCAATTTAGAAACAACCGTGGGAGCCACACCTTGTCCCGCAGTCGGGTGCCCGCAAGCCACTAATAAACACAGAGGTGGTCAATGCACTAATAAGTAGTAACCAAAGACATCAACATATAAACTTTAATTGATGGGAAAGCAAGTATTAAAGGGAGTGCAATCTTTCCGTTGTCACATTACACAAGCCACCAATCCTGATGAATTAAAGTTTGCTAAAACAATAAAACAAAACTACTTAATGAATTAAATACATGCAGCACCTTCTTACAGCTCTTGTATCTTCGATTTGGGTGTGTCTTGTGCTGCCTTCTTGACTGAATTCGTCCTTCTCTTCTGTTCGGTCTTTAGGTTTTCGAACTTCCGAATCTCCGAACTTTCGAACTCTTAATGCGTCTGGTCTAAGGGGTATTTATAGTTTGTGTCTGAGGGAAGATGCGGCGCATCTACTTAAGTAGATGCGGCGCATGTACTTAACTTCGCGTGGGGTCCAAGATTATAATATTCAGGAATATTCGTACACCGCCAGAAGATGCGGCGTAACTCTTTATTAGATGCGGCGCATGTCCTCTTGTATCTTGGATCGTATCTGGTGATATCTTGATAGAGATGCGGCGCATGTTGATAGTGAGATGCGGCGCATCTGGAGCAGAATTGACTTGATCTTGTCCATGTCAGTAGACTTCCACTTTATGTACGTTTTGCTCCATTATTAGTCCAAAATCGCCAAGTTTCACCAAATGCTTGTTTTTACCTGAGAATTACAAAAGTAAACAATTAAGTATCAATCCTCATACATAATATAGTAAAACAAGTCAAATAAATAGGATAAATGATAGTAATAAAATGTACTTATTTGAGTTCATCAAATATCCCCCCACTTGAACTTTACTTGTCCCCAAGTAAACCTTAGATTAAATCTCATGAAAATGTATCCTAAAAGATGTTAGGATTTATTTTTATATTTAAGCATGTATTCGTTCATTTCATAATCACACAACTAAACACTTAACGAATTAGAAGTAAAATAAAATATTTTGATAAAAGCAAATCTAATCGTTTAACTGTCCAGTCGCGACGAATATTCTATCATAAGCTTGGCAAGTATACACATCTCCACCACTAAAGCTAAGGAATAACAAGTCTAAAGCGGTAAAAAGGGTTTTTAGGCTTAAGGGTTAATTATTCTTATTTACACTATCGATCTCAAATTCCAGAAAAGGCGACAAAATCACAAATACATGATCGAATCCACGAACACGATACTTGCAATTGCTCAAATCCTTAACTCGAATAGGCTAAAGATAGGTCCAAACTTCACCAATAATAATATATCAAAAAGGGCGACAAAATCATAAATACATAGCCGAATCCACGACTACGATACTTAAGATTGCTCAAATCCCTAATCTCAATAAATCAAAGGTTTGGTTGGATAAAGAATAGTAAAGGGTATGGATAATTTTTGGGATATAAATTGGTGTAAAAATAAAAAATAAACAAAAACAAATAAATTAAAATCCTAAGTGTGGTTAATCACTATCCCAACCATCCCATGAATAAGACTCATATCATTGAATAACTCACGCTTTAACACTTGAAACACACGCTTTAGGTAGACACGAATTATACTCAACAAAATCTTAATCAAAGAATAAACCTTAATTGGCATTCCCATAACTGCCAATTCCCATTCAATCCATAGATATAGTACAACAAATAGTGGCCATATGAACCACTTACATAACTTTACATTGTTGGCTTAAAATAAACTTCCAACACTCCTTTTTTCTTTTCTTTTCTCATTTTTTCGAATTTTTTTTTTTTTTTTTTTTTTTTTTTTTTTTTTTTTTTTTTTTTTTTTTTTTGAAACATAAACATAGATGTGTAAAATTTCACCACATCACTACAACTTTCTTTCCGGATAATTTTTCTATACTTTTCATACTTTCAGAAATAATGGTAAATAGTGAAAGTAGTAAACACACGAAAAATAAACTCCAAAATATACAATATTTACTTTCACTCCAATTGCATTGTGCAATTTCCCGACCTAACCATAGATAATGAATTACGCACGCGAACACAGGTAATGTAAGGAAACACACTCTGCCTATAGCAATTAACCAACCACGGATTCTAATCTACAGGGTAGGCTAAGGTGTAAGGGTGTAACGAAACATTTTAAACATAGGTGTAAGAAACGAAAGGAATGGCTCTGAGGGTTTTTCTAAGGGTATCTTACTCTAAAAATGAGAGTAACAAAAGGGTTTATACGGGGGTTAACTAACCAGTGTAGTTAGTTAATAACACATAACATATAAAGGCTATTTGGTGTAATCCTAGAATTTTTACCAAGTTAGACAAGTCATTCCAATTATATCAATAATACTCATTATGGTGGTCTCGAATAGTATACAAGCCAAGTTCTAAAGTTTACAAGTCACCGGCACACTCATAGATTTGTGAATTTTGGAAAAAATCACAATTTTTGAAAATAACGTCATGTGTGCAGTTATGTAACTTAGATCTTAAACAAAAACATGCTAAAAAATTTTAAGTTTGATATATTAAGCACAATTTAAGCATAATTTTTGAAAAAGTTTAGGACAAGTAAGTGTTAAGTGTTCTAATTCTCCTATCCCCCCACTTAAGTTAAACAACGTCCTCGTTGTTTGTATAAAAGGTTAAAAACTGGAAAATAAAAAGAATTAGAACAGAAAACTCCCCTGAGATTTGCTCGGTATGATCCTCCATTTGTGTAAGAGCAAAAATCATCTTTCTTGTGGATTAGAACGTTAAAGCTTCATACTTGATGTATCCACAGGAAATCCAGAAAACTATAATACCACCAACACTTTAAAACACACCTAAGATAAGAAAGGTTCAACTTGCATAATACATTAGTAGTTAGATAAAAATAAAACTTAAAAATTAAAACTGAAAATCATCAGGTCAGTCGATGCGCCGTATCTTATTGAAGAAGATACGCCGTATCGAGCCTGGAATTAATACGGATCAGAATAAAGATGCGCCGCATCCTTAACCAGGGATGCGCCGCATTAAAATAAACTGATAAATAGTTTTAAATTCGAAAATAGAAAATGCAGAAAAATAAAATAAGATATGACCATTTGCAGGAGATGCGTCGCATCTCAGAATTGAGATGCGCCGTATCCTCAGCGGCCTGAACTGACTCGATACAAAATCAGAAAATAAAATAAAAGATAAGCATGGGTTGCCTCCCACGAAGCGCTTGTTTTTGTTCGAGTCACGAGCCTGACTCCACCCTTATTTACCGCGTAATAGGGTATTCTTCCCCCCACTTGGGGTCAAGTGCGGGTGATAGTAGCAATAAACACGAAAAGAGTGTAAATTTGCTAGTAAAGATGGAAGAAATAAATAAAAATCATACCTTAGCAATATATGTACATCTTTTCTACTCTTACCCGGTTTGGTTGATAAATTGGATGACTTGACCATCACATCTGAAAGAGTAGTATGTTGAGGAAAAATGAGTCTCCTTTCTTCTTGGTTAGTCTCGTTGGTAGTAAGGCGTCCCTTGACTTCTGCAGAAGATGAGAAAGGGTCTTTGGCAAGTAAAAGTTCGAGTTCCTCTACAACCTTCATAGGGTCTAAATCATCATCTTCATCAATCATTGCAGTGTTTAAGAGCTCAGCACCAAACTCTTCTTCGAGCTCCACCAAATACGGGTTGATCACAGGTGCTTCAATAGGTAGTGTAATAGATTTCACCTCATCATCTTTTTGTTTTGCAACCTGTTTAGGAAAACTAGCAAGATTATTAGTAACGGGATTAATAATATTAAATAAATTTGTACCACTTTGTATTGTAAGTGACTCCAATTCATCGTGTGAATCTCCATCTTCAACTAGTGGTCTTTCTATTTTAGCATCGTCCCGAATTTCATCCTTAAATAAGTAATCCCAGATTTCTTCAAAATCCCTCGTTGGGTCAAAATCTGGTTGAGGTATGTCATCATAAACTATGGCGTCAATTGGTTCGAAATCAAAATTAGAATACTTTTCATCTTCATCCGTTGGATTGTCTAATGGTGGTAATACGATTGCAGAATATTCTTCAACGTAGGGTTCCGTATACACATCATCTTGTTCAATCTCCGAGGAAAAAGTACTATCAATAACAATTGCCGGAATTGGTTTCACGGTATATGAATCTTCTTCATCATCATTTGACATACACCAAGTGTGTTGAAACGGCAACCTATTTCTTTCTTTCTTTAACTTTTCTCGTCCAAGAATCAAGTATTCTTCCATAGTGATTTCTTTCGTTTCAATGACTTGTGCACCATATCTTGCTCTCTCCCAATCGTATATCCCATAATTGCTCAAGGCTCTTTCCTCTTCAAATCTGATATATTCTTCCATTGTAATATCCGGATCGTCCATCTTCCTGAAATAAAACTTACTCGTGCAAAAGAAGGGTGAAACGATCAAAGTAAAATAAAAGCTTCTGATATCTGCTGTTGATGCGCCGTATCCAATAAATGGGATACGCCGTATCTTAATACGTTAAAAATAAGTCAAACTTTTATTAAGAAAATAGATACGCCGCTTTAGAAATTAGAATGCGCCGTATCAATTTTAATTAATCAAAAATCAATTTATCTAATTAAAATTAAATGCGTCGTATTAACGAAAGTTAATGCGCCGTATTTTCGTTACGTTTAAAAATAAAAGATTTTTGATTCAGTAAGATGCGCCGTATCGACAGAGATCGATACGCCGTATCTGTTTAATAATTCGCAAACTGTTTTTAATTAAAATAATAGATACGCCGTATCTGCGAAAGCAGATGCGTCGTATGGCGTTTAACGTTCAGAGAAAATTTTTATCAAAACAGATACGCCGTATCTACAAAAGCAGATGCGTCGTATTACTTTATCGCTTAGAAAAATTTTCTTGTTAAAAACAGATACGCCGTATCTTGGGGAAAAGATGCGTCGTATCGAATTAATTAAACGCGTTGTATATAAAAAAATTAAACGCAATACGCCGTATCTGAGAGATCAGATGCGCCGTATCGTTTGATTTAGCACAGTACAACGATAGCAGAACAGAAAAATACGAAAAATAAAAACAAAAATTAAACACACAAACAAAAATAAAACACACAAAAATAAAAGAAAACAATTAACACACAATACAACAAGTATGCAAAATAGTACAATGATGCAATTAATCTAATAAAAAGAAAAACCTAATTAAAATACTAATCAAATTAACAGAAAATAACAATTCACTCCCCGGCAACGGCGCCAAAAACTTGATGCGCGTGATGTGTCGTTGCGGTTTAGCAGTTTTAATGCCTACTCAAGTTTTAAATTTATATTTAGCCGACTTATCAATAACACACACACTTAACGAGCAGTGTACCCGGTCAGTATGAAGATAATGGTAAGTAGAGTGTCGATCACTAAGAGTGGAACGTATAATCTCGTTAATCTAATCAGTATTTTAATATCCTAACGCAAGGGGGTTTCAGCCTGAGAGACTGGCACAGTTTTGTTTGCAATTAAATAATAAAATAAACAGATAGGCACGAATCAGCAAGTAGCACACACGTACACAGATAGATACTTGAGACAATAAGAGGGCTGTCCTTATGATTAAGTAGATTGTCACTTGTTTTATTGATAGCTTTATATGAAGTGTATGTAATTAACCCTTTCTCGTTGGTCCTATTCTCATCGGCGAGTAAACCCTTAATGACGACTTATGTCTAAAAGTTATTCCTAAGTGATCAATTTAGAAACAACCGTGGGAGCCACACCTTGTCCCGCAGTCGGGTGCCCGCAAGCCACTAATAAACACAGAGGTGGTCAATGCACTAATAAGTAGTAACCAAAGACATCAACATATAAACTTTAATTGATGGGAAAGCAAGTATTAAAGGGAGTGCAATCTTTCCGTTGTCACATTACACAAGCCACCAATCCTGATGAATTAAAGTTTGCTAAAACAATAAAACAAAACTACTTAATGAATTAAATACATGCAGCACCTTCTTACAGCTCTTGTATCTTCGATTTGGGTGTGTCTTGTGCTGCCTTCTTGACTGAATTCGTCCTTCTCTTCTGTTCGGTCTTTAGGTTTTCGAACTTCCGAATCTCCGAACTTTCGAACTCTTAATGCGTCTGGTCTAAGGGGTATTTATAGTTTGTGTCTGAGGGAAGATGCGGCGCATCTACTTAAGTAGATGCGGCGCATGTACTTAACTTCGCGTGGGGTCCAAGATTATAATATTCAGGAATATTCGTACACCGCCAGAAGATGCGGCGTAACTCTTTATTAGATGCGGCGCATGTCCTCTTGTATCTTGGATCGTATCTGGTGATATCTTGATAGAGATGCGGCGCATGTTGATAGTGAGATGCGGCGCATCTGGAGCAGAATTGACTTGATCTTGTCCATGTCAGTAGACTTCCACTTTATGTACGTTTTGCTCCATTATTAGTCCAAAATCGCCAAGTTTCACCAAATGCTTGTTTTTACCTGAGAATTACAAAAGTAAACAATTAAGTATCAATCCTCATACATAATATAGTAAAACAAGTCAAATAAATAGGATAAATGATAGTAATAAAATGTACTTATTTGAGTTCATCACCGATTGAAGACAAGCCCGGATCCATTTCCTCCATTGCGAACCAAAACCAAGTTGAGATTGGTGTTGAGGTAAAAACCTGCAACTCCTTCGGAGATGGAGTTGATTCTTCCGGACAAGGTCTTGCTCAAGTTTCGAAGTACCTATAAACAAGAGACACTCACGTTAGGCTCGCCCCAGGTGTTATCCCAGGACCAAGCTCCTGTGTGAGAGTAAGTATTGGGTAGTCCGAAAGGTTAAATAATGATTAGGATTAAATGCGAGTCTTCGGAGATGGAGTTGATTCTTCCGGACAAGGTCTTGCTCAAGTTTCGAAGTACCTATAAACAAGAGACACTCACGTTAGGCTCGCCCCAGGTGTTATCCCAGGACCAAGCTCCTGTGTGAGAGTAAGTATTGGGTAGTCCGAAAGGTTAAATAATGATTAGGATTAAATGCGAGTGGTGAAAAGTTGTTGAAAGTAGTAAATGAGCTGGGTATTTATACTACCCAGCTTTGGTACCTGAAATGGTAGCGACGGATTTCCTGGAGATATGTCATAGACATGATCCCCTGAATCCTGGGGTGGCGGCGGTCATTCTGCTGTTGCCATCTGTCCAAAGGGCAATGCCACCTGTCCTACTGCTAAAGGTTTCCATGGACGAAGAGGCTGTGTGCTCTCCGACCTTTCTTCCAAAGGTCCCAATGTCGTTCGGACTTCTGGGCAAGATAGGTCGTCCGGACACATACGCCAACATGTCCCCCCAGTATCATAGTATCGGTTATGCCGATGGTGTGATACTTTGTGAAAATTTTAGAATTCCATTTTAGTATTTCCGGAGGGCTTAATCCGTTAGATTTGAATACGTTGGGCGCCATGCATAACCCGCTAAAAGTCATTATTGTTTCGTTTTAAGGATCGCTGTTGTTTTTACTGGGGTCATCGGATTCTGACACGTGTACGTGTGTCTATCGAGTGAGTGAGATAGTGCCACATCAGCGCCTGACAAGGCGCGACGTTTCACGCTTCTCATTTTCACCTATAAATAGAGTCATTTGTATCATTTTTACCACCGTAATTATTTGTTTTCTTTCGAAACGCCTTTCGGTAGCACTTTTCCGATCGAATATCTTAAATCAATCTGAGCGATTTCTGCACAAGTCATTCGTCCCAAGAGGTACGTTCCGCATCATCCATACGTTGTATTTTTGCTGTTCGGCTATATCCCCTTCTCCCTCGGTTAGGCCATGTCGAATTCTCCCGTTACAATTCATGAAGAGGATACTCAAGAAGTTGGGGAATTTTTACCCAAGTTTAACATTCAGAAATATCCCTCCCGCATGGACGAAGCGGCAGTGACTTTGGTGACACTAGAATTTGGTATACTGGAGGACCTACATCCGAGGCCACCTCCAGAGGGTATGACTATGGATGAACTTCCGGATGATGCGATAGGTTTGTATCTGGAGTATTTCTATGAGGGTGGTCTCAGCGTCCCCTTTTCTACTTTTTTGCTAGATGTCATTAGATATTACAAGGTCCATATATCATAGTTGGTTCCGTTGGGTCTGCACCGTGTGACTCTTTTTGAGGTATATAGTAGGAGTTTGCACATCGCCCCTACCACTTCTCTTTTCCGCGCCTTCAATAAACTGAGCAAACATGGTCATTGGTTCTCTTTTGAGAAGAGAGGTGGCAAGGATAGGAGAGTTTGTTTTAAAGAGATTCTAACTTGTCTGAAGGGTTGGAAACACAATTTTTCCTGATAGACCGACGGGCCATTCCCTTCCCGATGCCTTGAAGGCATCACGATTCTGACATTCCGGATCCCTTTCCGAAGGGAGAGTTTAATGTTGAAGATGCCGAACGGTTGTCTGAGAATGTGATTGAGTTGATTCAAATTCCTCCGGGCTTTCTTTACGCTGTTGGGTTAACTTCTCATTGGGAGCATCCCGGTTACCGGGCGGCGCTTAGAGATGCCGAGGGAAAGGGTATAGCCTTTGTTTTTGCATTTCCTATATGTTAATGTGTATATGCGTGCTTATTTCCGACCAACTTATACTTTTGATTTCTTACAGCTTTGACCATGTCGGAATACTTGATCAAACCCAAGGTCCGAAAGGGGGCATCAATGACTAAGGGAGATAAATATTGTGAGGGCCAGTCCCACGAACTGCATGTGACTACACCGGCTCCATTGAATGCTGACATTCCGGCTAAGATCGATGAGCTGAAGAGGGTTGAAGTGCCTGATGATCGAGTGTTGGAGGCGAAGCATAAAAAGCAAGAGCAAGCTGCTGCTTGACAGGCTCTGAAAGCCTAGCAGGGAGTGGGGGTCAGCAAGACAAAGATACGCGTCCAGCGTGGAGAAGGTTGAGGTGGTGTAGTCCGTCCGGCTAAACGGAGCAAGCCAATAGAGGATATCCACGTGGTGGATTTGGATTCTTTGGAGCCCATTCCTGCTCCTGCCCCTATTCGATCATTGCGTCCGGACGAGACGAGGAAGCAGCCGGAGATCAATGAGGGTGCAAACCCCCAATTTGGAGCTGCTGACACTGGTAAGCTACTCGGACGAGTTTATACGTGCATTTTTCACTTCCCCCCCTCTTTTATATATACATATATATATATATATATATAGTATATATATATATATATACCCCCCTCTTATATATATATATATATATATATATATATAGAGTGTAACTTTATTTTCAGAACCCTGTTAAGTGCGAGAACTGCGAGAACCCTCTTTTTTACTCCTAATAATACATAAGGTATATCATGTCAATGCATAATGGCAGTTTTGAAAATATATGTAACTTAATTTAATAGAAAAAATTAAATGAGGGGCAAAATGAGAATTTAATTCTTCCATAAAAAAGGGTTATATACCAAAAACGGTTTATCTATTTTTATTATTTTCAGATCTCTCTCTCTTTCCTCTACGATCTTCTCTCAATCCCTGCCGCCACAAACAAAACCCATGCAACTTTTTTTCTCTGTATCAAAATTAAACCACCCCGAACCTCCATGATCATGAAAGAAAACCCAATGTTTTTCGAAGATCAGTTTCAATAAGATGATTATTCGGTTGTTATTATAAATAGGGAATGAAGATTTATAAAACGGGAGAAGGCTAAGGAGAGGAATATGGCTATCGGGTGAGTTTTATTAGTTTTTTTTTGTCCTATCGGTTTTCCAAATTCATTTTTCAAATTGTTATTTTCTTTTTCAGGCTTATATGGCTATTGTTCTTTGCAGGCTACCATCACGAACACAGATCTTAAATTATCTTCGTGTGGTAGAGGATGATGGGTTGATTTAAATCATCGGAAGAAACAATCATCTGTTTGTGGCGGCAAATTTTAAAGCAAAGGTATAGCAGATATTATTTTGATGTTCTCCATTTTCATATGTGGGTCGGCCATTTTAATTGTCAATTTGAAGAACATGTTGAATGGATAATTTATGTGTATAAGATTGGCTAAAAAGATTGAAAAATCAAAACTTATATGGAGGGGTTTATTTATTAGTTTAACAACTTATTAAAATGAGGTAATGATGTTTTAAAAAAAAATTGATTTTTTAAGTGCTTTATTCATGAACAGTTTGTATGATTTTGGGATCTTTGTGCATATTTTTTTCTTAAAATATTCTGTGTTGCATTTATAAAAATTTGTGTTGCATTTGTTTATCTTTTGTTTGACATTAGAAAACATACATGTTTTCTATGAACATTTATGCTTAGGCAGTATGTTTATTAAGATGTATGGTAAAAAACATACATGTTTTCTATGAACATGCATGTTTATCTATTAGCTTTATTAAGGTGTATGGAAAAAACATAAATGTTTTATATGAACATGCATCTTTAGCCATTATGTTTATCAAGGTGTATGGTAAAAAAACATACATGTTTTCTATGAACATGCATGTTTATCTATTAGCTTTATTAAGGTGTATGGTAAAAACATACATGTTTTCTATGAACATGCATCTTTAGCCATTATGTTTATGAAGGTGTATGGTAAAAAAACATACATGTTTTCTATGAACATGCATGTTTATCTTTTAGCTTTATTAAGGTGTATGGTAAAAACATACATGTTTTCTATGAACATGCATGTGTTATCCTAGTTGTGATTAAATTTCGTTTTCTATTTGTTTGTGGTTTAATTGTTTTTGTGTATTATTCTTTCAGATTATTGAAGATGATGATTGATGATGTACCCTCCGAGCATGTCGAAGGACTCCCCTTCGAGCCTGTAGAAAGCCCTCCCTTCGGAGGCCCAGGTTAATCTCCTAACACGTTTCATTGGCGTAAAACCATTCGTCTACGAAATGGTTACCATGTGGGAACCCGCCAATTGAAGCCCTAAGCCCTTCGGGGTATCCCTCTTGAAGGGACTACAACGGAGAACCCTCTTGACCTGGTCATACCCACGTCTCCTCTTCCTTTAGGCCTTCCCGCCAAAATAGAGATCGTGAGCCACAAAGCCCTAGCGGTTACTACAAATCATGGGACGCCCCCATGATCTCCGAACAAGGTGCAACCGCCCACTAAGTCCTATTTCTCCCCTATAAATAGCTTAGTCAGGCCAAGACGATGTAAGTTAACTTCACTCTCTCAATTTACGACCTACTTATCATCACACATACTTACTCGCACGCCGGAGGTGGTTCGCAGGGTCCAACCCCTGCACAATCACTTAACGTAGTGTCTTGGTATTTCTTATTTCAGGTTAAAGACAAGCTTGGCGCAACCTCAACACCCCATAAATCCTTTGATCATCATCGAAGGCCTGGTCGTGCAATTATTTGTACAATCAGTGGCGCTATCCGTGGGACCGCTACAATTGGTCTCGTTAATTCCAAGCTTATAACCAACCAACCACTTTCACTGTATATCCTGCATGGATCAAGGGAGAGAAGATACTCCCCCACCGGGTTTCTCGACCTTGGCGCCGATACCAATCAATGACTCTAACAACCTTCCCCCAATAACCGCCTCCACGTTCACAACACGTTCTCACCCAGAAACAACACCCAACCATCATGCTTCGACATCAGCCAATCTGGAGCCCATTATTAGCCCAGCCTTTGTCGAAGCCAACCACGAAGTGTTGGAATCCCTCCTAAGGGCTCGTAAGAGGCAAGTCAGGAATGCTGAGATGCGAAGGGAGTTGGAATACTCAAGTGATGAGTATGATGAAGAAATGGAGATGGAACCTAGGCCTCCGACCCAAGGAGCAACTCTATCGGCCTTAAGGATTGGGTCTCCAGTCAGTCGAAGGCTAAGCAAAAGGTCCGTTGGTTTCGAAGGAGTCCCCGAGAGGGCTCCGACAAGGAGAGAAGGGGCGGTTACCGAAGGCTCTAACGGTAGGAGCCAACGAAGGGAAGAAGTGGGGGTGACTTTGCCTCTATTGCTAGCAGCTCATCTTGGAAGGACTGAAGCTGGGGTTCCATTGCAGCCTTCTCACGCATCAGGCGTAGAAGGCAATCTGCCTACAATTAATATGGGAGGAAGTCTTCCTCCCAATGGTATGTACCCCTCGTTCCATACTCAGTCTTATCCTCAAAATTTATATCCTCCAGTAAATGGATAGCCTAATAACCCAAGCCTCCCTCAAACTTTTGGGAGAATACCCTTCGGGCACCTTATGGCGTACCCTCCGTATGCCATGGGAAACGGTAATCCATTTGCCATGAATACACCTTATCAGTCCTACCCAAGTCAAACTCCTATGGGAATGCCCCCAAACAACAATCCCTATAATACTGTTCCCATGTATGCACCACCTTACAATTGTTTATACTCAGACCCTATGGGTTCAGCTACACCCTTCGTTAGGTGGATAGAAGATTACCCATTGCCTGATGGGTTGAAAATGCCTTAGCACATTGGGACTTATGATGGGAAGGGGGATCCAAACTATTTCTTACACTTGTTCGAAGGGGCTATCAAAATGCAAAAATGGGTTATGCCGGTGGCTTGTCACATGTTTACATACACCCTACGGGATTCTGCTCGTATTTGGTGGAATGGGCAAAAGCCCGGTAGCATCGTCAATCTTGATGATCTCAAGGCTAAGTTTCGGTCACACTTCAGTCAGCAAAAGAAGTTCACAAGGACTCATTTAACGGTGCACAACATCAAACATAAGGAAAACGAAAGCACAAGGGCCTTCGTTACTAGGTACACCGATGAGACTTTGCAGATTTTGGGTCTTTATGAAGATCAGCGCATTTCGGGTTTTGTACGTGGCCTTCGAAATCGGAGTTTGGTGGAATTCTTATCCACTGACCTTCCGACAACTTACAAAGGGTTAATGGAAAAGACGTATACTTGGATCAAAGCGAAAGAGGTATCCACTAATGAGGCTCCGATAGACAGAGACAACAACAACAAGTTTTCGAAGCATTCTTCGTGGGAAGGGTCAAAGAACAAGAACAAGAACAGAGATAGGTTTTCTCCGTACAACAAAGGCCCCAACCACGGTTTGTTAAGCAGTCTAACCAAGTCTCCAAAGGAAATACTTGCTACGGAGAGGGCTGCTAAGGCCTTCGAAGCACCCCCTCGTATGACAAGTAAGGGCAAAGACAGGGATACCAACAAGTATTGTCACTTTCACGAAGATTATGGTCATGATACGAACAGTTGTAGAGAGTTAAAAAAACAAATAGAAGAAGCTGTGAAGTCCGGGCAATTGGCACACTTGGTAAAGGGTATAAAGAAGGGAAAGGAAAAGATAACCGACACTCAATTGGCTAAAAATACTACTCCTCTCGAAGCCCCAATACTCATGGTTCGTTGGGGCGAAGCCAGCTTGAAAAGGAAGGTAACGGAGCAGGAGAGTAATGCAGTGGGGGAAGTAACTTTTCCTCCTCTTACGGGCCTAGTCCCTTCAAATGATCCGGTAGTCATCAAAGTCCTCATTTCCAACCGAGAAGTGAATAGAGCCTATATGGACTGTGGAAGCTCCTCTGAAATCATTTATGAGCATTGTTTTCTTAAACTCAAGCCTTCGATCAGGTCGCAGCGGGTTGATTCGAAGATACCTTTGGTAGGATTTTCTGGTGAGCATTCGTGGCCTCTGGGAGAAGTTCCGTTGGAAATAACAATTGGAGAAGGCAAGCTCGCAAGGACAGAAACCCTCATGTTCGCTATTGTAAGGTCCAACTCTCCTTACAACTTGCTGATAGGAAGGACCGCCATGCAAAAGATGGGTATCGTAGTCTCCACTATACATGCAGCGGTAAAGTTCCATACACCTTATGGGATAGGAACCGTGTTCTCCAGTTACAGTCAAGGACAAGTGGGAGACAGTGGCAAAAAAATTAGGGAAAGTCCGGAGGAGTCTCTGAAGGCTATTCTAAGCTGTACGGATGCCGAAGAGCGTATTGTGATAAATGAGCTCTATCCAGAGCAAACGGTGGTAATCGGAAAGCAACTCCCTGCTAACTTCAAAGCAGACCTGGAGAAGCTACTCAAAGCCAACAAAGATGTGTTCGCATGGACATATTCAGACATGACAGGAGTTCCCAGGACTCTTATGATCGATGGCAAGCCCTTCGGCACAGAACATAAGATTAATGAGTTCAAGCACATTGAACCAATTAAGCAGAAGCGACGAAGCCTGGCACCAGAAAGAAATGCAGCTGCTTGCAAAGAGGTGGATGAGCTTGTGCGAGCAAGAATTCTCAGGGAAGTGAAATACCAAACTTGGGTTGCCAACCCAGTCATGGTAAAGAAAAGTGACGGAGGGTGGCGTATGTGTGTTGATTTAACCGACATCAATAAAGCTTGCCCGAAGGACTGCTACCCTCTACCAGAAATCGATTGGAAGGTCGAATCTCTCTCGGGGTTCCGTTTTAAATGTTTTCTGGACGCCTACAAAGGGTATCACCAAATACAAATGGCGGAGGAAGATGAAGAAACGACATCCTTCTACACAGGAAAGGGTGTCTATTGCTATAATAAAATGCCCTTTGGTCTGAAGAACGCAGGGGCAACTTACCAACGGTTAGTAGATAAAGCCTTCCACAAGCAAATTGGGAGGAACTTGGAAGCCTACATTGATGACATAGTAATAAAAAGCAGAACCGAAGAGGATCTCCTCTCCGACATCCAAGAGACCTTCGATCAATTACGGGCAATCAACATGAAGCTTAACCCTAAGAAGTGTTCCTTTGGCATAGAGGATGGACAATTCTTGGGGCATTTGATCACTAAACAAGGGATTAAAGCTAACCCTTCGAAGGTAAAAGCCATCACTGACCTTCAAGCTCCGAAGTCACTAAAAGAAGTTTAAAGCCTCAATGAGAAGCTTGCGGTACTTAGCAGGTTCCTATCGAAAGGGCCAGATCGGTCTCTACCATTCTTCAAAACACTCAAGGGGTGTACAGATAAAAAGACTTTCCAATGGAGTTATGAGGCGGAAGCAGCCTTCGAAAACATAAAGGAATTCATGGAAATCTTACCAACACTTACAGCCTCAATCAAAGGCGAAGTGTTGTTCATGTACATTGCGGCATCATTCAAAAGCATCAGTGCGGTGCTCTTAGCCGAAAGGGAGAAGAAACAAGTCCCTATATACTTCGTTAGCAGGGTTCTGCAAGGAGCTGAATTAGACTATCCGGAGTTGGAAAAGCTAATCCTAGCCTTGGTTTATGCTGTAAGGCGCCTTCGAAGGTACTTTCAAGCTCATCCCATCACGGTATTGATTGACAAGCCTATTAGGCATATACTGTCGAAGCCTGAGAAATCAGGAAGGGTAGCTAAATGGGCTATCAAATTGGGAGAACACGAGATAGAGTACAAGGGTCGAAACTCCGTCAAAGGTTAGGTACTTGCAGACTTTCTGGCTGAAACACCTTTCAAACCTAGCCAAGATAAAGAAATTCCTAAGGAGAAGCCACCAAAGGTGAAGGAGGGGTGGAAATTGTAAACAGACGGAGCCTCAAGTTCTGATGGTTCAGGAGCAGGTTTAATGCTAGTTAGTCCGGAAGGAAAGGAATACACTCACGCATTGCGTTTCGAATTCGAAGCTACCAACAATGATGCCTGATTGAACAAATATTCGTCAACCAAGCCTTCGATGGTGATCAAAGGAATAATGGGGTGTTGAGATTGAGCCAAGCTTGTTCTTAACCTGAAAATAAGAAATACAAAGACACTACGTTAAGTGATTGCGCAGGGGTTGGACCCTGCGAACCACCTCCGGCGTGCGAGTAAGTATGTGTAATGGTAATGTAGGTCGTAAATTTAGAGAGTGAGGTTAACTTGAAAATTACTTCGAAATTACTTACATTGTTCTTGGCCCGACTATGCTATTTATAGGTGAGAAATAGGACATAGTGGGCGGTTGCACATAGTTCGGAGATCATGGGGGCGTCCCATGGAAAGTGGTAACCGCTAGGGCTTTGTAGCCCACGATCTCTGTTTTGGCGGGAAGCCAAAGGATAGAGGAGACGTGGGTTTGACCAGGTCTGGATGATCCTTCGTGTTAGTCCCTTCGTCAGGAATACCCCGAAGGGCTTAGGGCTTCGATTGGCGGATTCCCACATGGTAACCATTCGCAGGCGAATGGTTTTACGCCAATGAAACGTGTTAAGGAGATTAACCTGGGCCTCCGAAGGGAGGGCTTTCTACAGGCTCGAAGGGGAGTCCTTCGACCCGTTAGGAGGGTACATCATCAAGCCCCCCAGTCGAAGGCGATATATACGTACGAGTATAAATTGCTTTCGACTCAAAAAACCTTATACACTCTATCCCATTTATCACAAATTCGGACGAAATGAAGATAAGTGCTTTAAATAAATTCAAATGCAAGAAGTAGTATTCTATCCTTCTGATTTTAAAAAATAAAAAGGAATACGTCTAACTGAATTCCGCATTAAATGCAAACCATCATTATCCGGCCACTTGCAAACCCTTAATTGCTACTTCTTTGGTAATCGCAAAACGTCATTTCAAATTTAGCATCCATTTGAAATCCGCTTAGATAGTAAAGAAGTGTACACGTGTTCGGTTATGATCAAAGATTTCATGAGTATTTAATCTTCGTCATGTTAAACCCTAGAATACTTTTACCTCCGCCCAAAATATACACAACTCTGTGTCATTGTGCTTCCATTGGAATCTAAAAGGTAAAATTCAGCCATTTTCTTTGCTCTCCTTACTTTATTTATGAGTATGGCTGCCAAACGAATAATTAAAGAACAAACTTGTACCTTGTCGAAACAAGCATTGTCTGATTTTCTGAATGATTATCCCATACCCTTGGAATATAAAATCATGCTTCCCAGTAAGAAGCAAAGTATTTTTGATGCTCCGAAAGGATTTGTAGGCTTATATGTGCATGCGTTTACGCAATCAAACTTTAGGATTCCCATCCACCCTCTTATTTTGGAGTTTTTGCAATATTACAAGGTGCACATTTCAAGGTTTAATCCATTTGGTTTAGCCAAGTTGACAACTTATATTGTGATGTGCAAAGCGTATGGTTTTGAGCCTTCATTGACTGTGTTTAGAGGCTTTGCCAATCTCTATCCTGGTGGAGATTGGGTAACTATTGCAAAAAGGAGTGAGTATGATGTCCCACACCTATTGACTAAACCTTTTTCGAATATTCGAAATTGGAAAGGTCAATTTTTTTATATTGAGAGTACCATCATACCCCCGAATATCCTGAGCTGTTGGCCGAAGGGAATAGGTTTGATGAAAAACGATACAATGACCCATTACCTTATGAGGTGAGAAGTGAACCTTTGTATCAACGTCTTGCACGTCATCCAGTGGACGTACAAACGTTTCCTGAGCCCATCTTATTCATGGCTGGCATTGCTAGGAGTTGGGAAGGGTCTCCATTGCTTCCTGAAATTATTTGTGAAGGAGAAAGTATGTATAATTTCTTATTTCATAAATAATTAACTTACCTGCTGATATTCATCTCTTTTCCTTTGTCTTGTGCAGAAATGGCTTTTCGAAACTTTGTCGTGGCTGGAGGTGCCAAAGAAGTTAGCTTTATGCCAAGGGACCCTCAAAATACAAGTTACGGAGCAGGATCTCCTTCCATTTCTGTTAATAATAATGATGTTGATATCTCTCCACCCAAGCCCCTTGCTGTGCTTCCCCCAGTCAAAGCAGTTGGTACTGAGGAAGCCCCCCAGGTAGTGGAGGACATTGGTGATTCTGATGATACCCCTTCCGGAGGTGATCAGCTCAGGATTGTTGGGTCCTCCGGCATCGCTGATAGAGTTCGGACTAGAAAAGGTACTAGTGCCAAGGCTGCAAAGGCTGTCCCCAAGAGAAAATTGAACATTCCTACCCCGACTTCCCGAACCACCAAGCAAAAAACAGAGAAGTCTCGTGGGAAGACCATCATGTATGCTCCGGAAGGACTGGCCGATGAAGATGACATATCTGGTAAGTGGAAATTCTTCCAGCCTCCTTTTTTTTTTTTTTTTTTTTTTTTTTTTTTTTTTCGTAATATTGCGTGTTTGGTTTACATTGCTTTTGTATTTAAGGTTTGCCAGATACGAAGGAATTGCCCAACTCTCTCTCCTGCCGCTTGCTTGTTGAGAATGTTACTCCTGCCTCATGGAGGAAGAAAATGAATGAAATGTCCATTGAAGAACTATGTGATCTCAACGACAAGAGTTATATCCGACAAGCAATGCTGGATAGTCATCTGAGCTTTCGCACCAGGGGATTGCTTAATAGGGTCCAGGAAGCGAAGGAGGAGGTTGCTGCTGTTGTTGCCAGAGAAAAGGAGAGGGAGAAAAATTATGCTGAATTGGAGAAGAGATGCGACGAAGCCATGGAGAACTTTGAGAAACATCCAAGGTATGAGGCTCTTCAAGACAGGATTGATAGTCTTGAAAAACAGCTTAAGGAGTCACAGGCAGAATGCGGTAGGTTACTTCTTGAGGAGGCTAAGGTTGTAGGCTATGAGAACCAGGTGAGTGCCCTGGAATCCAAGTGTACTGGGTTGGAGGCTGAGAGAACTAGACTAGTGGAGCAGGATGCTAAACGTTGTCAGGAGGTTGACAGGTTGAAGGTTGAATGTCAAAGGTTGAGAAAAGATAGGGCTGAGGTCGTATCGAAGGTTGTTCCCTATATTGCTATGGAATTATATCACAGCGATGAGGTGGGAGTGGTTGTGGGTAAACTGGTGAATGCAGCCATATTTCATGGCAAATGCACAACTTTGGAAGAGATTGCCGAAACTAAGAAACCCGTTGTGCTTTCAGATGTGCCATATTATCGCCCAAATTCCGTTCAGGAGTATGATGAAGCTGGTAATGCCTTCACCACTGCAGTTTACCCCTTTCTTGCCGAAGCAACCAAAGATCCTTCAGCCTCCATCGAAGATCTCCTTTCTAAAAAACCGAAAAGTATACAGCCTCCGTCTCCAACTAAAAGAACCTTGTCCGAGAAACCCAAGTCTGCGACTCATCAAGAAGATCCAAACTCTTCCATCAACAAATGAAGGCTGCCATGTTGGCAGTAATTTAGTCTGTAAGGGTGGCGTGTACCCTTTGAAACAATTTGTTTGTGCTTAAAGGCTGATGCCTTTCTTTAAGACAATTTAGTGTGCTTTTGTCAGGCTAGTGCCTGTTTGAATGGTTTGTCTGGGCTTCGTCCCATAACTTTGAACAACTGTCCTTTTTTTTGAAAATGGCTTCGCCTGTGCGTAGCCTTTATGACTCTTAATTTGGAGGAATATCCTCCTTTTTTAATGCCATGCTTATCTTCTCTTACGCTCATTATTAGAACGTAAACATACAACCTAAGGTTATAACCTTATTGTGTGTATTTTGGACCAAGATTTTATGCAATCGTATAATTTGACTGCGACAGAGGGTCGCGACCCACTCCGTCTTTATCCTTAAGTTACAGAGGGCTTCAAATACCCTAAGACTTCATAGGAAAGCTAATGTGAATTGTAATGGATGTTAATGTTATACAAGACATGTGTCTTGCTTCATCCTTCGACATTGAAACTTGTAAAGTACTTGGCTGGATAAATCTATGTTGTATAAAACGAAACAAGAGATTTTGAGGGAAAACATGTTATATCATTAAGTGGGTAGGGAGGATTACATCATTTGAAAAAATGAACACTAGACATCTACCATTAATGCTTTTTCCCATGTGAGAAGATTACGTTACATGAAATTGAAAACAACTAAATGTTTTTAAAGGGAGGTAAGTTCTTATATGTAAGACTTACGAGAGCTTGTATCATGTCCAAACTTGTTCACGACATCTTTTGTTTTCCACCTTTCGAGCTTCCACGTCTTTGTTGTCACCGTAATTCTTTTTCGACGCTGGGCTCTTTCAATTTCGAAGGATCGATTTTGACTTCGCTTGCTTTGTCGACTTAGTGGGCTTGAAACCCTTGAGTCGATACCCCTTGCCATAGAGCTGGTCATCAGTTCTCGGTGTCGGAGGAGTTCTGATGCTCCTAGGACGTATCCCCTCAAAGATCTTCCCTTCGGCTTTGTGTGGCTTCTCCAATTCTGCTGTGGAACTATTTGGATATTGCTTTTTGCTTATCACTCTTCGTTCTGCACGACGCTTTTTTGTGACAATATCTTCTTCCCTATCCGTACTTTCAATAACATCATTCGGAGGCTTTTTATAGCCTTCTATCTTTTTCTGGCCGTCCTTCGGGCTGTGCTCAGAGAATACCGTCCCTATTCCGTTGGGTGTGTGAAACTTTACTGCTGCATGTATAGTGGAGACTACTATACCCATCTTTTGCATGGCGGTCCTCCCTATCAATAAGTTGTAAGGAGAGTTGGACCCTATGATAGTAAACATGAGGGTTTCTGTCCTTGCGATCCTGCCTTCTCCGATTGTTATTTCCAGCGGAACTTCCCCTAGGGGCCACGAGCGTTCGCCAGAAAACCCTACTAAAGGCCTCTTCGAATCGACCCTTTGAGACCTGACTGCCGACGAGAGCTTTCGAAAGCAATGTTCATATATGACTTCGCAAGGGCTTCCGCAGTCCATGTAGGCTCCCCCTATTTCTTGGCTAAAAATTAGGACTTTGATGACCACTGGATCGTTCGAAGGGATCCTGCCTGAGATAGGAGAAAACGTCACATCCCTTACCTTGTTTGCTTCCGACTCCGGTACCTTCCTTTTCGAAGTGGTTTCGTCCCTGCGTATCATTAGTATGGGGGCTTCGGTAGGGTTAGTATCCTTGGCCATTTGAGTGTCAGTCATCTTTTCTTTGCCTTTCTTGATTCCTTTTACCAGGTGTGCCAATTGCCCAGATCTTACGGCCTCTTCAATTTGTTTCTTTAATTCCCTGCAACTGTTCGTATCGTGACCATTGTCTTCGTGGAAGTGACAGTACTTGCTGGTATCTCTGTTTTTACCCTTACTCGTCATGCGTGGAGGCGCTTCGAAAGCTTTGGCCGCCCTCTCTGTAGCAAGTATTTCTTTTGGAGACTTCGTTAGATTGCTCAACAAACCATGGTTGGGGCCTTTGTTGTACGGAGAGAACCTATCTCTGTTCTTGTTCTTATTCTTGGACCCTTCCCACGTGGAATGCTTCGAAGACTTGTTATTGCTATCCTTATCTATCGGAGCCCCATTAGTGGATACCTCTTTGGCTTCGATCCAAGTGTACGTCTTCTCGGTCAGGCCCTTGTAAGTTGTTGGAAGGTCGGTGGATAAGAATTCCACCAAACTCCGATTCCGAAGGCCATGTACGAAACCAGAAATACGCTGATCTTCATGAAGACCCAAAATTTGCAAAGTCTCATCGGTGTACCTAGTGACGAAGGCCCTGGTGCTTTCATTTTCTTTTTGTTTGATGTTGTGCACCGTTAAATGAGTCCTTGTGAATTTCTTTTGCTGACTGAAGTGTGACCGGAACTTAGCCTTGAGATCATCAAGATTGACAATGCTACCGGGTTTTTGCCCATTCCACCAAATACGAGCAGAATCCCGAAGGGTGTATGTAAACATGTGACAGGCCACCGGCATAACCCACTTTTGCATTTTGATAGCCCCTTCGAACAAGTGTAAGAAATTGTCCGGATCCCCTTTCCCATCATAAGTCCCGACATGTGAAGGCATTTTCAAACCATCAGGCAGTGGGTAATCTTCTATCCACCTAACGAAGGGTGTAGCTGAACCCATGGGGTCTGAATATAGACAATTATAAGGTGGTGCGTACATGGGGACTGTATTGTATGGATTGCTGTTTGGGGGCATTCCCATGGGAGTTTGGCCTGGGTAGGACTGATAAGGTGTGCTCATGGCGAACGGGTAACTGTTTCCCATGGCGTATGGAGGGTACGCCATAGGGTGGCCGAAGGGCATGCTCCCATAGTTTTGAGGGAAGCTTGGGTTATTGGGCTGTCCATTTATAGGAGGATATAAATTTTGAGGATAAGACTGAGTTTGGAACGGGGGGTACATACCATTGGGAGGAAGATTTCCTCCCATATTGATTGTAGACGGATTGCCTTCTACGCCCGACGCGTGAGAAGGCTGCAACGGAACCCCGGCTTCAGTTCTTCCAAGATGAGCGGCTAGCAATGGAGGTAAAGTCACCCCCCTTTCTTCCCTAAGCTGACTCCTACCGTTGGAGCCTTCGGCAACCGCCCCTTCTCGTCTTGTCGGAGCCCTCTCGGGGACCCCTTCGAAACCAACAGACCTTTTGCTTAGCCTTCGGCCAACTGGAGAACCAATCCTTAAGGCAGATAGGGTTGGTCCTTGGGTCGGAGGCCTAGGTTCCATCTCCATTTCCTCATCATACTCTTCACTCGAGTATTCCAACTCCTTTCGTACCTCAGCATTCCTGACTTGCCTGTTGCGAGCCCTTAAAAGGGTTTCTAACACTTCATGGTTGGCTTCGACAAAGGCTGGGCTAATGACAGGTTCTGGGTTGGCTGATGTCGAAGCATGATTGTTGGTTGTGATTTCTGGGTGAGAACGTGTTGTGAAGGTGGAGGCGGTTATTGGAGGAAGGTTGTTAGGTTCGTCGACTGGTATTGGTGTTAAGGTAGAGAAGCCCGGTGGGGGAGTATCTTCTCTCCCTTGATCCATGCCGGAATAATAGTGAAATTGGTTGGTAGGTTAAAAGCTCGGAAATAACGAGACCAATTGTAGCGGTCCCACGGATGGCGCCACTGATTGAACAAATATTCGTCAACCAAGCCTTCGATGGTGATCAAAGGAATAATGGGGTGTTGAGATTGAGCCAAGCTTGTTCTTAACCTGAAAATAAGAAATACAAAGACACTACGTTAAGTGATTGCGCAGGGGTTGGACCCTGCGAACCACCTCCGGCGTGCGAGTAAGTATGTGTAATGGTAATGTAGGTCGTAAATTTAGAGAGTGAGGTTAACTTGAAAATTACTTCGAAATTACTTACATTGTTCTTGGCCCGACTATGCTATTTATAGGTGAGAAATAGGACATAGTGGGCGGTTGCACATAGTTCGGAGATCATGGGGGCGTCCCATGGAAAGTGGTAACCGCTAGGGCTTTGTAGCCCACGATCTCTGTTTTGGCGGGAAGCCAAAGGATAGAGGAGACGTGGGTTTGACCAGGTCTGGATGATCCTTCGTGTTAGTCCCTTCGTCAGGAATACCCCGAAGGGCTTAGGGCTTCGATTGGCGGATTCCCACATGGTAACCATTCGCAGGCGAATGGTTTTACGCCAATGAAACGTGTTAAGGAGATTAACCTGGGCCTCCGAAGGGAGGGCTTTCTACAGGCTCGAAGGGGAGTCCTTCGACCCGTTAGGAGGGTACATCATCAATGATGCCGAATATGAAGCTTTGTTAGCCGGACTTCGACTTGCAAAGGACATAGGGGTTCGTAACCTCTCCGTTTTTGTAGACTCGCAGTTAGTCGCCAACCAAATTAAAGGCTCCTACGAAGCAAGGCAGCCCACCATCAAACAATATTTGGAAAAAGCTAAAGAACTCCTTAAAGGCTTCGAAACATATGATATAGCACATGTTCGCAGAAATCAAAACAATAAAGCAGATGCCTTAAGTAAGTTGACATCAATGGCATTTGCTTATTTAACGAAGGAAGTTTTGGTAGAAGTGTTGGCTGATAGGTCAATTAAACGGGGCGAAGTTTCTGACATCATACCTGAGGAAGGCACTAATTGGATGACTCCAATTTGGGAGTATTTGATCAGCGGTATTTTGCCAGAAGGCCCTAAGCTCGCTCGAAAGATCCGGGTCAAAGCTCCCTAATATAGACTTATTGGGAACAATCTATACAGGAGATCCTTTTTATCTCCATGGCTTCGTTGCGTGGGACCGAAACAGGCTTCGAGCATTCTCTATAATGTTCATGAAGAGTCTTGTGGAAAGCACGCAGGCCCTCGTTCCATTGCCTCGAAAGTAACAAGATGGGGATATTACTGGCCATCTATATTGGAGGACCCAGCGGAAGTGATCAAAGCATGCGCGACATGTCAGGTACACTCAAAAGCTCGGAAGCCATTAGAGTATGACGCGTCTTCTATCACATCAGCAAGGCCTTTCGGCCAATGGGGAGTCTGCATAATCGGACCCCTAGCAATAGCTCCTGGGGGAGTACAATTCTTGGTCATAGCCGTAGATCACTTCACCAAATGGGTTGAAGCCAAGCCTCTTGCATCAATAACAGGAAAGCATGTGGAAAAATTTGCGTGGGAACACATTATTTACCGATTTGGAGTCCCAAAAGTAATCACCTCCGACTACGGACAACACTTCACCGAAGAGGTATTCTCATCTTTCTACAAAGGCCTAAACATACAACACATATTCAGTTGTGTTGACAAGAACATCGTCATGGAAATTGAGATAAAGCTGGGTCAGTACCAGTATGAATGGGTAAAGGAACTACCTCAGGTCCTGCGAGCATACATGAATATGTCTTTTGAATAAAACAGCAAGCAAAGCCACAGCCTATGATAGAGAGACAACGACATGTCAAAAGGCTAAAGCAACAAATCACAAATGCTCGAAGCATAGGACACAACATTCGTAAGTTCTACACAAAAGACTTACTATTTTAAAGCACTTAGCTTACTTTTTAATTTCATGTAACGTATTCTTCTCATATGGGAAAGAAGCATTAATGGTAGGTGTCTTAGTGTTCATTTCTTAAAATGATGTAATCCTCCCTACCCACTTAATGATATAACGCGTTTCCCTTAAAATCTCTTGTTTCATTTTATACAACAAAGATTTGCTCAGCCAAGTGTTTTACAAGTTTCAATGTTGAAGGATGAAGCAAGACACATGTCTTGTACAAATATAACATCCATTACGATTCACATTAACTTTCCTATAAAGTCTTAGGGTATTCTAAGCCCTTTGCAACTTAAGGATAGAAGACGGAGTGGGTCGCGACCCTCTGTCGCAGTCAAATTATACGATTGCTGAAAATCTTGGTCCAAAGTACACACAATAAGGTTATAACCTTAGGTTGTATATTTATGCTTGTATATAAGTGTAAGAGAAGACAAGCATGATATCAAAACTGGGACATAATTCCCTAATTTGGCATTTATACGGCTACACATAGTCACAACCAACGTTAAAACATCAAAGCAAATTGTCTGAAGTCTGGGTCGAAGCCCAGACACATAAAAGATAAATTGTTCAAACATAAAGGCACATGCTTTAACACAAAGGACATTGTTTAAAAAGGGTACACGCCACCCTTACTGACCAAATTATTGCCAACATGGCAACCTTCAAATATTCTTGGAAGAGTTAGGATCCTCTTGGTGAGCTGCAGACGGAGGCTTCTCAGAGATGGTTCTCTTGGATGGAGAGGGGGGCTGGATACTCTTGGGCTTTTTAGATAGGAGATCTTCAATTGAGGCTAAAGGGTCCTTGGTTGCTTCGGCAAGAAATGGGTACTCTGCTGTAGTGAATGCATTATCAGCTTCATCATATTCTTTCTCAAAATTCGGACGGTAGTAAGGCACCTCCGACAGAACAACTGGTTTCTTGGTTTTGGCCACTTCCTCCAGAGTCGTGCATTTACCATAGAATATGGCTACATTCACCAGCTTCCCCACAACTGCTCCCACCTCATCACTATGGTATAACTCCATAGCAATATAAGGGACAACTTTGGACACCACCTCAGCACTATCTTTTTTCAAGTTTTTGCATTCAAGCTTCAACCCATCCATATCTTGACAAAGTTTGATCTTATTCTCTTTCAACATATCCCTCTCAGTTTCCAGACCAGCATTTAGACTCTAGAGCTGCAATCTGAGTCTTATATCCAGCAGTCTGGGCCTCTTCCATCTTTAACTTACCCTGCGACTCTTTGAGCTGTCCTTCGAGACTGCTCATCTTGGCACGCAGGGCCTCATATCTGGGGTGTTTCTCAAAATCTGCCATGGCCGCATCACACCTGGCCTCCAACTCAGCATATTTCTTTTCTCTATCTTCCTCCCTGGCAACAACAACTGCAACCTCCTCCTTAGCTTCTTTGACCTTGTTGACTAACTCCCTTGTACGGAAGTTCAAATGGTTATCCAACATAGCCTGCCTAGTGTAGCTTTTATCATGAAGATCACAAAGCTTCTCAATAGACATCTCGCTCAAGGATCTCCTCCAGGAAACAGGGGTGACATTTTCAACCAGCAATCGGCAGGAAAGAGCATTCGGCAATTCTTTAGTGTTTGGCAATCCTACATAAAACATCATCATAAGACACGTACCACATTAAGAAGAAGAGAGTCAGGGATGCTTTACTTACCATGGACGTCGTCGTCATCAACAATTTCCTCAGTGGAATACATAATGGCCTTCCCCCGAGACTTCTCTGTTTTTTGCTTGGTGGTTCGGGAAGTGGGAGTAGGAATGTTCAATTTCCTCTTGGGGGCAGCCTTTGCACTGGCACCTTTCCTTGTTCGCACCCTATCAGCAACACCCTCCACAAGCTGGGGGGTTTCCTCAGTATTAAGGGGCTTGATCGGGGGAAGCACAGCAAGAGGTTTAGGTGGGGAGACATCAACATCATTATTGTTCACAGATATAGACGGAGATCCTACTCCGAAGCTGATATCTTTGGGATCCTTTGGAATAAAGCTTACTTCCTTTGCACCACCTGCGACAACGAAGTTTCTGAAAGCCATTTCTGCAAAAACAAACGCAAAAGGAGATGAATATCAGCAGATAAGTTATTTATTCTAAGAAAATAAGAATTTTACATACTTTGTCCTTCACAAATAATTTCAGGTGATGACGGAGACCCGTCCCAGCTGTCACTTAAACCAGCCATGTACAAAATAGGCTCTGGAAACGTCTGGACATTAGCAGGGTGACGTGCAAGACGCTGGTACAAAGGGTCGCTCCTTATCTCATAGGGAAGAGGGTCATTGTACTTCTTCTCATCATACATGTTTGCTTCGTCCAACAATGCTGGATACTCAGGAGGTATGATTGTACTTTCAACATAGAAAAACTGTCCTTTCCAATTTCTAATATTTGAAAAGGGTTTCGTCACAAGAACAGGCACATCATGTTCACCCCTTTTGGCAATGGTTAACCAATCTCCACCAGGATAGAGATTTACAAAACCCCTAAGCACCTCTAATGTGGGTTCATATCCGTATGCTTTACACATTACGATGTAAGTGGTCAACTTAGCAAGACCAAAAGGGTTTAACCTAGAAATATGCACCTGATAGTATTGTAGAAACTCTAAAATCAAGGGATGAAGGGGTATCCTAAGATTTGATTGAGTGAAGGCATGCACATACAAACCCACAAACCCTTTGGGAGCATTGAAAATATTTTTTTTCTTACTAGGGAGCATGATTTTGTGCTCCGTGGGTATAGGGTAATCGCGCAAAAACTCAGATAAAGCTTGTTTTGACAAGGTACAGGTCTGTTGCCTAATAATTCTTTTAGCGGCCATGCTCATATTAAAAGAATAAAAGATCAAGGAAGGGTGATCAGAATTTTACCTTTTCGTTCCAACGGAAGCACAAGATTGCAGAGCAATGTGTATATTTTGGGCGGAGGTAAAATGAGCTAGGGTTTAATTATTTTGGGTTTATATACCCAGACAGTTTTGATCCTAAGCGCACACGTGTACACCTAACTTTGAAGATCTTGCGGATCTTAAACGGGCGATTAAATTTTGAAATGATGTTTGCTAGTACCGATTAAATAATCCGTTTGAGTTTACAGCTCAAGTGGGAGGATAATCATTAGCCCGTATTAAATGCGCGGTTTAGTTAGTCATTTATTTTTGCACGAGAGTATAATTAAATAGGTATAATGCATGTTGATTTTTTGAGTCGAATGCAATTTATCCTTGTACGTATATATCACTTTTGACTGGGGGGCTTGATGATGTACCCTCCGAGCAGGTCGAAGGACTCCCCTTCGAGCCTGTAGAAAGCCCTCCCTTCGGAGGCCCATGTTAATCTCCTAAGACATTTCACTGGCGTAAAACCATTCGTCTACGAAATGGTTACCATGTGGGAACCTGCCAATCGAAGCCCTAAGCCCTTCGGGGTATCCCTCTCGAAGGGACTACAACGGAGAACCCTCTTGACCTGGTCATACCCACGTCTCCTCTTCCTTTAGGCCTTCCCGCCAAAATAGAGATCGTGGGCCACAAAGCCCTAGCGGTTACCACAAATCATGGGACGCCCCCATGATCTCCGAACAAGGTGCAACCGCCCACTAAGTCCTATTTCTCCCCTATAAATAGCTTAGTCGGGCCAAGACGATGTAAGTTAACTTCACTCTCTCAATTTACGACCTACTTATCATCACACATACTTACTCGCACGCCGGAGGTGGTTCGCAGGGTCCAACCCCTGCGCAATCACTTAACGTAGTGTCTTGGTATTTCTTATTTCAGGTTAAAGACAAGCTTGGCGCAACCTCAACACCCCATAAATCCTTTGATCATCATCGAAGGCCTGGTCATGCAATTATTTGTACAATCAATGATCATTGAAGACCTAGAAGTTGATGAACATATTTATACATGAAGATAATTTGCAATTTATAAAAAGATGCGATTATTTCATGTGTGTTTTGTTGTATTTGTAATTAAATGAAATGTAACATATAAATTTATGAATCTTGTTTTTTATTTTATAAATGTTTATTTGATTCGTGTATCAAACTTTCAAAAATAATAATGGTTAGGCAAAAATATCAAGAGGTTGATAAAAAAAAGTGTAAACAATTACATACTAGAAACATATTTAAAAAACATACATGCACCTCATCTTTTATAAGAAAAAACATATATGCACCTGTAATATCTGGAACCATGCTAGCCTAAAAAAAAAAAAATCCCGAAAATTTTGGAATATTTAAAAATCCGGATTAAAAAAAATTCAAATAGAATATAAAAATTGTATTTTACTATAATACCCTTTTGAATTAATAATAATTTTTAATATTTAAAAAAATTTCATTGGTTTAGAAGAGTTCTCGCAGTTCCCGCACTTAAGAGGGTTCTGAAAATAAAGCCCCTATATATATATATATATATATATATATATATATATATATATAGCAATAACGGTCGTGTTGTCTATTAATCTTTCAGGAAGTTCCTTTGCTGCCTCTTCCGGCCGTGGCAAGGAAAAGATTTATGGTGATGATGATCCTGAAGCGTTGTTTGTCCCGGAATGGTCAGCCAGGAAGGATGACCGTTTGAACAGTTGGAAAGTTTGCCGGGACTTGATGATAAATCTGCCCACTCCCCGAGAGGAAACGTATTTAGAAAGTCTGGGTGACGGGGAGGCTTGTCAAAGGGCATGGATGCTGTTAGGCAAGAGCTCTACTGCTCAGTCGGACATCTTGTTCCTATTTGAGTCCCTCCTCCGTGAACTTGGCAACTTGTACCTCGCCCATCAACAACGCGGGAGTGTGGCCCAAGAAACGGAAGAACTTAAGAAGTTGAGACATGAGCATGCCAGCTGTATGGTTAAAGAATCGGATCTTACGTATCGTATCTCGGCACTAGAGAAGGAGATGGAGGAAGAGAAGAGGGTTTCTAGGGAACAAGCTGAACGGATCAGGGCCTTGGAGGTTGAGATGACAGAGACTAAGCTTAAACTGAGCGAGGAAGAGAAGGAGAACCTAGAGATCCTTCAGGAAAAGAAGGACCTGGCCATTAAAATGGGCCAAACGAAAATGAAGCGCTTCAAGGTGGTAAAAGAATTCATTCCGGAGATGGTCCGTCGGCTTCTGAACAGTCATGAGTACAACCAACGTTTGGCCGCTCCCTTTAGTCTGTCCTCCATGTCTGGATTTTAGATGGTGTTACTTTGGACCGTTCGCCAGAGGATGTGGCTAGGGTTTTGGCAGAGGTGGAGGATTTGGACATGGAAGCCGAAGCGAAGTTCCAGCCTTTGTACGATGGAATTTTTGCCGCAGAGTATCCTTATGTCAAGAAGATTAGCAATGCCTACCACAAATCTCTTGCGGAAATAATGGGTATGTTCCCAGATCCCGCTCCGCCCAAACCTGCAGAGATTGTTACGGCCGAGGTTGTTATTGGACCCACTCCCGAAGCTCCTGTCACCGAAGGGCCTTCTGTCGAAGATTTTGCTGCGGAAGAAAATGCCTCTACCCCTTGAAAAAGTTGTTTGTTTGTAACATCTGAGTGCCTCCGTTTTGACTACGGATCCAGGCCACTCCGGATGTTACGTGAAGCTTTTATTAAACTTTTTAATTTTTAGAATCGTTTGGTAGTTTGATGCGAGGCCTTCGGGTCGATGTAAGGCCTTCGGGTCGCTAGGACAGCTTCCCGAACAGTTTAAAGGTTCAGATAAATGTAATAACTTTGTGATTGAATATATTATGTGCTACTTGCGCGCTGTAGATCTTTTATTTAACAAAGTTGTCTCGTTAGCTATAGAATATGCTGTATCTGTATCTTTTTTTTATTACTTACATTCCGCAACGACTCGATCTTTAAGTTGGCATGACCACTTTGTTTTGCGCCTTCTAATGATTTGATATATCTATGGCCGTTCGGCCATTTTATTAGTTATGCGGCGACCCCTTTTTGGGTGTCTGCCGACTTTGGACGTCATGCGCCATTCAGCCTTTTTGCTTTAGTTATGCGGCGACCCCTTTTTGGGTGTCTGCCGAATTTGGACGTCATGCGCCATTTGGCCTTTTTGCCTTAGTTGTATGGCGACCCCTTTTTTGGCATGAACCATCTTTGAACATTCACCACTGATCTCCGGAGGTCGCGAGCCCTCCAGAGGGATCACTTTTAACTTATGTTCAGCACATGATACATAATGTAAAAACATGATATGTAGTGAAAATTGCTTCCCTTCAACTGTGGGATAGCTGCATTTGTCATTCAATAAGTTAATACTAAATCCTTTCGGATGTTACATTCGATACATCAACCATATATTCTATAGAAAATATTTTCTAAGGTTGATGGCATGCCACGTTCATGGTACTTCTTTCTCCTCCATCGTCTCCAATTTATATGATCAGGTCTGGTAAGCTTCCACGACCCGGTATGGTCCTTCCCAATTGGGTCTCAGCTTTCCTTGATTTTTGACCCTGCTTGCCTCGTTCCTTCAGTACACAAAATCACCTACCTTGAATGATTATAGATGTATTTTCGAATTAGCAACTTTTACACGAATTTTCAAGGTTAGACAATTAGCAAATAAACAAGTTACGACTGAAATCAAATAGCTGTGCATCTTAACAACATTTCATTTTAGAAGAGTTTTTCATTAAACTTTTACACTTACCTTGAATGATTCGGGGCAAACCCTCCGGTTGTAGTACTGCTCTACCTTCTTTTTGTACTTTACCTCCCGGAATGCAGCCATTTCCTTTCGCTCTTGCAGTAGGTCGAGGTTTAGGCAGATTCCCTCGACATTTTCCTTTTCTTCCATCACCATGGTTCGAAAGGTAGGCATTCCTATTTCTGCCAGGATGACCGCTTCACTTCCGTACGTGAGGCTGAACGTTGTTTCTCCATTGCTTGTCTTCAGAGAGGTACGATGCGCCCATAAGATATTTGGTAATTCGTCCACCCATCCGGCTCTTTCCGTGCCGAGCCTCGATTTGAATCCTTTCATCAGGCTTTTGTTTGCTCTTTCTACTAATCTGTTGGCCTGAGGGTGGGCCACAGCGGTATTTAGCTGGGTTATATTCAACCTCTCGCACCAACTTTTAAAGGGATCATGAATGAAGTTTCTCCCGTTGTCTGTTACAATTACCCTCGATAATCCGAATCTGCACACTATGTTCTCCCAGAAAAATTTCTTGACGTCCTTCCCGGTCGTTCTTACTAACGGCTTGGCTTCCATCCATTTGGTGAAATAGTCGATTGCCACTATAACAAACTTGATTTTCCCCGGAGCTTCCGGTAGGGATCCCAACACGTCCATTCCCCACTGATAGAACGGCCAAGGCGCCATGATTGAAGTCATCACGGTCTTCGGGAGCTTCGGAACAGGTGCATGTATTTGGCAAGAATCACATTTTTGGATCACTTCCCTGGTATCTCGGTGCATGGTTGGCCAATAATAACCTTGCCTCATCAACTTTGCTACCACCGATCGTGGTCTGAAGTGCATCCCACATGCTCCTTCATGCACCTCCCGGATGATGTAATTTGCCTGGAGTGGTCCGAAACATCTTAACATTGGGCCCAGATAAGACTTTTTGAAAAGTACGTCATCACCGAATGATTGGGGTCATCCAGTTTTCTTCCTCTTCCTCCACAATGGCATTGACAACTTCTTTTGTCGATGGCTTTTCCAAGACTTCCACAAGGATTTCTTTCGTCAGATGATCGAATGCCACGGATGCCAGTTTGCTAAGTATATCCGCTTTTTGATTCTATGTTCTCGGAATGTTCCGAATCTTGAATTGGTCGATACACGCAATATATTCTTTGGCCTTGGCTAAGTATCGTATCATGCTATCTTTGTACGCAACAAAGTCCCCATTAATCTGGCTTGCCATTAAGTTGGAATCCACCCTGACTTCCAACACCTGCACCTTCATTTTCCGAGCGATTCTTAATCCTGCTAGTAAGGCCTCGTACTCTGCCTCATTGTTGGTGCTCTTAAAGTTTAGCCAGATGGCGTAGGTGTATTCTATTTGATCCGGACCGATTAGTACCAAACCTGCCCCGGCGCCTGATTTACTAGATGCTCCATCGGTATATAATACCCATTCTTCCTGGCCGGAGATGTTACATATCTCCTTGCCCCCTTCTTTCAGAACCTGGTCGGACGAGCTCAGCGGTTTTTCCGTTATGAAGTCCGCTAGGACCTGCCCTTTGACAGCACTTCGGGGTATGTATGCAATGTTGTAAGCCCCCAGCTCTACGGTATACTTAGCCAACCTTCCCAATGCTTCCGCTTTGCTCAATATCTGTTTAATGGGTTGATCCATGATGACTTTTATCGGATGGGCTTCGAAATATCTTCTAAGCCTTCTTGATAGGTGTAGCAAGGCCAAAGCTAATTTTTCGACTGGAGCGTAGTTCCTTTCGGCCTCATGTAACGTTCGGCTTACATAGTGTACAGAGATTTTCCTTCCTTCCCTTTCTACCACTAGTACTCCGCTCATCACCTCCTTTGATGCCGCCAGGTATACATACAAGTCATCTTTCGGTTTTGGGGTTGTCAGGTAAGGAAGCTAAAGGATCATCTTTCTCATCTCCTGAAAAGCCGATTCGGCCTGTTCCGTCCAGCGGTATTCGTCCTGATTCTCCTTCGTGATATTTTTCAGTGTGTCAAAAAATGGAAGTGTTCTTTCCGCTGACCTGTACAGGAAACAGTTTAGAGCTGCTAACTTGCCGCTTAGGCTTTGCATTTCTTTGAGCGACTTTGGAGATTGCACATCCGTGATAGCCCTAGTTTTCTTCGGATTTGCCCTGATCCCTTTGGATGTCACCATATACCTGAGAAACTTTCCTTCTTCTACACCGAAGGAGCATTTCTTCGGGTTCAACTTCATGTTGATCCTTCGGAGATTATCGAACGTTTCGGCTATGTCGGCTAACAGCTCCTTCTCGGTCTTACTTTTTATCACCATATCATCTACATACGCTTCTAAATTTCTCCCGATCTGCGACCGGAAAGCTAAGTCCACCAGCCGTTGATACGTAGCTCCCGCGTTTTTTAATCCGAACGGCATTTTGGTGTAACAGTATTGATGATGTACCCTCCGAACGGGTCGAAGGACTCCCCTTCGAGCCTGTGCGAAGCCCTCTCTTCGGAGGCCCAGGTTAATCTCCTAAAAAGTTTCATTGGCGTAAAACAATTCATCTATGAAATGGTTACCATGAGGGAATCCGCCAATCGAAGCCCAGCGCAATCACTTAACATAGTGTCTTAGTATTTCTTATTTCAGGTTAACGACAAGCTTGGCGCAACCTCAGCACCCCATAAATACTTTGATCATCATCGAAGGCCTGGTAGTGCAATTTATTGTACAATCAGTGGTGCCATCCGTGGGACCGCTACAATTGGTCTCGTTATTTCCAAGCTTATAACCAACCAACTACTTTCACTATATATCCGGCATGGATCAAGGGAGAGAACATACTCCCCCACCGGGTTTCTCGACCTTGGCGCCAATACCAATCAACGACTCCAACAACCTTCCCCCAATAACCGCTTCCACGTTCACAACACGTTCTCACCTAGAAATAACACCCAACCATCATGCTTCAACATCAGCCAATCCGGAGCCTGTTATTAGCCCAGCCTTTGTCGAAGCCAACCACGAAGCGTTGAAATCCCTCCTAAGGGCTCGCAAAAGGCAAGTCAGGAATGCTGAGATGCGAAAGGAATTGGAATACTCAAGTGACGAGTATGATGAAGAGATGGAAATGGATCCTAGGCCTCCGGCCCAAGGAGCAACACTCTCGGCCCTAAGGATTGGGTCACCAGTGGGTTGAAAGCTAAGCAGAAGGTCCATTGGGTTTGAAGGAGTCCCGAAGAGGGCTCCGACCAGGAGAGAAGGAGCGGTTGGCGAAGGTTCCAACGGGAGGAGCCAACGAAGGGAAGAGACGGGGGTGAATTTGCCTCTATTGTTAGCAGCTCATCTTGGAAGGACCGAAGCAGAGGTTCCGTTGTAGCCTTCTCACGCATTAGGCGTATAGGGAAATCCGCCTACAATTAATATGGGAGGAAATCTTCCTCCCAATGGTATGTACCCCTCGTTCGAAACTCAATCTTATCCTCAAGGTTTATATCCTCCAGTAAATGGGCAGCCTAATAACCTAAGCCTCCCTCAACCTTATGGGAGCATACCCTTTGGGCATCCTATGGCTTACCTTCCGTATGCCATGGGAAACGGTTATCCGTTCGCCATGAACACACCTTATCAGTCCTACCCAAGCCAAACTCCTATGGGAGTACCCCTAAACCATGCTCCATATAATATTGTTCCTATGTATGCACCACCCTACAATTGTCTATACTCGAACCCTATGGGTTCGGCTACACTCTTCGTTAGGTGGATAGAAGATTACCCATTGCCTGATGGGTTGAAAATGCCTTCGCATATTGGGACTTATGATGGGAAGGGGTATCCGGACAATTTCCTACATTTGTTCGAAGGGGCTATTAAGATGCAAAAGTGGGTTATGCCCGTGGCCTGTAACATGTTTACGTATACCCTACGGGATTCTGTCCGTATTTGGTGGAATGGGCAAAAGCCTCGTAGCATTGTCAACCTCGATGATCTCAAGGCTAAGTTTCGATCACACTTTAGTCAGCAAAAGAAGTTTACGAAGACCCATCTGACGGTGCACAACATTAAACAAAAGGAGAACGAAAGCACAAGGGATTTCGTCACTAGGTACACCGATGAAACTTTGCAGATTTTGGGTCTACATGAAGATCAGCGCATCTCGAGTTTCGTACATGGCCTTCAAAATCAGAGCTTGGTGGTGTTCTTTTCCACTGACCTTCCGACAACTTATAAGGGGTTAATGGAAAAGACGTATACTTGGATCGAAGCAAAAGAGGTATCTACTAACGGTGCTCCGATCGATAGAGACAGCAACAGCAAGTTCTCAAAGCATTCTGTGTGGGAAGGGTCAAAGAACAAGAACAAAAACAGAGACAATTTTCTCCGTACAATGGTCCTAACCACGGTTTGCTAGGAAGTTTAACTAAGTCTCCGAAGGAAATAATTGCAACAGAGAGGGCTGCTAAGGCTTTCGAAGCACCCCCTCGTATGACAAGCAAGGGCAAAAACAGGGATACCAGCAAGTATTGTCACTTTTATGAAGATTATGGCCATGATACGAACAGTTGCAGGGAGCTAAAGAAGCAGATAGAAGAAGTTGTAAAGTCTGGGCAATTGGCACATTTGGTGAAGGGTATAAAGAAGGGAAAGGAAAAAATGTCCGACACTCAATTGGCTAAAGATACTATTCCTCTCGAAGCCCCAATACTTATGGTTCGTTGGGGCGAAGCCAGCTTAAAAAGAAAGGTAACGGAGCAGGAGATAAACGAAGTAGGGGAGGTAACATTTCCTCCTCTTACAGGCCAAGTCCCTTTGAACGATCCAGTGGTCATCAAAGTCCTAATTTTCAACCGAGAAGTAAACAGAGCCTACATGGACTGCGGAAGATCCTGCGAGATCATATACAAGTATTGTTTTCTTAAACTCAAGTCTTCGATCAGGTCGCAACGGGTTGATTCGAAGATACCTTTGGTAGGGTTCTCCGGTGAGCATTCATGGCCTCTGGGAGAAGTACCATTGGATATAACAATTGGAGAAGGCAAGCTCGCAAGGACAGAAACTCTCACATTTGCTATCGTAAGGTCCGAATCTCCCTACAATCTATTGATAGGAAGGACCGCCATGAAAAAGATGGGTATTGTAGTCTCCACCATATATGCAGCGGTAAAAGTCCATACACCTTATGGGATAGGAACCGTATTTTCTAGTTACAATCATGGGAAGACAGGCGATATTGGCAAAAAGATCAAAGAAAGTCCCGAAGAGCCTCCGAAGGCCATTCTAAGTTGTACAGATGCCGAAGAACGTATTGTGGTAAATGAGCTCTATCCAGAGCAAACGGTGGTAATCGGAAAGCAACTCCCTGCCAGCTTCAAGGCAGAATTGGAGAAGCTACTCAAAGCTAACAAGGATATCTTCGCATGGACGTACTCAGACATGACAGGGGTTCCTCGGACTCTTATGATCGATGGCAAGCCCTTCGGCAAAGTGTGTTGATTTCACCGACATCAACAAAGCTTGCCCAAAGGACTGCTACCCTCTGCCAGAGATTGATTGGAAGGTCGAATCCCTCTCGGGGTTCCGTTTGAAATGTTTTCTAGATGCCTACAAAGGTTATCACCAAATAACAAAAGGCGGAGGAAGATGAGGAGAAGACAGCCTTCTACACAGGAAATGGTGTCTATTGCTACAAGAAAATGCCCTTCGGTCTAAAGAACGCTGGGGCAACTTATCAACGTTTGGTAGACAAAACCTTCCACAAGCAAATAGGGAGGAACTTGGAAGCCTACGTTGATGACATGGTAATAAAAAGTAAGACTGAGGAAGACCTACTCTCCGACATTCAAGAAACCTTCGATCAATTGAGGACAATCAACATGAAGCTCAACCCAAAGAAGTGTTCCTTTGGCGTATAAGAAGGACAATTCTTGGGACATTTGATAACGAAGCAAGGGATCAAAGCTAACCCTTCGAAATTCAAAGCCATCACCGATCTACAAGCTCTAAAGTCATTAAAAGAAGTACAAAGCCTAAATGGGAAACTCGCAGCACTTAACAGGTTCTTGTCGAAAGGTGCAGATCGGTCTTTACCATTTTTGTAACATCCAGCCTACTCAGACAACAATATTGTCTGCTTTGCCCGCAGGCTCACGGCTTTGCTTTGTGGCCCTCATGTGAAGACTTCCCGGCAGGTCACCCAAGCCAGTACTACTCTCACATGAGCACGCTTAACTGCCAGTTCCTAAGAACTCCACTCGCGGTAGACCACAAAACGCGTTGTGTCTAGTAAGGCCAAGATATTACTTATATACCCAGCTTCACTCCAAGCCACAGCCGATGTGGGATTTGCCTAGGTTGTTACAATCACCCCCCCTTAGGGACTCATCGTCCTCGATGAGGTTTGCCCCACCATCCTGAACGGCTCTGGAGTGGCTCTGATACTACTTGTAACATCCCGCCTACTCAGACTACAATATTGTCCGCTTTGCCCGCAGGCTCACGGCTTTGCTTTGTGGGCCTCATGTGAAGACTTCCCGGCATGTCACCCAAGCCAGTACTACTTTCACATGAGCACGCTTAACTGCCAGTTCCTAAGAACTCCACTCGTAGTAGACCACAAAACTCGTTGTGTCTAGTAAGGCCAAGATATTACTTATATACCCAGCATCACTCCAATCCACAACCGATGTGGGATTTGCCTAGGTTGTTACAATTTTTCAAAACACTCAAGGGGTGTACAGATAAAAAGACTTTCCAATGGAGTTGTGATGCAGAAGCCGCTTTCCAAAAGCTGAAAGAATTCATGGGAATCTTACCAACACTTACAGCCCCAATCAAAGGCGAAGTGTTGTTCATGTACATTGCGGCATCCTTCGAAAGCATCAGTGCTGTTCTTTTGGCGGAAAGAGATAAGAAGCAAGTCCAGATCTACTTTGTTAGCAGGGTCCTGCAAGGGGCTGAACTAAATTATCCGTAGTTGGTAAAGTTGATCCTAGCCTTGGTTCATGCTGCAAGTCGTCTTCGAAGGTACTTTCAAGATCATCCCATCACAGTATTGACTGACAAGCCAATTAAGCAGATACTGTTGAAGCCTGAGAAATCGGGTAGAGTAGCCAAATGGGCCATTGAATTGGGAGAACATGACATAGAGTACAAGGGTCGAAACTCCGTCAAAGGCCAAATACTTGCATACTTTTTTGCTGAAACACATTCCGGACCTAGCCAAGACAAGGAAATCCTGAAGGAAAAGCCCCCAAAGACGAAGGAGGGGTGGAAACTATACACAGAAGGAGCCTCAAGCTCTGATGGTTCAGGAGCAGGTCTAATGCTGGTTAGTCCGGAGAAAAAAGAGTACACTTATGCATTACGTTTTGAGTTCGAGGCTACGAATAATGAAGCAGAGTACGAAGCTTTGCTAGCTGGCCTCCGACTCGCAAAGGACATGAAGGTTCGTGACCTCTCCATTTTTGTGGACTCGCAGCTAGTCGCCAACCAAATCAAGGGCTCTTACGAAGCAAGGCAGCCCACCATCAAACAGTATTTGGATAAAGCTAAAGAACTTCTTCAGGGGCTCGAATCCTATGAGATAGCACATGTTCGCAGAAACCAAAACAAGAAAGCGGATGCCTTAAGCAAGCTAGCCTTGATGGCATTTGCTCACCTAACAAAGGAGGTGTCAGTGGATGTATTGGCCCATAGGTTAATTAAACAAGGTAAAGCATCTGACGAAGGCTCCAACTGGATGACTCCAATAAAGGTGTACTTGATAAGTGGTATTCTGCCTGATGATCCAAAACTAGCACGAAAGGTCAGGGTCAAGGCTCCCCAGTATAGAATTATGGGGGATAATCTCTACAAAAGGTCTTTTTTTTTTTTTTATCTCCATGGCTTCGTTGTGTGGGACTGAAACAGGCTTCGAGCATCATCTATGATATTCATGAAGAATCTTGCGGAGTGTACGCACGCCCTCGCTCCATTGCCTCAAAAATAACGAAGTTGGGATATTATTGGCCATCAATACTGGAAGACGCAACTGAAATAATACAAACATGTGCGGCATGTCAGATACACTCAAAAGTTCGAAGACCACTAGAGCATGACGTGACCTCTATCACATCAGCAAGGCCTTTTGGCCAATGGGGATTTGACATAGTTGGACCTCTACCAGTAGCTCCCGGAGGGGTACAATTCTTGGTAATAGCCATAGACTACTTCACCAAATGGGTCGAAGCCAAACCTTTGACATCAATAACAGGAAAGCATGTGGAAAATTTTGCGTGGGAACAAATAATATGCCGATTTGGAGTCCCACAAATCATCACCTCCGACAACATGAAGCAGTTTGCCGAAGGGGTATTACCATCTTTCTGCGAAGGCCTAAACATAAAGCAAATGTTCACCTGTGTTGATGTTATCAACAGGGACATTGTAATTGAAATCAAGATAAGGTTAGGACAATACCAGCATGAGTGGGTTGATGAACTACCCCAAATTCTACAGGCACATAGGAATATGTCCTTCGGCTAAAACAGCGCAAGCAAAGCTAAGGCCTACATAAGAAGGACCCTACGTCATGTCAGCAGACTACGGCAACGGAGCCTGCAAGCTCATAGCGCTTAAGGGAAAGGTCATGAATAGGACTTGGAATGGTACCAACCTTCGTAAGTTTTACATACAAGACTTACTATTTTTAAAGCACTTAGCTTGTTTTTCAAATTCATGTAACGCATTCTTCTCACCTGGGAAAGAAGCATTAATGGTAGGTGTCTTAGTGTTCATTTCTTAAAATGATGTAATCCTCCCTACCCAATTAATGATATAAAATATTTCCCTCAAAATCTCTTGTTTCGTTCTATATAACAAAGATTTGCTCAGCCAAGTACTTTACAAGTTTCAATGTTGAAGGATGATTCAAGACACATGTCTTTTATACACAAAACATCCATTATAATTCACATTAACTTTCCTATAAAGTCTTAGGGTATTTTAAGCCCTTTGCAACTTAAGGCTAAAGACGGAGTGGGTCGCGACCCTCTGTCGCAGTCAAATTATACGATTGCTGAAAATATTGGTTCAAAATACACATAATAAGGTCATAACCTTAGGTTGTGTATTTACGTTTATACATAAACGTAAGAGAAGACAAGCATGATATCAAAAATGGGACATTATCCCTTGACTCGCATTTATAAGACTAGATATAGTCATAGCCAACATTAAACATCGAAATAATTGTCTAAAGTCTGGGTCGAAGCCCAGAAATGCAAAAGATAAATTGTTCAAAGACATAGGCACAAGCCTAACAAAGCATCATAAGAAATTGTTTAAAAGGGTACATGCCACCCTTAAGACCAAATTACTGCCAACATGGCATCCTTCATGCATTTTTTGAGGAGTTTGGATCCTCTTGGTGTGATGGAGACGGAGGTTTAAAGGATGTGGTCTTCTTGGTTGGAGATGGAGGCTGAATTTTCCTCGGCTTCTTGGACAAGAGATCTTCTATTGAGGCTAAGGGGTCCTTGGTTGCTTCGGTGAGGAAAGGGTACTCCGCTGAAGTGAACGCGTTGCCTGCATCGTTGTACTCCTGCTCAGACGTTGGGCGGTAATAAGGTACCTCCGACAAGACCACCGGTTTCTTAGTCTCGGCGATTTCCTCCAACGTCGTGCATTTACCATAAAAAATGGCCGCGTTTACCAGTTTTCCCACTATCTCCCCCACCTCATCACTATGATACAATTCCATCGCAACATAAGGAACAACCTTCGAAACCACATTAGCCCTATCTTTCTTCAATCTCTTACATTGGAGTTTTAGTCCGTCCAACTCCTGACATAGCTTGATCTCCTGCTCCACCAACCTAGCCCTTTCGGTTTCAAGACTGGTGCATTTAGACTCAAGTGCAGCAACTTGTGTCTTATACCCAGAAACCTTAGCCTCCTCAACCTTCAGCTTACCACACTCTGCTTGAGCCTCTTTCAATTGTTGCTCGAGAGTGTCAATCTTAGCTCAGAGGGCTTCATAACTTGGGTTCTTTTCGAAATCCAACATAGCCGCATCACATTTGGCTTCTAGTTCTGCATATTGAGACTCCCTCTTCTTCTCCCTAGCAACAATCATAGCTACCTCTTCTTTGGCATCTTTCACCATACGAACCAGCTCCCTTGTCTAGGTGTTCAAATGATTATCCAACATGGCCTGCCTGGTATAACTCTTGTCATGCAAGTCACACAGCCCTTCAATGGACATATCATTCATGGTTCTCCTCCAGCTATCAGGAGTAACATTGTCAACCAGCAGATGACAGGTGAGGGCATTTGGTAGCTCCTTGGTATTCGGCAATCCTGCATAAAGCATATCCGTCAGATACGGAACACATTAAGAAGGAAGGGATTAAAAGAGATTTTACTTACCATGGATATCATCATCAGCGACTTCCTCAGTCGAATACATGATTGCTTTCCCATGAGACTTCTCTGTCTTTTGCTTGGTAGTCCTTGAGGTAGGAGTGGGGATGTTTAATTTCCTCTTTGGGGTGGCCTTTGAAGGCCTTGCACTTGTACCTTTCCTGCTTCGCACCCTGTCTGCGATGCCAGAGGACCCCATGATTTTCATTTGATCACCCTCGGAGGGAGGATCATCAGAATCAGCAATGTTCTCCACAAACTAGGGGGTTCCTCAGTACTCACAGGTTTTGAAGGATGGACTACTACAAGTGGCTCAACCGGTGAAGCATCAACATCATTGTTATTCACAGATACAGACGGAGACCCAACTCCGTAGCTCACATCTTGTGGGTCCTTGGGAATGAAGTTGACCTCCTTTGCACCTCCTGACACAACAAAGTTCCTGAATGCCATTCCTGCAACAACAAAAGAAAAGAGATAAATATGAGCAGATAAGTTATTTGTTTTATTTAAATGGGAATGTACATACTTTGTCCTTCACAAACTATCTCAGGCTTTGACGGAGGCCCCACCCAACGGTCCACAATGCCCGCTATAAACAAGATGGGCTCAGGGAATGTTTGCACATCAACTGGATGACGTGCAAGACGCTGATACATATGACTGCTTTTTATTTCATAAGGTAAGGGGTCATTGAATCTTTTTTCATCCAACATATATGCTTCATCCAACAAAGCTGGATACTCAGAAGATATGATTGTGTTCTCAACATAGAAAAATTGTCCTTTCCAATTTCTGATATTCGAAAAGGGTTTGGTCACTAGGTAGGGCACATCATGTTCACCTCTCTTAGCTATGGTTATCCAATCACCACCAGGGTATAGGTTAACAAAGCCCCTAAGCACAATTAGTGTGGGCTCATAACCGTACGCTTTGCACATGATAATGTAGGTGGTTAATTTGGCTAGGCCAAAGGGATTTAACCTAGAAATGTGAACTTTGTAGTATTGCACAAACTCCAAAATTAACGGATGGATGGGTATCCTAAAGTTTGACTGGGTGAATGCATGCACATATAAGCCCACATATCCTGCGGGAGCATCAAAGATATTCTGATTTTTGCTCGGAAGCATGATTTTGAACTCTTTGGGTATGGGATAATCATGAAGAAAGTCAGATAATGCTTCTTTTGATAATGTACATTTTTGTTGCCTAATGATTCTTTTTGCTGCCATACTCATATTGCAATAACAAGATCAAGAAATCAAAGAAGGATGATGGAATATTACCTTTCGAGCCAACGGAAGCACAAAAAACACAGTAAGGTGTTTGTGTATTTTGGGCGGAAGGTAAAAATGAGCTAGGGTTTACCGTACCATATCGGTTTATACCCATGGTATTTCTAATCGTGGCCGTACACGTGTCCATCTGTAACAACCGTGGTTTTAGCAGGTTAGTTTGACTAATAGTCTCAACCCATTTAACTTTTGTTTGGTGTGTATTATGTGTTTATGTGGGATATATGTGTGGTAAGTGTGTGTGTTGGCACTAAATCCCTTGGTGTGAGATATACTATTATGATTTGAGTAATATTGATTTTTGGGATAAGTTCATTTTGATCACCTTGGTGGTCTAGAAATGACTTGTGTAGTTTTGGTGTTTTGTGGTGTTGCGTAACAAGTCTCCGTTCAAGTATTTGAGCGTTAGTAAGTTACGTGGAGGTTTTTTTTTATGAGTTATATTTTCAGAGAGTGTGAAATTCTATTTTTGAAAACTTTGTTTTGAAAATGATAATTTTTCTGAGTTGTCGTAAAAACGAAGAATTGTTGCGTAAGACGTTAGGTTTCGGTATAGGTTTTTATAAAATATCAAGAGTACAAGGTTTTAAGTGTAATAATTAATTTTAATAAAAAAAATAAAAATATACATAATAGGGGGGGGGGGCGATTTAGGGGAATCAGGAAACCAAATTTGATCCCAAATACACTTACCAATTATAAAGAGGGTCTAGAATAATCCATAGGGCATTATAAATACAAAATCAAAACCCCTCATTCCTCCTTTTGAAGAAATCGGCCAAACCAAGGGAAAAGGGAAAAGAAAATTTTAGGGTTTTATTTTTGAAGGCTAAAGATCAAGATCAAGGTATAATTTTCAATACTTATGCTTAATTAGTTATTAAAATTCATGTAACAATAATATGATGGATTAGGGTTTATGTTAACTTCTGTAAATTAATGTTATAAAACATGTTGGGGTCATTAATTTGTAATATTATGATGATTGGTGAAGAAGTTAGGGTTTAAAACTTGTTAATTAATGAGTTAAGTTTCTGACAGAATTATAAGGCTGTATAGATTCGATGATATTTAATAGATGGAGATGAGTTAGATCACGAATTTTGAGTCTAAATTATAGTTCAGAGAAAGAGCTTTCCAAAAATTCCAGCCACGAGTGATTTCGAGGTCCGGAGGTCAGTCAAACGATTTTTACAAATAAAGGTGTCAAAACTGTTAAACCGGGACAGAATTAAGGTAAAAGTATTAAGATCAAAGGTGGCTTTAAAAGTGTTATTAGTGTTATCCCTTCTGTGGGAGTTGAGTAATATATTCCCTTTGACTTCCACGCGAAAATAGGACGATAATAAGTTGTGCAAGTATGTCTACTAGGTCAAAACATTTTGGTGTGCGTTCAGATCCGAATCTGGATAGTTGTCATGTTTGATTTTTCATTGGGTATTTGTGTGTGTTTTTAGTACATGGCCTTCTGGGAGAAGCTTTTATGCTCATGAAGGATCATGTTGAATTTTTGGTGCGAGTTTTGGAGGGTTTTTGGTCGTGATTTTATGTGGGTGAAAGTACCCTAAAATTCTGCGTTTTCTGAAAAGTTTATTTAAGGGATTTAGTGAGTATAAGTGTTTGGTAGAGATTAGTATGGAGTCTAGGTAATCCATGGTGGGTTATATAAACCTTAGACATCCATCATATATGTGTGTTACATGGACTATAGCTTTTAGCTTGGTCGCGTGTAATGTGGTATTGTTTTGTTTGTATAGATTGTGGTTTGATAATTTGGAAGCTGCAAGGTTGAGGTGAGTTTCATAGTCCCATTTTTTACTTTGTTTTGAACTTGGGATGGGAATGATGCTTGTGTAAATTATGATTTTTAAGTTGCTGTGATTATGTGTCTAATAAATGCATGGACGTGTAAGTGGTTATCATGTTTGTGCTACATGTTATGATATTGTGATGTAATGTGATTCTTGGATTGGTGGGCACGTTCCGTCCCAATTTATGCGTGATGTGGTATTTGGATCGGTGGGTACGTTCCGTCCCAAATTATTGGTGGATATTGAATTTGGATCGGTGGGCATGTTCCGACCCGTTAGTTGGTTATGGTTATTGCATGCTAGCTTATATGGTAATTATACTTGTTGTCCTGCTATGTTTTATAATCACAGTGAACTGGTTGTTTTGAGTGATATTGTGTGTCTTAAACCTATGAATCTCACCAACATTATGTTGACATTTTTAAGCATCATTTTCAGGTGAGCATTCTAATGCTAAGGTAGAAGGGAGCGACTAGACGAGACTTAGTTGCATTTGAGAGTGAATTATCTTTATGTTTATTTTGAATAAGTCGGATTTTGACTATGATACTTGATGTGCGTGTGTATTGCTCTAATTCTTTTATATCCACGGTAGCGGCCCCAAAAACTTGGTGCGCGCGTGATGTCGTTGTGGTTTTAGCAGTATTAATGCCTACTCAAGTTTTAAATTTATATTTAACCGACTTATCAATAAAACACACACTTTAACGAGCAGTGTACCCGGTCAGTATGAATATAATGGTAAGTAGAGTGTCGATCACTAAGAGTGGAACGTATTATCTAGTTATTCTAATCAGTATTTTAATATCTTAAGTTAGCTATACAACCTAATCTAACGCAAGGGGGTTCAGCCTAAGAGACTGACACGGTTTGGTTATGATTAAATATAAACTAAACAAATGAGCATGAATCAGCGATTAGCACACACGTATACAGATAGATACTCGAGACAATAAGAAGACCTGTCCTGATAATTAAGTAGCTTGTCACTTGTTTTATTGCTAGTTTTATATGAAGTGTATATAATTAACCCTTTCTCGTTGGCTCTAATCTTATCGGCGAGTAAACCCTTAATGATCACTTATGTCTATCCCACTATCCTAGAATATTGAGCATTTGTGATGCCCATGTTTCGTATACGCTAGAGTAGATAGGCGAGGAAGGGGCATGGCGACCCAAGCAATGCTCAGCTAGACACAGAGGTTATCAATGCACTAATAAAAGTCACCAAAGACATCAACATATAAACTTTAATTAATGGGAAAGCAATTTTAAGGGGTGCCCATGATTTTCCGTAGTCACATGGAATCGGCCCATCAATCCTGATGAATTAAAGTGTACTAATACAATAAAACAAAACTACTTAATGAATTGAATACATGCAGGACCTTCTTACAGCTCTTGTATCTTCGTTTAGGGTGTGTCTTGTGCTGCTAACATGTCTGAATTCGGCTTTAGGGTTTCTGTCTTTCTCTTATGAGTTAAGCTATATGTCTCCGAAATTCGTCTGGTCTTGGGGTATTTATAGTTTCTGTCTGAGGGTTAGATGCGGCGCATAGGATAAGTAGATGCGGCGCATTGACTTAACTTCGCGTAGGGTCCAAGATTAATATATTCAGGAATATTCGTACATCGCCTTAAGATGCGGCATAACTCCATTTCTCTATGCGGCGCATGTCCTTTGCCGTCTTGGATTATAACTTGTGAAATCTTGATAATGATGCGCCGTATGTAAAAAGTATGTTGCGGCGTATCCGGAGCAGAATAATCTTGATCTTGTACATTTCAGTAGACTCTTAACATCCTGCTTGTTTTGCTCCATAATTGGTCCAAAATCGCCAAGTTTCACATAATACTTGTTTTTACCTGAGAATTACAAAAGTAAACATTAACGTATCAATTCTCATATATAATATAATAAAACAAGTCAAATAAATAGGATAAATGATGATAATAAAATGTACTTATTTGAGTTCATCAAATATCCCCCCACTTGAACTTTACTTGTCCCCAAGTAAACCTTAGAATGAATTTTATGAAAATGTATCCTAAAAGATATTAGGATTTATTTTTATATTTAAGCATATATTCGTTTTTGTCATAATTGCACAACCAAACACTTAACGAATTAGAAAAATAAAATATTTCGATAAAAACAAATCTAATCGTTTAACTGTCCAGTCGTGACGAATATTCTATCATAAGCTTGGCAAGTATACGCATCTCCCCCACTAAAGCTAAGGAATAACAAGTCTAAAGCGGTAAAAAGGGTTTGTTGGTTAATGGTTAATCATTCTTTTTAATCTCTATCGATCTCATATTCCAGAAAAGGCGACAAAATCACAAATACATGATCGAATCCACGACCACGATACTTGCAATTGCTCAAATCCTTAACTCGAATAGGCTAAAGATAGGACCAAGTAATCTTCACCAATAATATTATATCAAAAAGGGCGACAAAATCATAAATACATAGCCGAATCCACGACTACGATACTTAAGATTGCTCAAATCCCTAATCTCAATAAATCAAAGGTTTGGATGAAGAATGATATAGGGTATGGATAATATTTGAGATATAAATTGGTGTAAAATGAAAAATAAACAAAACGGATAAATTAAAATCCTAAGTGTGGTAAATTACTTTCCCAACCATCCCATGAATAAGACTCATATCATTGAATAACTCACGCTTTAACACTTGAAACACACGCTTTAGGTAGACACGAATTATACTCAACAAGATCTCAATCAAAGAATAACCTTAGTTGGCGTTCCCATAACGGCCAACTCCCATTCAATCCATAAATATAATATATAACAAGTAGTGGTGATATCGACCACTTAATACAAAACTTTACATAAGTTGGTTAAAACAAACATCCAACTTTTCTTTTTCTTTTCTATTTTTTTTCGATTTTTTTTTTTTTTTTTTTTTTTTTTTTTTTTTTTTGACATCAACATATATGTGTAAAATTTCACAACTTTTCTATCACTATTTTTCCAGATAATTTTTTCATACTTTTCATACTTTCAGAAATAACAGTAATAGTGAAAGTAGTAAACACACGAAAAATAAACTCAAATATATACAATATTTACTTTCATACCAATTGCATTGTGCAATTTCCTGACTCAACCAAAGATAATGAATTACGCACGCGAACACAGGTAATGTAAGGAAACACACTTTGCCTATAGCAATTAACCAACCACGGATTCTAATCTACAGGGTAGGCTAAGGTGTAAGGTGTAACGAAACATTTTAACAAAGGTGTAAGAAACGAAAGGAATGGCTCTGAGTGTTTTTCTAGGGGTATTTTACTCTAAAAGTGAGAGTAACAAAAGGGTTTATACGGGGGTTAACTAACCAGTGTAGTTAGTTAATAACACATAACAAATAAAGGCTATTTGGGTGTAATCCTAGAATTTTACCAAGTTAGACAAGTCATTCCAATTATATAGATAATACTTATTATGGTGGTCTCGAATAGTATACAAGCCAAGTTCTAAAGTTTACAAGTCACCGGCACACTCATAGATTTGTGAATTTTGAAAAGTTCACAATTTTTGGAAATAATGTTATGTGTGCAGCTATGTAATTTAGACTTTAAACAAAAACATGCTAAAAATTTTAAATTTTGATATATTAAGTGCATTTTAAGCATATTTTGAAAAAGTTTAGGACAAGTAAGTGTTCTAATTCTCCAATCCCCCCACTTAAGTTAAACAACGTCCTCGTTGTTTGTTACAAAGGTTAAAAACTGGAAAATAAAAGAATTAGAACAGAAAAACTCCCCTGAGATTTGCTCGGTATGATCCTCCATTTGTATAAGAGCAAAAATCAATTTTCTTGTGGATGAGAACGTTTAAGCTTCATAGATGATGTATCCACAAAAATGCAGGAATCTATAATACCATTAAGACTTTAACACACCTAAATTAAGAGGGTTCAAACTTGCATAATACATTAGTAGTTAGTAAAAATAAAACGTAAAAAATTAAATTGAAAATCATCAGGTCAGTCGATACGCCGTATCTTATGGAAGAAGATACGCCGTATCAAGCCTGGAATAAATACGAATCAGAATAAAAGATGCGTCGCATCCTTAACCAGGGATGCGCCGCATTAAATAAACTGACAGAAAGTTTTAAAGTCAAAAATAAAAATGCAGAAAATTAAATAAGATATGACCAGTGCAGGCGATGCGTCGCATCTTAGGATGGAGATGCGCCGTATCTTCTGCAGGTCTGACAGACTCTACACAGAACAGAATGTAAAATTTTTCTTCCGGGTTGTCTCCCAGTCAGCACTTGTCTTTATTCCAGAGTCTTCAAGTTAGACTCACGTTCAGCTCCTTATTTTATTCTTGTTACGTGCCATCCTTCTTCTTTCATCCGAAAGATGTTCCCGTATAGCTCCGCAACATTTTCTTCCATTCGACTTAATCTAATATATATTTTTTTGTATTCGTCGCAACATATTCCTCATCAGGTCCCAAAGAGTATTTGATGATTTTAAATTTTTCAGAAATTATCATGGGTGGTTCATTATAAGGGATCCCAAGTAGTCGACATTTTCTCTTGATGAATTCTTCTTCGTCTTTATCAACAAACTTGAAATAAGGATCCTCATTCAAATAGTCATCAAGTTCATCAATCAATTCTCCATGCGACTCATCGTTATTATCATAGGGATCATAACTAACCACGTTAAAGGATTGATAATAATCTTGAATCTCATCCCACTCTCTTTTCAATTCCCATTGCAAGCGTCGACTAAGCTTTGTGTAATCATCAAATTGTCCATGCACCCATTCCCAGAAAGTAGTGTCCGATGCTCCCTTAAGTTCTTTTAAGTAGTTGATTCTACCTTTTTCTTGCAAAACCTCTGCTTTACGTGGGCAGTCTTCAACTTTTTCATACCAATCGTCGTCTTCAAAGTATACATCGTTTCCAACCCGTTTCATTCCAATTATACTTCCCCCATTACAGGTTCCATCATTCTTATAATCACAGGTTGGCCATTCACTACTTCCATCCTTGAAGCGGAAAGGTTTACAAGTGTGATAAATATGCTCAAATTCCCATGGTTTATCCCAAACCCATGGTATTTGGTCATTCCATTCGTAGTACCAGGTGTTTTTGAACTCATCATAAGTTTTGAATCCCAGTAAATCTCAAGTTAGCACATCCGCGTCAATTAGAAGAAGGTAATTAAATTATTTGAATTGTTTGCACACGGGTGTCTCATAATTGAACACATCAATGTCTATGCTGAATAATTCTTCAATCCCTTCCTCGATTGTTGAATTGTCATCTGACGATCCATTGTTGCTCTCTACTTCCTCATCTTCCCCTCTCATCCAATATACCCATAACACATCTTTAGTAGCACGGTCCATGCTCTTATGGTTATTGAACTTACTAGCTAACCAATTCTGAAAAATCAACATTGTTAGAATCGTGGTTAACGTCAAAGCTAGTGTTACCAGTCATGTTCCTTCTTATCTCCATGAACTCATTAAATTGTTCTTTAAAACTTCGTGTCAACCATGAAGTCACAATCCGTTTGACTTCATTCATAGGAGCAAATTTGGGATCGCCGTATTTAAGTTCAAGCCACTCTTCTAAAGAGATATCCATCAACCTAACCAACTTTCCATGAAATAGTATCCCCGATTCAGCATTCATTCTTTCGTTATCCAGATAGCTTTTATCTAATCCCCAATACTGTTCGGAATAAGGCATATAAGACGTTTGTATAGGTTGGGCTTCATAGCTTTTTTTGCTCGATTTGTTCACTGCATTTGCTGAGTTCATGTATTCAATTTGGAATTTCCTGTCTTTTTCTTCGATAGTTGTCCAAGTTAATCCTTTAGTTTCAATGATGGGCCACAAGAGTAACAATTCATCTTCAGTGTAGCTCATTAGTAATTCATAAGAGAATATCCCATCATCAATATTGCATAAACGTTTGAATTCCTTATAAGTAGCTTCAAGAGGGGTCTCCCAAGAGAATAAATAGGCATCAATCATTAGCACATTGAAGTTGACATCCTCATAAACTTCTACATCGAATGAATTCGAAAGCAAGAGTTCCTTTTCCAATTCTAAGCTTTTAGTAATGTTTAATGCTGGGAACTTGCTCAAGCTAACTTCATAGTTATCACACTCCTCATCACTTTCCAAAATTAACGGCTTTTTGGTGCGGGACTTTTCATTGTGCTTATCATCCATAAGTTCTTTAGCAAGATATCCGTTCACTGACATGTCTTCCATAGCAAAACTTGTCATCATAGGTAGAATAGTCAGTAGGATTTGTTCGCTAGAAGAGAAATTAATGAATTCAGAAACGGATATAAAGAATAAAAATAACTGATATCTGCAGATGATGCGCCGTATCCAAAAAGTTGGATACGCCGTATCTTATAATCGTTAAAATTTAATCAGACTTTTATTCAGAAAATAGATACGCCGCTTAGAATTAGAATGCGCCGTATCAGTTTTAATTATCAAAAATCGATTATATTTATTAAAATTAAATGCGTCGTATTAACAAAAGCTAACGCGCCGTATTTTCGTTACGTTTCAAAATACAAGATTTTTGATTCAGTAGATGCGCCGTATCGATAAAAATCGATGCGTCGTATCAGTTTAATAATTCGAAAACTGTTTTTAATTAAAATAATAAATACGCCGTATCTGCAAAAACAGATGCGTCGTATGGCGTTATCGTTTAGAAATTTTTTTTATTAAAAACAGAATACGCTGTATCTTAGGGAAAGATGCGTCGTACTCGAATTTATTAAACGCGTTGTATTTTATAAAAATTAAACGCAATACGCCATATCTGTGAAAATAGATGCGCCGTATCGTTTGTATCAGCTCAGTACAACGATAACAGAATGCAGAAAAATAGAAAAACAAAAAACTAAAATAAAAAATAAACAAAAAGAAACAAAAATTAAAGAAAATAAAAACACATAAAAACAAAAAATATGCAAATAATACAATGAATGCAATTTATCTAATACATAACAGAGTTAGTGGTTAGAATCTAAAAATTAAAAAGAAAAACCTAATTAAAATACTAATCAAATTAACAGATAATAACAATTCACTCCCCGGCAGCGGCGCCAAAAACTTGATGTGCGTGTGTATTTCTCTAATTCTTTTATATCCACGGTAGCGGCCCCAAAAACTTGGTGCGCGCGTGATGTCGTTGTGGTTTTAGCAGTATTAATGCCTACTCAAGTTTTAAATTTATATTTAGCCGACTTATCAATAAAACACACACTTTAACGAGCAGTGTACCCGGTCAGTATGAATATAATGGTAAGTAGAGTGTCGATCACTAAGAGTGGAACGTATTATCTAGTTATTCTAATCAGTATTTTAATATCTTAAGTTAGCTATACAACCTAATCTAACGCAAGGGGGTTCAGCCTGAGAGACTGGCACGGTTTGGTTATGATTAAATATAAACTAAACTAATGAGCATGAATCAGCGATTAGCACACACGTACACAGATAGATACTCGAGACAATAAGAAGACCTGTCCTGATAATTAAGTAGCTTGTCACTTGTTTTATTGCTAGTTTTATATGAAGTGTATATAATTAACCCTTTCTCGTTGGCTCTAATCTTATCGGCGAGTAAACCCTTAATGATCACTTATGTCTATCCCACTATCCTAGAATATTGAGCATTTGTGATGCCCACGTTTCGTATACGCTAGAGTAGATAGGCGAGGAAGGGGCATGGCGACCCAAGCAATGCTCAGCTAGACACAGAGGTTATAAATGCATTAATAAAAGTCACCAAAGACATCAACATATAAACTTTAATTAATGGGAAAGCAATTTTAAGGGGTGCCCATGATTTTCCGTAGTCACATGGAATCGGCCCATCAATCCTGATGAATTAAAGTGTACTAATACAATAAAACAAAACTACTTAATGAATTGAATACATGCAGGACCTTCTTACAGCTCTTGTATCTTCGTTTAGGGTGTGTCTTGTGCTGCTAACACGCCTGAATTTGGCTTTAGGGTTTCTGTCTTTCTCTTCTGAGTTAAGCTATACGTCTCCGAAATTCGTCTGGTCTTGGGGTATTTATAGTTTCTATCTGAGGGTTAGATGCGGCGCATAGGATAAGTAGATGCGGCGCATTGACTTAACTTCGCGTGGGGTCCAAGATTAATATATTCAGGAATATTCGTACACCGCCTTAAGATGCGGCGTAACTCCATTTCTCTATGCGGCGCATGTCCTTTGCCGTCTTGGATTATAACTTGTGAAATCTTGATAATGATGCGCCGTATGTAAAAAGTATGTTGCGGCGTATCTAGAGCAGAATGATCTTGATCTTGTACATTTCAGTAGACTCTTAACATCTTGCTTGTTTTGCTCCATAATTGGTCCAAAATCGCCAAGTTTCACATAATACTTGTTTTTACCTGAGAATTACAAAAGTAAACATTAACGTATCAATTCTCATATATAATATAATAAAACAAGTCAAATAAATAGGATAAATGATGATAATAAAATGTACTTATTTGAGTTCATCAATACTTTATTGTCATTTGACTAGTACTTTATGGTTTTATGAGGATACCTTTGGAGTTTGGTTTTGGTTATTTTATTTTGGGGTATCGTTACGACACTTTGTGTCTGTACTTTGCTCTACTTATTTGCATGTAGTAATTCTCTATTTAGACACCATGTGTTGTGATGATATCCATGATGTTGCACTCGCGTTTTCGCCTTGGCGAGGTGTGACAGAATGGTATCAGAGCCTTCGTTATAGAGAAGTAGGTGGTCGAGCCTAGACTATAACCTAGGAGTCCCTCATATAGTTGCATTTAGGGCTTATGTATAAGTATGGTATTTTATATGTCTATTTTTCTTGAGTTTATGAGAAGTTTTTTCGAGTTTCGGACGCCGATTGAACCCCTATACTTAGTATTATATATGTCACTTTTAGCATGGCACCTCTCGCGCGTAGCAAGTTTCGTTGGACTACCATTGTCGCTACTGGTTGCAAGAGGATTGGTAATTTGAAACGGACTAACAAGAGGATCTTCGTTCCTGTTGGCATGTATCCATGTAAGATCGAGGAGAGGATAACTCTGGTGAACGTGGATGAAAAGGAGATAGAAAGGTACGAGACAAAGGTGACAAATAAAGACGGTTACATTATTAGGTACCTTAGAAAGTGCCCCAAGTTCCTAGAAAGTGGAGGAGAGATTTGGACTGGGCCTCGTGAATTGTATGGGTTTGTGGACCATATAGAGTAGGAAGAAAGGAATCTCAAGAGTGGCTTTGCTAGTCGCCCACTACCACAGCCCGAGGGAAACCGAAATGGCTGGATAAGTGAAGAGGAAGAGTACGAAGTGGATTCGGACTTAGAGACGGCAAGTAGTTGATTTATTCCAAGATAAACGAGAGGGGCAAACATTAGGATGGAGCTCAATCCGTGCACGATTTTTTTATTTAGTGTTATATTTTGGGATGTTTTCTATTGACTTTTGATGTTTGGTATTATGTTGGATCGCGAATTCCTTTGAATTCTGGGATTTTACCCAAGTTTTAATAATAAGGCTTGAGCGAGTTTGAATATTTTATGTGTGTGATATGTGATTAATTCTGAGTCTGTATATGTGTTATTGTAAGGTGTTATTATTGATAGGTGTGGTATTGGAAGTACACATGTGAAAGGATACATCTATAATTATGGGTGGCCAATATAATTATACATGTATCAGCACACATGTGGACTTATGGCCAATGCTACGTTGACCAATGATGACATGCTTACGTGTAGTAGGATGAGGTTTAACTGTGATATTTGTGTAATTGTCCCATTCGATGGGGAGTACTAGTGTTAAGTATGATTGTGTATTCGCGAATGTCGTGAACGGCGCCTAATGGTTTTAACAATCTGTGTGTCCAGGAAATGGCACCAAAAAGACCAAGACGCCTATTTACTAAGTCACCAATGAGTGGAGCCTACCGGATGCCGAAGAAGCGGAAGCCAAAGAGGCGAAAGCCGGAGCCCACTGCTGGAGAGAGTAACCCCATCTTTCAGTAAATGATCAATCAACAACTGGAAGCCCTATTGCCAGAGATTGTTAACCATGTGAGCGCACAGATGGGTGATGGTGCTCAATCTAATGGTGCTGGAAGTAGTGGGGGTGGCAACAACGGATGCTCCTACAAAGAGTTTATGGCTTGTAAGCCCAAGGAGTACGATGGTAAGGGTGGTGCGATAGTGCTCACTCGATGGATAGAGAAAATGGAAGCAGTGATGGATATTAGTGGCTGTGCTGAAGCTCAGAAAGTCAAGTATGCAATGAGTTCTCTGATAAATAAGGCCTTGACTTGGTGGAACACGCAAGTCCAAGCTAGGGGTAGAGTTGCTGCGATGGGAATGACTTGGGAAGATCTCAAAGCATTGATGATGGAGGAGTTTTTCCCAAGGAATGAGATGCAGAAATTGGAGGAAGAATTTTGGAATCATGTAATGGTTGGAGTTAATCACGCGGGGTATACTGACAGGTTCCATGAGTTAGCTAAGTTGGTCCCTCACTTTGTAACTCCTAAGTTGAAGCGTATTGATAAATACATTCGTGGGTTGGTTCCGCAGATTCGTAGCATGGTTTGGGCTACGGAACCCACGACACTCCAGAGTGCTATTCAGAAGGCTGGGGCACTAACTGATGAAGCGGTTAGGAGTGGAGTACTCGCGAAGATGAGTGAGAAAAGGAAGGAGGAAACTAAAGCAGGTAAGCAGGTTAGTGCTGGTACTGACAATAAGAGAGCGAGGAATGGGAAAGGGTTCGTAGCGGTGAATCCTGTGGTGGCAACGAGTCCTGCAATGGCAGCTACTCTAGCGGCGACAGGAAACGCCGATAGAAGGGGGTACACTAATTTTTCTCCCAAATGCGCGAAATGCAATGGTTACCATCATGAGCAGGTTGGATGTCGTACGTGTTTCAGGTGTAACAAACCTGGACATTTTTCTAGGAAATGTCGCGCGGTGATTACTCAGGCGACTCTAATCAGCTCGGTTGGCGCAGGGTATGGTCGTAAGGCGTGTTATGAGTGCGGAAGTACGGATCATCTCCGAAATGTGTGTCCCAATCTAAACAGGGCACCTGGTCAGACAGGAAACAGGTTGGCCATTGAAGGAGGTCAAGGGCAAGGATACAACAGGAATGCAGCTAAGGGAAAGGCGTTCACCATGAATGCAAACGAGGCGCGTCAAGACCCGCACATCGTTACTGGTACTTTCTCTCTAAATGGTCATTATGCTACTACTTTATTTGATACGGGTGCTGATTACTGCTTTGTGTCCACTGAATTTGCTAAATTATTGGATGTTGAACCTAGTGAGCTTTGGTCTAGTATTGTGATTGAGATAGCTTGCGGTAGGGAAGTAGAGGTTGACAAGGTTATTCGAGGGTGTACTATAGTGTTAGAAGGTATCCCGTTCATGATTGATTTGATACCTTTTGGGCATGGGAGTTTCGATGTGGTGATAGGGATGAGTTGGTTGTCTAAGCATAAGGCCGAGGTTATATGCCATAAAAAGGTAGTTCGTATTCCTTTAGAGAGTGGTGTTATACTTCGGATACAAAGAGAATGTATAGGGACTGAGTTGAAGTCCCTTAAGAACGCAAAGGCCAAAGAGCGTAGCATGAAAGAGATTCATGTGGTGTGTGAATTTCCTTGCGTTTTTCCGGAAGACTTGTCTGGGTTGCCTCCAATCCGTCAGGTTGAATTCCGTATTGAATTGATTCCTGGAGCGGCACCTGTGGCGAAATCCCCATATCGTTTAGCACCCTCTGAGATGCAGGAGTTGTCCGCGCAATTGCAAGAACTTCAGGATAAGGGGTTTATCCGACCTAGTCACTCTCCGTGGGGAGCACCTGTGTTATTTGTTAAGAAGAAGGATGGTTCATTTCGGTTGTGTATTGACTATCGGGAATTGAACAAGTTAACTGTTAAGAATCGGCATCCTCTTCCGAGAATCGATGATCTCTTTGACCAACTACAAGGTTCTCGATTTTTCTCAAAGATAGATCTGCGTTCTGGGCACCATCAGCTGAGAGTGCATGAGGAGGATATTCCAAAACCTGCTTTTAGGACTCGTTATGGACACTTTGAGTTCACGGTTATGCAATTTGGGTTGACAAATGCACCTGCGGTATTCATGGATTTGATGAATCGCGTTTGCAAGCGTTACTTGGATAAATTCATGATTGTGTTCATAGATGACATTCTAATCTACTCTAAGACGAAGGAGGAGCATGGAGAGCATCTGAAGTTGATCCTTGGATTACTGGAGAAGGAGAAGTTGTACGCCAAGTTCTCAAAATGTGAGTTTTGGCTTGAGGAGGTACATTTTCTTGGACATGTGGTAAATAGTGAGGGAATACATGTAGACCCTAGTAAGATAGAAGTGGTCAAGAACTGGAAGGCTCCTACAACGCCGTCTGAGATACGCTCATTCTTAGGGTTGGCGGGTTACTACCGAAGATTTATAGCAAATTTTTTGAAAATTGCTAAACCCCTCACTTTACTGACTCAGAAGAACAAGAAGTATGTTTGGGGAAAAGAGCAGGAGGTGGCTTTTCAGTCGCTAAAGGATAGTTTGTGTAATGCACCTATTCTGACGTTACCTGATGGGCCAGATGATTTTGTTGTGTATTGTGATGCGTCGAATCAAGGATTTGGGTGTGTACTAATGCAGAGGGCTAAGGTGATAGCTTATGCATCCCGACAACTCAAGATTCATGAGAAGAATTATACCACTCATGATTTAGAGCTTGGTGCGGTAGTGTTCGCTCTCAAGAATTGGAGACATTATCTGTATGGCACAAAGAGTGTTGTTTATACGGATCATAAGAGTCTTCAGCATATTTTTACTCAGAAGGAGCTGAATATGCGACAAAGAAGATGGATTGAATTGTTTAGTGATTATGATAGTGAGATTCGCTATCATCCTGGAAAGGCGAATGTGGTAGCTGATGCTTTAAGTAGAAAGGAACGGATTAAGCCTAAGCGTGTGCGAGCAATGTGCATGACGTTGCAGTCGGGAATTAAGAGTAAGATATTGGCAGCACAAGAGGAAGCTCTTAAGGATGAGAATGTGACCGTTGAGATGCTGCGTGGATTGGATCAGCAAATGGAGAAAAAGGAGGATGCTGGACTGTATTTCTTAGATAGAATATGGGTTCCATTGGTAGGAGATGTAAGGAAGTTGATCATGGATGAGGCTCATAAGACGAGATACTCAATTCATCCAGGATCTGACAAGATGTATTACGATCTTAGAGATGCTTATTGGTGGCCAGGAATGAAGAGGGAAATAGCTGAGTATGTTAGTAAGTGTCTGACTCGTTTAAAAGTTAAGGCTGAACATCAGAAACCCTCTGGATTACTACAACAACCACCGATTCCTGAGTGGAAATGGGAGAATATAACGATGGATTTTATTACTAAGTTGCCTCGGACAAGTAATGGACATGACACGATATGGGTCATAGTGGACAGGCTGACAAAGTCTGCACATTTTCTGGCCATTCGTGAGGATTATAAGATGGAGAAGCTGGCAAGAATCTATATTAATGAGATTGTGGCGAGACATGGTGTGCCTGTGTCGATTATCTCTGATCGCGATAGTAGGTTTACCTCGCGGTTCTGGCAATCGTTGCAAAGGGCGTTGGATACACGATTGGATATGAGCACTGCTTATCATCCGCAGACGGATGGGCAAAGTGAGCGAACGATTCAGACTTTGGAAGATTTACTTAGGGCATGTGCTATTGATTTTGGAGGAAGCTGGGATACTCATCTACCTTTGGCGGAGTTTTCCTATAATAACAGCTATCATTCCAGTATTAGGTGTGCACCATTTGAAATGTTATATGGGAGGAAGTGTAGATCGCCTGTTCTATGGGCAGAGGTTGGGACAAGCTAACTAATTGGTCCTGAACTAGTGCAAGAGACTACGGATAAGGTGTTTCAGATTAAGGAAAGACTTAAGGCAGCGAGAGATCGTCAGAAGAGTTATGCGGATAATCGCCGTAAGCCTTTAGAGTTTAGTGTTGGTGATCTTGTGATGCTGAAAGTGTCTCCTTGGAAAGGTGTTGTGCATTTCGGTAAGAAAGGAAAATTAGCACCAAGATATGTAGGGCCGTTCGAGATTACGGAAAGAATTGGACTTGTGGCATATCGGTTGAAATTGCCTGAAGAGTTAAGTAGTGTGCATGATACGTTTCACGTATCTAATCTGAAGAAATGTTTGGCGGATGCTAGTCTGCATGTGCCATTAGAGGAGATTAAGATTGATAAGACCCATCATTTTGTTGAGGAACCTGTTGGGATTATGGACCGAGAGGTCAAGAGTATGAAGCGTGGTAAGATAGCGTTAGTAAAGGTACGTTGGAATTCCAAGCGTGGTCCTGAGTTTACTTGGGAACGTAAGGATCAGATGAGGTCCAAGTACCCGAAGTTGTTTGCTGAGAAGATGGATGAGACGAGCTATTAAATCTCGGGACGCGATTTCCCTAAGTGGGGGATGATGTAACAACCGTGGTTTTAGCAGGTTAGTTTGACTAATAGTCTCAACCCATTTAACTTTTGTTTGGTGTGTATTATGTGTTTATGTGGGATATATGTGTGGTAAGTGTGTGTGTTGGGACTAAATCCCTTGGTGTGAGATATACTATTATGATTTGAGTAATATTGATTTTTGGGATAAGTTCATTTTGATCACCTTGGTGGTGTAGAAATGACTTGTGTAGTTTTGGTGTTTTGTGGTGTTGCGTAACAAGTCTCCGTTCAAGTATTTGAGCGTTAGTAAGTTACGTGGAGGTTGTTTTTAAGAGTTATATTTTCAGAGAGTGTGAAATTCTATTTTTGGAAACTTTGTTTTGAAAATGATAATTTTTCTGAGTTGTCGTAAAAACGAAGAATTGTTGCGTAAGACGTTAGGTTTCGGTATGGGTTTTTATAAAATATCAAGAGTACAAGGTTTTAAGTGTAATAATTAATTTTAATAAAAAAAAATAAAAGTATACATAATAGGGGGGGCGGCCGATTTAGGGGTTTTAGGGGAATTAGGAAACCAAATTTGATCCCAAATACACTTACCAATTATAAAGAGGGTCTAGAATAATCCATAAGGCATTATAAATACAAAATCAAAACCCATCATTCCTCCTTTTGAAGAAATCGGACAAACCAAGGGAAAAGGGAGAAGAAAATTTTAGGGTTTTATTTTTGAAGGCTAAAGATCAAGATCAAGGTATAATTTTCAATACTTATGCTTAATTAATTATTAAAATTCATGTAACAATAATATGATGGATTAGGGTTTATGTTAACTTCTGTAAATTAATGTTATAAAACATGTTGGGGTCATTAATTAGTAATATTATGATGATTGGTGAAGAAGTTAGGGTTTAAAACTTGTTAATTAATGAGTTAAGTTTCTGACATAATTATAAGGTTGTAGAGATTCGATGATATTTAATAGATAGATATGAGTTAGATCATGAATTTTGAGTCTAAATTGTAGTTCAGAGAAAGAGTTTTCCAAAAAGTCCGGCCACGAGTGATTTCGAGGTCCGGAGGTCAGTCAAACGATTTTTACAAGTAAAGGTGTCAAAACTGTTAAACCGGGACAGAATTAGGGTAAAAGTATTAAGGTCAAAGGTGGCTTTAAAAGTGTTATTAGGGTTATCCCTTCTTTGAGAGTTGAGTTCTATATTCCCTTTGACTTCCACGCGAAAATTGGATGATAATAAGTTGTGCAAGTATGTCTACTAGGTCAAAACATTTTGGTATGCGTTCAGATCCGAATCTGGATAGTTGTCATGTTTGATTTTTCATTGGGTACTTGTGTGTGTTTTTAGTACATGGCCTTCTTGGAGAAGCTTGTATGTTCATGAAGAATCATGGTGAATTTTTGGTGTGAGTTTTGGAGAGTTTTTGGTCGTGATTTTATGTGGGTGAAAGTACCCTAAAATTCTGCGTTTTCTGAAAAGTTTATTTAAGGGATTTAGTGAGTATAAGTGTTTGGTAGAGATTAGTATGGAGTCTTGGTAACCCATGGTGGTTTATATGAACGTTAGACATCCATCATATATGTGTGTTACATGGACTATAGCTTTTAGCTTGGTCGCGTGTAATGTGGTATTGTTTTGTTTGTATAGATTGTGGTTTGATAATTTGGAAGCTGCAAGGTTGAGGTGAGTTTCATAGTCCCATTTTTAGTTTGTTTTAAACTTGGGATGGAAATGATGCTTGTGTAAATTATGATTTTTAAGTTGCTGTGATTATGTGTCTAATAAACGCATGGACGTGTAAGTGGTTATCATGTTTGTGCTACATGTTATGATATTGTGATGTAATGTGATTCTTGGATCGGTGGGCACGTTCCGTCGCAATTTATGCGTGATGTGGTATTTGGATCGGTGGGCACGTTCCGTCCCAAATTATTGGTGGATATTGAATTTGGATCGGTGGGCACGTTCCGACCTGTTAGTTGGTTATGGTGATTGCATGTTAGCTTATATGGTAATTATACTTGTTGTCCTGCTATGTTTTATAATCACAGCGAACTGGTTGTTTTGAGTGATATTGTGTGTCTTAAACCTATGAATCTCAACAACATTATGTTGACGTTTTTAAGCATCATTTTCAGGTGAGCATTCTAAGGCTAAAGTAGAAGGGAGCGACTAGACGAGACTTAGTTGCATATGAGAGTGAATTATCTTTATGTTTATTTTGAATAAGTCGGATTTTGACTATGATACTTTATTGTCATTTGACTAGTACTTTATGGTTTTATGAGGATACCTTTGGAGTTTGGTTTTGGTTATTTTATTTTGGAGTATCGTTACGACACTTTGTGTCTGTACTTTGCTCTACTTATTTGCATGTAGTAATTCTCTATTTAGACACCATGTGTTGTGATGATATCCATGATGTTGCACTCGCGTTTCCGCCTTGGCGAGGTGTGACACCATCCAACTTTGATGCATTCACGGATTTCAAACACAATTTAAATTTTGAAAAGATGTTTACTTTTACCGAGATCCTAGCCGTTTTGGTTTAAGTAGCAAGTGGAAGGATAATGATTAAGTTGCATTAAATGCGCAGTTAGTTTGGCACTTATTTTCTTTTCGCATGATTTTGTAACACGAGGTACATAGTGCATGCTAATTTTTGAGTCGAATGCAATATAAACTCGTACGTATATATCACTTTCGATTGGGGGGCTTGATGATGTACCCTCCGAACGGGCCGTAGGACTCCCCTTCGAGCCTGTGCGAAGCCCTCTCTTCGGAGGCCCAGGTTAATCTCCTAAAACATTTCATTGGCGTAAAACCATTCATCTATGAAGTGGTTACCATGAGGGAATCCGCCAATCGAAGCCCTAAGCCCTTTGGGGTATCTCCTTCGAAGGAACTAGAACGAAGAACCACCTTGACCTGGTCACACCCACGTTCCCTCTTCCCTTAGGCTTTCCCGCCAAGGATGAGATCGTGGGTCACAAAGCCCTAGCGGTTACCACAAATCATGGGACCCCCTCATGATCTCTGAATCAAGTACAACTGCCCTCTAAGGCCTATTTCTCCCCTATAAATAGCTTAGACGGGCAAGAACCATGGTAATGCTAACTCAACTCTCTCGATTTACTACAAACTTACCATATCACATACTTACTCGCACGCCGAAGGTGGTTCGCAGGTTCCAACCCCTGCGCAATCACTTAACGTAGTGTCTTAGTATTTCTTATTTCAGGTTAAAGACAAGCTTGGCGCAACCTCAACACCCCATAAATCCTTTGATCATCATCGAAGGCCTGGTAGTGCAATTTATTGTACAATCAAGTATGTTCCATGTTCGGTATAGAAAGCTGTCTTTTCTTCATCATCCTTGGCCATTTGCACCTGATGGTATCCCTTGTAAGCATCTAAGAAACATTTGTACCGAAACCTCATGACTGAATCTATCTTCCAATCGATTTCAGGTAATGGGTAATAGTCTTTCAGATAAGACGAGTTGAGTTTCTTGAATTCGATACACATCCTCCAACTACCATCAGATTTCTTTACTAATACCGGGTTGGAGATCCATGTCGGGTATCGCACCGGCCGAACTATCCCAGCTTTCACCCATTCCTCTACTTCTTTGGTTATGGCCTGTTTCTTTTCCGCCGAAAAGGTCCTTTTCTTTTGTGCTACCGGTCGGTCATGGACATTTACGTTGAGCCTATGCTCTGTAATTCATCGTGGTATTCCTGTCATATCCGCTGGCTCCCAGGCGAATACGTCTTGGCTATTTTTGAGCAACGTAATTAACTGCCTTCTGCACTCCGGGGAGAAGTTTCCTCCGATGGTTACCAGTTGATCCGGGTACGCCGGGTGTACCATGACCTCTTCTGTCTTCCCAGTCAATTCCCCTGTTATCTCGGCATTCTGAGATTCATTCTTTGCCTCTCTCTCTACCATCTGTTTTTCTTTCAATTTGCGGCATTCTGAAATAATGACTGACTGAGTGACCAACGACGCTATGCCTCTCGGAGTAGGGAACTTCATCATCGAGCGAATGGTTGAGGGGATAGCCTATAGTTTTTTTAGTCCGGAGCATCCTAATATGAAGTTGTACGGAGAGGGAGACCTTACCACGGCGAATTTCATCACAGTTTTATGAAACAAACCGTGACTTCCAAGACAGATTTCCAATTCTATCTTTCCCAACGGCTTTATGGACTCTCCTTCGAATCCCACCAAAGGCGTGTTGGTTTCCTTCAGCCGGACCATAATGGTAGGGCACAAATGCTCAAAGCAGTGTTCATACATTACTTCCACTGAAGCGCCTTGATCCACATACACCTCCGTATCGTATAACCCTCCACTTCGGCTTCGACTATTAGGGGTTCGTCCGAAACATCACCCGGAAGGATAGGTGGGAAACTGATCGGAGCATTCATCTAATCCTCTTCTGCATCTGCGACTTTTCGTTTTCCTGCAACCCCTTGGCTTCGGATCATATTAATGAATTTTCCCTTAATTGCATGGTTGTCTCCCCTTTGTGGTCCTCTCCCCCTTTGCCTAACTTCTTTTAAGAGGTGGTCTAACTTACCCGTTTCCATGGCCATTCTTATCTGCTCTTTGAGGTGCCAACAGTCATTGGTGAGATGCCCCTTCTCACCATGATAGTCGCAATACTTGTCTAGATTTTCTTTGAGGGGTTTTCCTTTCAACGGTGGGAGCTGCGGTAGCCTCAGCTGATGCTCGGTTGCTAGGATTTCCTTCGGCGCCTTAGTCAAAGAGTTCAGGTCTATCGGCCTGGTGTCATATCTTCGGATGTCATTACGACGAGGGTCCGCTCTTCCAGCGTTGTTATACCTGGCAGGAACATAGAGAGCATAGTGATCATTCCTGCGAGGTCTGAACTCATTCTTGTGATTGTTCCGGCGACGATCCCCTCCGAAAGGAGCCTTCGAGGCGTAATGGTCATTCTTGTTGATATAAGGGTTGGGACGATATTCTTTGTAAACATCTGCTTTCTCCCCTTTCTGCAGTTCAGTACTTTGGAAAGCTTCTTCCGAACGAATAAAGTCGTCGAACCTTTCCAGCATTTCGTCGACTGTTTTGGGAATCTTATCCGAGAACTTCTTTGCCAACTCCGGGCAATGGTGGCCATTCCTGAAAGAGGAGATCTGCATTATCTCCGGGGCGTTCGAAAAATAGTTCGCCTCACTTACCTACCGTTCTTTGAAGTCCGGGAGGCTCTCATTGGCCTTCCTATGAATTTTGTTGATCTCCGTGATGTCTTTGACACATGCCCTTAGCATACTGAACCTGTTCAGGAATTTCCTTTGAAGTTCGTCCCAACCGTCTATACTTCCGGTCGGCAGTTTATCGAACCACCCTCTGGCCTTCCCGTCCAAAGTCTGCTGAAACATTCGACACCATACGGGCATTGGCCATTCTTCATGATTTCCCGCTCCTGTGAAACGGTTGATGTGGTCATCTGAGTTGGTCGTCCCATCATACAGTTTGAGGTTCGTCGGTATTTTATGTTTAGGGGCTGAGAATTCTATAATCCTTCTTGTAAACGGACATTTTATTATTTCCTTGAACGCCTTGCTCAAGTCTTCATCCGCCACCGCCTTCCCCTTATCGTTCTGCGGTCTTATAACATACTCTTCTTTCGTATCAGTTAATTCGTCTTCGAAGTTTAACAACATGGGTTTTATCAGGTTGTGGTTGCCTTGTTGCTTGAGTAACTCTTTGAGAGCCGATATGTGACCCTCCATAATGGTTCGAATGTCTGGGGGGTTCTGACCTACCACTCTGGATCCTTCGCCTTCCCCAAAGCGTATGATAGGGGTGATTGGGGTGGGACCGCTCATTCTAAGCTTTTGGTAGATTGAACTCGGGTCCCACGGATAGCGCCAATTTGTTGAGGTAAAAAACTGCACTCCTTCGGAGATGGAGTCGATTCTACCGGACAAGGTCTTGCTTAGGTTTCGAAGTACCTACACACAAGAGACACTCACGTTAGGCTCGCCCCGGGTGTTATCCCAGGACCAAGCTCTGGCGTGAGAGTGAGTATTGGGTAGTCCGAAAGGTTAAATAATGATTAGGAGTAAATGCGAGTGGTGAAAAGTTAGTTGAAAGTAGTAAATTAGTTGGGTATTTATACTACCCAGCTTTGGTACCTGAAATGGCGGTGGCGGATTTCCTGGAGATATGTCGCAGACACGATCCCCTGAATCCTGGGGTGGCAGCGGTCATTCTGCTGTTGCCATCTGTCCAAAGGGCAACGCCACCTGTCCTACTGCTAAAGGTTTCCCTGGATGAAGAGGTTGTGTGCTCTCCGACCTTTCTTCCAAAGGTCCCAATGTCGTTCGGACTTCCGGGCAAGATAGGTCGTCCGGACACGTACGCCAACAATTGGCATAAATATATAAATATTTAAAGAGGGCGAAAGTGTTAGACTACATAATTCCCCGTAGGTTATGTCGTATTATTCATCAATATTTATAGACTACATAGGAAAGATCAAACCTACCAATAAATCCTAATGGACCCAAACCCACAAGACCGGCTTGACCACTCTAATCTATTATACCGGCTAATAGAAGGAGCATTACAAAGATTGATTTGCCACTTCTGATTAACACAATTTCTAAACCTACTTGAAATGCAGCAGACATAAGATATTAAGAGTCCTCATTGATAATTTAACCTTTCTGTAATATGAATGTGCATTTTTCTATATACTGTAAATACTTTCACGAAGAAAGTCGTTCATATTTTTGTGAAAAAATTACACGGATGGTCCTTGTGGTTTACACGGATTTCATGTTTAGGAGCTATTTCATTTTAATTACGCCACAGATACCTATTTTGTGAAATGTTGCACGCGTTTGGTCCCTAAGTTGGATATCCGTTTACTTTGACCGTTAAGTGTATAAATATTATTTGCCAGTTAGTCCCTCCGTTAGTATTTTTTGCATCGTTAGTCATATTTTTTGCATCGTTAGTCCTTCTCTCTACCACAAATACATAAACACAAACACAAATACATAAACACAAATACACAAACACTACATGTTGGGAATTAAATATTCAAGAAGTTTAATATCGGGTTCTACTCAAAGAAATACTCTAAGTATGATTCTGCTGCTAGAGCATTTGGTTTCTGCTGCTAGTGTTTGATTATGCTGCTAGCATTAAACATTCTGCTGCTGACTGATTCTGCTGCTAGCATTAACATTGCTGCTGGTAATTAACTTTCTGCTGCTGAGCGGATAAGTATGAAAAGATATTATGTGTATTAAAGTCAACAATATACGGTAGATAATATCTTACCCCATGTGATCAGAAAAAGTTGTAAACATAGATACAAGTTGTATCTTAATGACCGACACTCTCAAAGCAAGTGTTCGATAAGACTTAACAAAATTGTAAAGATCTTTCTTGTGTTATAAAAGAAAGATCTTAGACTAGTGATAAATATACGAATAGAAAGTGTGTGAATTATTAAGTGTTTAGATAATAACTCTCAAGAACATAGAACAAATATCACAAGATATAGAAACATAAGATTCAAGGTTGTAACCCTAGTGATAACTCAAGATCACTCGTATTATTATCTTAATAATATTGAATCGTTTGGTGATAATCTTTCGTTGTTCATTATCATATAACAAACACAACTGTTCCATTTCCATAACCATAATAACCTTCTAAGTGTGATTAAGTAGATTCCGCATACTTAATCATATTCATTCAATATATCATATACACAAAGTACAAAAGGTTTAACCACCTTATAGTGTATCGAAACCTCATCAATTGGTATCAGAGCAAGGCTGATATAGTTGATTTAGAAAAAGAAGCTTTAGAAATGGATGCACAAGATACTGCTACAAATGTTGTTTCAAAGTTGCCCATGATCAAATAGAATGAGTTTGAGTTATGGAGGTTGAGAATTGAGCAATATTTCATGGTTCAAGATTATGCTCTTTGGGATATCATTCTGTATGGTGATTCATTTACACTAGGTTATATAGATATTATTCTTGAAGGCAAAACTGAAAGAAAAAGGAATACTGGACCAACTAACAATGATGAAAAGATTCAGAAGAGGAATGATCAAAAGGCAAGAAATTTGTTGCTTATGACCATTCCTGGTGAACAAATGCTATCTTTTAGCAAGTATCCAGATGCAAAAACTCTTTTGAAGAGATTTGTGCACGGTTTGGAGGTAATGAAACTACCAAGAAAACACAGAAGACATTGCTAAAACAACAATTTGAAAACTTTAGTTCAAATAGCAATGAATCACTTGATAAACTTTTTTCAAGATTACATAAGCTTGTCAGTCAGTTAGCTGTGTTGGGTGTTGAGATAGCCAAGGAAGATCTCAACATGAAGTTTTTGAGAAGTCTACCTGATGAGTTCCATACTCATGTGGTTGTCTGGATGAACAAACCAGACATTGAAACCATGAAACTCAATGATTTATTCAATAACTTCAAAATTGTTGAACAAAGTCTAAAGAAGTCTGGAATCTACAGTACTATTTCTGGGAATGTGGCACTCTTGTCATCTCCTAGTATTAGCAAGTTAGAAGAGGTAGATGAAGATGAAGGTGTTTCTACTGCTATCTATGGTGGTCCTTCTACTAGTTCACAAAAGAATGCTGCTGGACTTGGAGATCCGACATTCTATGTATTCATGTCTAGTCAATCTAGTGTTTCTCCTCTAACTCATGAAGATCTTGATCAGTTGGATGATAATGATTTGGAAGAGATGGACATCAAATGGCAGGTTGCTTTACTTAGCATGAGGGCTAAGAAGTTCTGGCAGAGAACTGGTAAGCAGATTACCATTGATGGTAATGAAACTGTTGGGTTTGATAAGAAGAAAGTAGAGTGTTTCAACTGTCACAGGTTAGGACACTTTGCTAAAGAATGTAGAAACCCAAGAAAGCAGGACAATAGAAGCACATGGTATAGGCAAGAGAAGAAGAAGGAAGTCACAGTTGAAGTGCCAAGGGCTATGCTAGCCATAGATGGTGTTAACTATGATTAGAGCTTCATGGCTGATGAAGTGGAAGCACCAACAAATGCTGCACTGGTGGCCACTGAGACTGCTCTAATGGCCTTTTCTGATTCAGAGGTAAATTCCATAATTAAATGTACTGAATCATGCTCTGCTCTTAAAGCTTATGAAGATCTTAAAAAGAGATTTGATGGTCAACTAGAACAGTTATATGATGCATTAGCCAACTTAGGTAATCATAAAAGAGGTATATCTGTTGTTGAAAAACAACTTGTACATTTCCATTAAAATGAGTCTAAGTTTGCTGATGACATGAATGCTCTCCAAAGAAAAATAGATTTTCAAGCTGAAATAATTTGTTCAGAAAGAGCAGCATTAGCTAAAGCCCTAAATAACAGTGAAAATGTTAAGATAACGGTAGATACTTTAGCTTATGCCTCAGAGGGAATTAATAAGATTTGGGAAGCTCAAGTAATCAATAAAGCTAAGTCTGGTTTAGGATACAAATCTATTCCTCCACCATACAGAGGTGTTCATTCACCTCCAGGTATTGACCTAGCACATACAGGTTTTGCTGAGTTTCAGGAACTAATTATGGAATATTGTTCTAAGTCTACTGAGGTTCCTAAGATAGAAAAAGTAAGTGAGAGTTTAAATAAAACTTCACTTCTTCAGGACAAGGTGTCCTTTGTTAAGAAAGGAGATGCTATAGTTGTTGAGGATTGTACAACTGATAGTGATGAAGATGAACAGGTTATGTCTAAACCTGAAGTAGTTAAGAAAGCAGGAACAAAGGTTCCTAAAGTGGTCAAAAAGGATACTTTTAGGCCTAAATCAAACATTAAACATGTTAGGCAACCAGTTAAATATTGTGAACAATATAGATCCACTAGCAAGCCCAGAGGTAACCAAAGAAATTGAAATAACCTCAAGTCTAACCAATTAGGTGGTGACTTTTCTTTTTACAACAAAGCTTGTTATACATGTGGTAGTTTTGATCATCTTGCTGCTTTCTGTAACAAATGGGTATCTGGGTATGAAAATGATGAACTCAAATAAGTACATTTTATTACTATCATTTATCCTATTAATTTGACTTGTTTTATTATATTATGTATGAGGATTGATACTTAATCGTTTACTTTTGTAATTCTCAGTTGAAAACATGCATTTGGTGAAACTTGGCGATTTTGGACTAATTATGGAGCAAAACATGCAAGAAGTTAAGAGTCTACTGAAATGTACAAGATCAAGACTATTCTGCTCCAGATGCGCCGCATCTCACTTATGACATGCGCCGCATCACTATCAATATTTCACCAGATACGATCCAAGATACAAGAGGACATGCGCCGCATCTATAAATGGAGTTACGCCGCATCTTCTAGCGGTGTACGAATATTCCTGAATATTATAATCTTGGACCCTACGCGAAGTTAAGTAAATGCGCCGCATCTACTTACTAGATGCGCCGCATCTTACCCTCAGACAGAAACTATAAATACCCCAAGACCAGACGAATTTCGTGGTGACACATATTATATCCGAAGACCGAAGACCAGAAACCTAGGACGAATTCAGTCAAGGCAGCAGCACAAGACACACCCAAATCAAAGATACAAGAGCTGTAAGAAGGTGCTGCATGTGTTTAATTCATTAAGTAGTTTTGTTTTATTGTGTTAGTAAACTTTAATTCATCAAGATTGGTGGCTTGTGTAATGTGACAACGGAAAGATTGCACTCCCTTAAAACTGCTTTCTCATTAATTAAAGTTTATATGTTGATGTCATTGGTGACTTTTATTAGTGCATTGATAACCTCTGTGTCTAGCTGAGCGTTGATCGGGTCGCCATGCCTCTGCCCTCGCCTGTTTATTAGATCGCCTATGCATTCTATGGTCTGTAGAAAAGTAGGAGAAAGATAAACGGGATAGTCATAAGTAATCATTAAGGGTTTACTCGCCGATAAGATTAGAACCAACGAGAAAGGACTTAATCTCGGTGCGTTGCATCGAACTATACACTTCATATAACACTAGCAATAAAACAAGTGACAAACTACTTATCATAAGGACAGCCCTCTTATTGTCTCAAGTATTTATCTGTGTACGTGTGTGCTACTTGCTGATTCGTGCCTATTGGTTTAGTTTATTATTTAATTGCAACCAAATCGTGCCAGTATCTCAGGCTGAACCCCCTTGCGTTAGAATAGGTTGTATAGCTAACTTAATATATTAAAATACTGATTAGAATAACGAGATAATACGTTCCACTCTTAGTGATCGACACTCTACTTACCATTATATTCATACTGACCGGGTACACTGCTCGTTAAGTGTGTGTGTTATTGATAAGTCGGCTAAATATAAATTTAAAACTTGAGTAGGCATTAAAACTGCTAAACCGCAACGACACACGCTACGCATCAAGTTTTTGGCGCCGTTGCCGGGGAGTGAATTGTTATTATCTGTTAATTTGATTAGTATTTTAATTAGGTTTTTAATTTTTTTTCTAACCGCTAATTTTGTTGTGTATTAGTTTAATTTGCATTCATTGTATTATTATGCATATTTTCTGATTTAGTGTGTTATTTGTTTGCTTTTGTTTGTGTTTATTTTTCGTGTGTTTTTATTTGTTTTAATTTTTAGTATTTTTTGTTTTCTGCTATCGTTGTACTGAGCTAAATCGAACGATACGGCTCATCTGATTTCTCAGATACGGCGTATTGCGTTCAAATTTTTTATAAAATACAACGTGTTTAATTAATTCGATACGACGCATCTTTTCCCCAAGATACGGCGTATCTGTTTTTAATAAGAAATTTTTTCTAAGCGATAAAGCGATACGACGCATCTTTTCCCCAAGATACGGCGTATCTGTTTTTGATAATTTTTTTCTTCTAAACTTTAACGCCATACGACGCATCTGCTTTAGCAGATACGGCGTATCTATTATTTTAATTAAAAACAGTTTTCGAATTATTAAACAGATACGGCGCATCGATCTCTGTCGATACGGCGTATCTTCTGAATCAAAAATCTTATATTTTGAAACATAACGAAAATACGGCGCATTAACTTTTGTTAATACGACGCATTTAATTTTAAATAAATATCGATTTTTTATTACTAAATTGATACATCGCATTCAAATTTCTAAGCGGCGTATCTATTTTCTGAATAAATTCTGATTTAATTTTAACGATTATAAGATACGGCGTATCCACCTTTTTGGATACGGCGCATCGTCTGCAGATATCAGTAACTTTTATTCTTCTTATCTCCGAACGGAAAATACTCTGACCCTTATACCTGGAAACTTTTACTTTGAAATCTACCTCTCTTTGATTTTCAGGAACAATGTTCGATATTTTCCCCAACTTGTTCGGAAGACCCCGAAGAAATCTTACCATGGAAGAGTTTGCACAACTAATCGCTCAAGCCAATGAAAAAGAACATCATGAAGCAAGAAACTTTATTAATGAATTCAAAGGCAGTCATGAGCTGTTACTAAAGGAACAAAACAACATGATTTTTGGATTGGCAATTGAAGTGCACCAATTGTCAACGGTGCTTAACAGGGTTCTTTTGGTAAGGCAAGACTTGAAAGGGATTACAACTAGAGGCGGAAAGTCAACCTTTCAAATCGGAGAGACACCCGAGGATGACGGTACAAACAAGATTTCCCCTGAATCTTTATCACCCGAGTAAGAGCAACCAAAAGAGAGTGATCCAGAACCAGTAATTAGAGAAGAACCTTCTGTTGAACCTAAACGATCAACACTACCTTTCCCACATAGGGTAAGGAAAGAGAAAGAAGATGCCTATCAAAAGAAATTCCTGGAGAATCTCAAGCAGCTGCAGCTAAGCATACCATTTATGGAAGCCCTGGTGCAAATGCCAAAATATGCTAAATATCTGAAGAGCTTGCTTACAAACAAGTCTAAACTCGAAGAGGCTTGCACAATAACAGTGGGGAAAAGAAGCTCAGCTGCATTGCTCAACAAACTTCCGTCTAAAGAAAAAGATCCAGGGAGTTTCACTATTCCTTGTCAAATTAAAAATTTGCATATTGAAAATGCTTTAGCCGACCTAGGAGCTAGTATAAGTCTTATGCCCTCTTCTATGTATGATAAATTAGGTCTTGGTGAACCAAAACCTACTAGAATGTGCTTAGAACTAGCTGATAGGTCCATACAATACCCATTAGGAATAGCTGAAAATATATTAATAAAAGTTGATAAATTTGAATTACCTATCGACTTTGTTATCCTCGATATGCCTGAAAATTCTAGGACTCCTATAATATTAGGACGACCATTTTTAGCCACTGCTAGGGCCATAATCGATGTTTTTAATAAAAAGATAACTCTTACCATAGGAAAAGATGAGGTTGAGTTTAACATGGAACAATCTATGAGTAAAGATAATTCCGATGACGATGAATGCTATAATATCGATGTTTCTGATGACACGATTAATCAATTTACTCAGAAATTGTTAAAAAGTAATTTACTTGATTCTTTTCTGCTTAAAAATCTAGAAAACACAATTGCTATAGAAGATCAAGTTGATGAGAATACTATTGATAATGATTTAGCTACTGGCTCTGCTGTATTTAACGACATGCGGCGCATCGAAAATATCGATGCGGCGCATCTATCTAATGACAGCAGCGATATAGTTAAAGAGCAAGTTTATTCCGCTAGTGCTACTGAAATTAATAATGTTAAACCTGTGCTTAAGGATCTCCCTTCTACTTTGGAGTATGCCTATTTAAATGGGAACACTAATTCGCCCGTTATTATTGCATCTAACTTGACGCAAAAAGAAAAAGAATCACTTTTGTAGGTACTGTATAAACGAAGAGGAGTATTAGCGTGGAGTATGTCTGATATTAAGGGAATTAGCCCGTCATTTTGTACGCATAAAATCCTTATGGAGGATGAATTCAAACCAACTATCCAACCTCAAAGGCGTTTGAATCCAAAAGTCCAAGATGTGGTGAAAAATGAAATTGTGAAATTACTTGACTCCGGACTTATCTACCCAATTTCCGACAGCTCGTGGGTCAGTCCTATCCACGTTGTACCAAAAAAGGGAGGAATGACGGTAGTACTCAATGACGATAATGAACTAATCCCTTCAAGAACTGTTACCGGATGGAGAGTTTGCATCGACTACCGCAAACTCAATGATGCTACGCGAAAAGATCACTTCCCTCTTCCATTTATTGATCAAATGTTAGAAAGACTATCAGGTCATGATTATTATTGTTTTTTAGATGGTTTTTCAGGTTTCTTCCAAATACCAATTGCCCCTGAGGATCAAGAGAAGATGACTTTCACCTGCCCTTATGGAACCTTCGCCTATAGGAGAATGCCGTTTGGACTATGCAACGCCCCTGCTACTTTCCAACGTTGTATGACGGCTATCTTCCATGATATGGTAGAAGTCTTTATGGAAGTCTTCATGGACGACTTCTCGGTGTTCGGTAACTCATTTAGTGATTGTCTCTTTAAACTTGATAAAATGCTTGCTAGGTGTGAAGAAACTAACCTTGTTCTTAATTGGGAAAAATGTCACTTTATGGTTAGAGAGGGAATTGTGTTAGGACATAAGATTTCATGGAAAGGTATAGAAGTCGATAAAGCGAAAATTGATGTAATTGCTAAACTACCTTACCCTACTAATGTAAAAGGTGTTAGAAGTTTTCTGGGACATGCCGGATTTTATCGTAGGTTCATAAAGGATTTTTCAATGATATCTAGGCCTATGACCCAATTATTGCTAAAAGATGCGAAGTTTGATTTTTCTGAAGATTGCAAAAAGGCATTTAATATACTTAAAGAAAAACTAACTTCCGCACCTATTATAATTTCGCCGGATTGGAATTTGCCTTTTGAACTAATGTGTGATGCTAGTGATTATGCTGTTGGAGCTGTACTTGGTCAAAAGATAGATAAGAAATTTAAGCCAATTTATTATGCTAGCAAAACATTGAATAATGCCCAAGAACACTACACCACCACGGAAAAAGAACTTTTAGCAGTAGTTTTTGCATTCGATAAATTTAGATCATATCTTATATTGTCAAAAACTATGGTTTACACTAACCATTCTGCTTTGAAGTATTTGTTCAATAAACAGGATGCCAAACCAAGGCTTATTAGGTGGGTTTTATTGCTCCAAGGATTCGATATTGAAATTAAAGATAAAAAGGGTGCCGAGAATCTAGCTGCTGACCACTTATCTAGACTTGAAAACCCTAATATGGAGGTGCTTGACGAAAGGGAAATAGCTGATGACTTTCCTGATGAACACCTTATGATGGTAGGAATTAAGAGCAATAATAATGGACCATGGTATGCCGACTATATAAACTTTATTGTGGCAAATGAAATTCCAAAAGGGCTAACATCCGACGAGAAACGAAGGTTTCTAACTCGCGCTAGCGAGTATATTTGGGATGAACCTTATGCCTTTAAATTATGTCCTGACAATATTTTGCGAAGATGCGTAGATGGTGATGACATCCCAGCAATATTGGCACATTGCCATTCAGGGCCAACGGGGGGGCATCACGGTGCAGTCATCACAAGAAGAAAGATCCTTGATGCGGGATTTTATTGGCCCACTATGTTGGATGATGCAAAAGATTACATAAAAGGATGTGATGCGTGTCAACGATCCGGGAATATACACTACAAGAAAAATGGCTTTTTAGGACCCCCATAAGCGTCATAAAATGGTACTTTTTAGGACCTTTCATTTAATAGGACCAAGGATGAAAGCGTTTCATCTCGAGCGGTTGTAATAGGTCCAAAGCGTCCTAACCCTTATGAAACCAATTTTATGGTCGTAATATATGTCTATGAACAACACAAATAGCGTCCTAATAAAACCATATTAGGACACTTTTACATTGTTTTAACATGTGATTACCTACTTTTAATCTTTTGAAACACATAAAAACGTCCTAAAAGTATTGTTAGGACGCTTACGATGTAACATCATAGCTATTTTAGCAACCAAGAAAAGGGTCCTAATAACTCAAATAAGATTATGATACCAATTTTATGGTCGCATTTTACGTCTATAAACAACACAAATAACGTCCTAATAAAAACATATTAGGACACTTTTCCAATGTTCTAACATGTGGTAACCTACTTTTAATCTTTTGATACACATACAAGCGTCCTTTAATGTTAATTCTTAGGACGGTTATCATATACCATTATAGTTACTTTAACACCAAGAAAAGGGTCCTAATATCCCAAATACGATTATGAAACCAAATTTATGGTCGCATAATATGTATATGAACAAGCAAATAACGTCCTAATAACAACATATTAGGACACTTTTACAATGTTGTAAAACGTTGTTACCTAATTTTAATCTTTTGATACACATACAAGCGTACTTAAAAGATAATTGTTAGGACGCTTATCATAAACATTATAGCTAATTTAGGACCAAGAAAAGGGTTCTAACATCTCAAAGAAGATTATGAAACCAATTTTTTGGTCGTATAAAATGTCTATTAACAACCTAAATAACGTCCTAATAACAACATATTAGGACACTTTTTCAATGTTAAGCGTCCTTAAAAGTTTATTGTTAGGACGGTTAATAAGTTTAATAGGACAATTTCAAAGTCCTGACAAGTCATATGATAGGACGCTATTTTCAGCATGCACACTCTATTATTACGATATGAATAAAAGATCAACTAATTATTAAATGAACAAAACGAAATTGTATTTCAAATAAGCAATTGTCATAACAAAAGCACTAAACATAAATAAGGTATAAACATTATCCAACATAAAGTCTTGTAACATTAAACAAGAAATTAAAGCAACAAGAAGCTTAGTCCGGGGTCATCATGCATCCTTTCTCAATCATCACGGACCACCTACAAATAAACATCCATGTATAAGCATTAAGTTCTATGTTATTAAAATTATTGGTATCACAAGTTTAACCAGACATATGAACCAAGTTGAAATATTTACCTCCTTCACTATAGGATCATCATATTGTGGAAGCATTTTCTTTTCAAACCCCGCTTCTTCATTAAACCTGCACACAAAAAATTTACCAGAATGCAACATTAGCTTCTGAAAACATTAATAGAAAATAGTCATCGGAACAATAATACGGGTCAAAATCGTTAAGTTTGTACTAGTCATCGAGCAATATAAGCAAGAGTACCATACACCCTATCCCTTTTGTCAATTAAAATCTGTATCATGAATTATGTATTCCTAACTGTCTAACTGTGCAACAGGTACCGAGTTCTATTTAACGCAAACACACCGTTACAAGTAATCAGGCAACCACCAAATTCATACACAGCTAAAGCTAATAGAATAAATCAAATTAAGAGATAAGTAGCACATATATTTATAAGTGGCATAAACAATAAAAAAGGATTCAAGAGACTCAAAGGTGTGCCTTTCAACCACTGCTTAAGGCATTATCAACAGTCAGCTATAAAAATAAACCATCACACTTTTTTTTCCAATGGGTTAATATGGCTTACCTCTTTTCATGCAAGAAACCATTTGTACTGTTTTATGCTCTCAGATTTGACTGGGTAATTTTAACACAATTGTGGTGATACCATCTTTCACATATGTCACATCCTATCCATAAACTCATCAGCGTTGTAATTACCATCACAGCTACCACATTGTGTGTGACCGTGCTCATCTTTTTCATACCCGTATCTCTCCTCTGCTGGATTTTGGACGCTTTTCACCTGTCCATCGCCTGATCTCTGCAGATGAAGAAATCATGATTAATATCCTGATTTGAACTATATATCACAATCAAGCTAATGCAGGGTGATAAAGGTAGATGCAGGATTGTTTTTAACCATGGTGTGTACTTCCCTATAATATATTTGCTTGCTAATACTTGAAAGTACCATTGTTTATACCCATGACAGTTAGACACAACGGCAAGAGAGCAAATCGTATTTGCTACGACAATCACGTTAGTTGCTACCACAGCAGTGCCATCAACAGCAAATAATATTCAAGACCTGCAATATCAATACGATCAACTGAGTATCCGTATATCGAACATGCCTAAAATGGTTATTTCAAATTACTTTTAAGGAGTCTAAAAAGGGTGTTTGGGATTGCATTTTCAATTAAATTATTATCTGATAATTGTGTTTGCGAAAATTCAAATAATCAAATAACAGTGTTCGGCAACCTTCTGAAAATAAGTGGTTCTCTGCGTTTTCGCTTCAGATCACCTTGATGCAATACCACTCCGGTCAAGCTTTGCCATAAGCATCGCCCTTGATTGAGCATTTAAAGCCTACAAAAAAATAGTATACAAACACACAAAGAAGATGTTTGGTAACAATTTAATTAGTGAACTTCGTATAAAAACGATAACGAATTAACTATTAGATGATAACTTGTATTTACCCCTCTAACCTTCGAAAATAACACGCAAAACCTGAAAGCAAGTAAAAATATCTGCACCTACCAAAACCCTAAGAAAGAGAAAAAGTCGTCGGTATCTTCTCCCAGCCGTGAATTAGTAGCAGGCGAAGCAAACCCACAAACGGGCTAAATTTAAGCTTTAACAGACTCAATACAGACTCATACCTTTTAATCAGGAAAATTAAAATTGAAATAATCAATGAAATGGTTTCATCAATTTTTTATTTTTGGTGAGATGGTGGCATGGATATTAGATACTGAAGGGTGCAAATGACGGTGCAAGTTTATCTGGAAAAAGGAACAGAAGAGTCGGATATCTTCAAAAAGAAGAAAGATATAGCCTCTGCAAGAAACAGGTTCCCCCTTGCCATGCTCATGGGACAAGCTCCACAAACTAATGCAGTAAGTTACAATGAAATCTACCATATATTTTTACTTTAAAAAAAGGGTAACCATAATAGAATCACTGTTAACCATTCTTTGCTCATTAAAAAAAATAAAAATAATAATAACCGTGCAAATATGACAGGGAGTCCGATTTACCTGCGAAGGAACTATAACAGGTCTGAACACAAGCCGTGAATGGTACTACAAATCTTGCACCAGCTGTACCCTTAAATTTAAAAAGAACGGAGACATCTATGAGTGCAGAGTCCATGGACCGGTTGTGTCTCCAAGTAACAGGCAAGAATCTACCAAATAAACAAAATTAAAAAAGATTAGAATTAATCTAACATAATTGACTCATTTATGCAGATACAATTTCAAGGGATACATAACAGATGACACACACACAGTTATGCTGCTGTCACTTATACAGTTTAATGTAGGAGTTAGTAGGCAACTTTCCCAACTGAACCTAGAAAATCCACAAACTATGCAGTAATAAGTAATAACAAAGCATGGAGTCATGGACTAGAAGTAACTGTTCAGAAGCTATATAGCAGACTAGCTACAGTTATTCTTATACACTTTAAGTGACATGTACACACTAACTTGCTTAGCTACACTTAGTCTTATACATTTTAAGTAACATGTACACACTTACTTGCTTTCGATGCTGCAGTTGCCTCTGTCTCATTAACACTGTGCTGAGCTTTTAAAGAAGATGCGTTCGATCTTGCAGAAAATTCATCTCCAAGTATTCCAAGTTTAAGCTTTGATGAAATGCGGTTGTATAACTCCAGTTTACCTGCGAACAAGTCAGCTCTAAAGTTGGAACATAGCAAAAGTTTCACATAAAGGAGAATATGTCAAGAACAGACGTATAAAAATGAGCTTATAGTCCTTAGCCACTAAATAACTATAAGTGTTACAAATATATATAGCATACTGTTCATAACAGAGCGCCACAACTCAACCTGGTCAGGATGAGACATGTTCATAACATTCTTGCTGCTTCCATGTATTATATATGCGGCCTGATAGAATAATGTAATTATAAGTATATAATGTTAAAAGTTGTAATCATCACACAAGTTCAAAACCGAGACCCAAACGCAAACCACATCAGAAATCATACAACATAAACTCTACATAATGACTGAAATAAACACGAAGAAAAACAAAGATACACGAGTTAACTCAACTCAGTGAGTTGACTCGGTCGAGTTGACTCACTGAGTCAAGTCGACTCAACCACGAATCGGACGGGTTTTGGGTTTCAAAACATGAATCCACACAAGATTGTTTATAAACATTAAGTTTTAATTAATTTAGAACTCAAAAAACGTTGTCATAAATTTAAAACCGGCTAGGGTTTTATTAAAATTACGAAATAAGTAAAGATGATGGCGCGTTGGATTACCTATCGAGAGAGAAAGGTGGGGGGAAGATGGCGGCGCGTGGTGGTGAACTGGTGGTGAGCGGCTGTGGTGGATTCAAACACGGTCAAACTAACGCCTCTTGGCTCCAAGTGCTCCAGAAATGCTCCCATGGTCTCGATCTACGCGGCGGTATCAAGATGGTGGCGTGTGGCTTACCAATCGAGGGGGAAAGGAGGATTGAAGAATCCTGCGGCCACAAATTTAAATCCTGGCTTTTATGTACCCATTGATAATATCATCTTCAATTTTTTTCTTGTCATTTTGAGGATTGAAGAATCGTTAAAAAGCCTAATAAATCTTGATGATGAGATGTAATGGGCGGTGGTATATGGTTTTTGATTTTGAAATAAAGGGGGCGGTTTTTAGGTTAAAAGAAGATAGTAGATGGGAAGGAGGGATAATCTGAATTTTGCGAAAACTTAGGCAGGAGTCATCACTTTATCCCAAAGACGCATCTAAAAAAAAATTAAAACGTGTATATATAAAATGAAAAAAATACAACGTATATATATAAAAAAAAAAAAAAAAAAAAAAAAAAAAAAAAAAAAAAAAAAAGAGCTATATATATATATATATATATATATATATATATATATATATATATATATATAAAAAAAAAAAAAAAAAAAGGAGCTATATATAAAATAAAATAAAAACGAGCTACAACCTTTTTTTTCGGCCCTTTTCGCATATTTTTTCTTTTGAACTTCTTGTTTTTGAATTTCTTGAAGATCATTGTCATCGTCTAAAAAATTAAAACGTTTAAATAAATAAAATGGCTAAAAAATTAAACTTATATATAAAAAAAAAAAAAAAAAAAAAAAAAAAAAACATACCAAGATTGTATTGCGTTTCGGGTATGTCGACAAACTCGTCTTCGCTCCTCTCCGGTTGTTCTCGGTAATCGAACGGGTTAAAGTTACTCGTTTCGTGTACGTGGTAATCGCTTGGATTAAGTGGTGGGTAGTCGAAGGTTTGTCGTGGAGGACTCGGTGGTTGGGGATAATAATAGTATTGTTGCGACGTCGAATGTGGTTGTTGACGAGGAGCCGAAAATGGTTGTGTGGGTCGAGGAGCCGATTGTGTTGGTATAGGTCGACCGGATTTAGCTCGAGTGCCCCGACCCCTAGACAAAGATGTTGCACCAACTACTTTCATGCCTCTTTGATCCATACTTTGATTTTTTTTTTTTTGTTTTGGCAGTTTTTTTTTTTTTTTTTTTTTTTTTTTTTTTTTTTTTTTTTTTTTTTTTGTGTAATGTTTGTGTGAGAGTTTGGGTTAAATAGGCAGCCAAGCCAAAGGACCAAATGTGTTTGTTTTTTTTTTGACCCACGCTCCCTTTCAACGTTCAAAACTCAAATTTTATAACACTCCCACGGTCACTTTTGGTTATACCCGTTGCGAGCCTATAGCCCGTGGAAGGAACCCGCTAGGCCAGCCCGCCTAGGCGGCGACGGTGTTCCCATCCAGCCCGAGCAGCCCGCAGGCCAGCCCGCAGCCCACTCCGTCCGGCCTTAGAGCGTGACAACTGAAAATGAGATAGAGAAATTCTATTTTTCTAGAGGGATAATGTAAGAATGTGAAAGTTGAAAAGTAGAAAAGTAAAATGTTGAACTTTTGGTCAATGCCGAACAATGCCCCTGTCTAATTAAGGAATGAAGCAAATCTTTTTTAACATCTCGTGTACAACCATATCATCTCGGCTCATTCGTTTAACATCTCATGTACATTTGTATCATCTCGGCTCATTCGTTTAACATCTCGTGTAAAACCATATAATCTCGGCTCATTCGTTAAATATCTCATGTACAACCATATCATCTCGGCTCATTCGTTTAACATCTCGTGTACAACCATATCATCTCGGCTCATTCGTTTAACATCTCATGTATAATCATATCATCTCGGCTCATTCGTTTAACAGCTCGTGTATAACCATATCATCTCAGCTCATTCGTTTAACATCTCGTGTATAACTATATCATCTCGGCTCATTCGTTTAACATCTCGTGAATAACGATATCATCTCGGCTCATTTGTTTAACATCTAATGTATAACCATATCATCTCGGCTCATTCGTTTAACATCTCATGTGTAACGATATCATCTCGACTCATTCGTTTAACATGTTATGTATAACGATATCATCTCGACTCATTCGTTTAACATCTCATGTATAACCATATCATCTCGACTCATTCGTTTAACATCTCGTGTATAACTATATCATCTCGGCTCATTCGTTTAACATCTCGTGAATAACGATATCATCTCGGCTCATTTGTTTAACATCTAATGTATAACCATATCTTATCGACTCATTCATTTAACATCTCATGTGTAACGATATCATCTCGACTCATTCGTTTAACATGTTATGTATAACGATATCATCTCGACTCATTCGTTTAACATCTCATGTATAACCATATCATCTCGACTCATTCGTATAAATGATTTTAAAATATTTAAATTAAATTTAAATGATTTAAAATGATTTAAAAATAATTTTAAATGATTTAAATTAAGTATAAATAATTTAACTTAGTTAAAAATAATGTAAATAACTTTAAAAAGTTTTAAATCAATTAAAGATGATTTAGAAATTTTTTAAATTAAATTTAAATAATTTAATAGTGATTTAACTTAATTAAAATGAAAATTTCTTTTTAAATATACCTTTTGGCGGAGACATGTCCCCGCTAAAAATTTTCACCAATTTTTTTTTCCCTCCTTATATATTTACTTTATCCCGCTAAAAGTTTTCACCAATTTTTTATGTATACTAAAAAAAAAAAGTGATATCAAAAGGGATATGCTTTTTTCATCTCATAATCACTTAGTAAAAAAAAAAAAGTCATCTTCAACCTCTGCTGGTGCTTCTCTCGATCTGCTGCACCACCAGTCCACCAGCGTCTCCACCACCCCACCACCGTCTACACCACACCACCACCGTCTCCATTACACCTCCACACTCGCACAACTGTCAACGATGCATCTCGTTCTCCCCTCTCCTCTTTTAATTTTTTCTCTTCTCTTCTCCTTTCTTACTCTCGACAGTGCACCACTACAATCCCAGGTTGGTATTTTTGATTTTTGTTACTTGTTTTTAATTTTTGTTAATTTTTATTAATTTTTGTTAATTTGTGTTAATTTTGTGGTTTGTTAATTTTGTTATTAGTTTTGTGTTAATTGTTTTCAGTTTTTGATTTTTATTAATCTTTCGAGACCACTGTACAGCCGAGACCAATTCAAGCCGAGACCATAGCCTTTTGTTATTTTAATGTTAATTATCTATATCTATATGCTTAGTTGGTGTTCTTTAATGAGATGGACGTTGTTTAAGATTGTTGGATTTCAGTTTTTGTTTATGGGTTTTGTTTGAAATTGGGTTTGACCCATTTTAGTTGACCTAATTTTGTGTGATGGGTTATAAAGATTGGTGCTTTTTGGGTTTTTGGATATGGGTTTACTGGAAATGGTTTACTGGAAATTTGGTGTTTTTATGTTTGGGTGAGTTGAATAGGCGTAAAGATTGGAGCTTTTCGTGTCGTTAGCATAATTTGCAAGTGTTCTAAGTTGCGTATTGAGTGATTTTGGGGAGAAAGTCGTGAACTTTATCGTTATAGGATAATGTGTGGTACGCAAGAACAAGTCATCATCTTTACTAAACAAGTAGCCTAGAAAGAACGGAATTCTAGTTTATAAGGAGAATGAACTCTTGACGTTTGTTTGCTGCAGCAGCAAACACTATATAGGGCATGAAATAGATGTTACAATCTAAGTGAAGCACATATGCACTCTTTCATAGGAATATTTAGCGAAATAGCATATCGTTAGGCAGTGTGTACCTTCTTATTGATGTACACTATCCCATGTAGAACTTGTATTTTGCATAGGTATATTTAGCGAAAGTCATTGGAACATGTTTTCTTTCTATGCCGTTTTGTGGCCAATAGAGAATGGTATCGGTGCTGCTAATGAAACCACCAACCACGTAGTCACCATTGTTGTCCCTTGCACATAAGAGGTGGTGGTTTTATATGTACGTTTGAGTATCCAACTGTTATCGAATACGCTATGCTGTGTCCCCATTCTGAGGCTTGGGGTTAGTTTGGTGGTTACCGTTCAGTAATTTGGACCCTGTTGGGTAGCCTTTCTCTTTCTCGGAATATGTGTAATCTGGGACTGAAAAAATACATGCTGCAATAGCCTTATGAAACACGAGATGATAACGAAAATTTAAAATCACTATGTATAATATAAAGTGATAGCCAACTCTTCTTTTGTGATAAGTACTCCAATTGCATACAGTTATTTCTTTTAAAGAAAACACACATCAGACTTATATGTATGTTTGGAAATTCTTGGCATGTTTCCGACTTGTCCTTAAAACAGGTATGAACTGTCATAATAGGCATATATATTCAGAAAAAGGATTAATAGGAAGATGTCAGTAGCAACAACTAATAACATTTATGGACAAAAACTTCTACAAACTAGTTGTGCATCACTACTTAGTTATTAGTTTTTTAAAAAACTTGAACTTGATCCAAAGTTATGCTGCAATATGCCTTACAAGATATGAAGCTTAACTTCAAAACATGTGAACTCTTGATATGCATGGCAAGTACAACTGATATGCTTTTTCATTTATTCTCAGTCAGTCTGTAAGAACCAATATTTTTCTCATTTGAGCTGCTACTTGCGCCAGTTTGAAGATTTTTTTTGTGTTGATGTAGCATAAACATGATTTCCTGACTCAATAACAACTCTAGAGTGATGATGATTTACGCTAGCTTTATATATGGGTTCTTAATCTATGTTTTCTGTGTCCTTCCCTTGTCTGTGAATTGGCTTGATATGCTCGATCATAGGTCAATTTGTTGCATTATACCTTGTCAAGTTAGGAACAGAGATCAGATAAAATTGGTATTTCTTGTGCTTGAAAACTCGACACATTGGAAGGGTCATATGACATATCTGTTCTGGTTTTTCTTGTGCTAAGTTGGTAGATTATCTAAGTTGCTATTAACCATTTCTTGTGCTTGAATACTCGACACTAGGTAGCATAATATTAAAACCTTTTTTTTTTTTTTTTTTTTTGCTTTCACAATCATTCATATATATTTTTTTCTAAAGTAAAATATCTAATTTGGTTCTTGACTGTCGTGGCAGGGTCTAATTCAATGACATTGGTGACGTTTGTAACACAAATGCATCAAAATTTACGCTCCAGGTATGTTGAGATTGTGTTTGGTTTATTTAAAGTCACATGTACACTCATTTAACTTTTTTTTATTGTATAAAGTAAACATATATTGCAAATATACAGCATTGTCCATTAGTAGCTCTACACAAAAGAAGACTTATAAATCTCTTTTACTTTCATTTCACATGCGTTTGAACATATGTCACTATGAATAATAGGCTCGTTATATATCTCTCAATACTTTTCTTGACTAGGAAGTAAATGGTCAATAAGACCATATATTTGGTTGCTTAAGTGTTTGTTTAAATCTGTAAAGAGCTGCCACAACATTACTTGTATGTGTGTATATGTTATTTGGATGTTTGCGACTGTGTATATTTAGATGCTTAGTATTAGGCTATTTAGATACAAAAATTTAACTTAAACTTGTTTATAAACAGGCTGAAATATGGATTTTTTGAGATTGGTACTACTTTACAAGTTTGCACACTTGGATGATCTAATTGAAGACTACACAAAAAGAAACGGAGCTCGGGCGCAGAGTAGAGGTGCTGAAATTGTAAAGGAAGATATAGAACTTGTATTGGAGAGAAGCAAGCTTGAAAATGGAATATGCTTCTTGGATAGTGAGCTGTATGCTAGCTTCTAAGTATGTTTAATGTAATTCAATGATAGAAAATATTGTTTTAGTTGGTCATATTGGCATGTATCAAGACTTATGCAATTTAATCTAGTTGTGGAATTATGAAAATTAAAAGCGAAAATCATTTTTTTTAAAAAAAGAAATACTCACCAAGACCGGTTTTTATATAAAAATTGGTCTCTTTACTCTACAGTAGAGGCATGTTCTTACTAGCAAACCGGTTTTGATGCTCTTATTAAACACCGGTTGTGGAACCGGTTTCTATATGTTTTGGTTATAGAAATACCCCCTCGCCTAGAGTGGTTCCTAAACCACTCTTCATGAGCCATTCTAACCGGTCTCTATGAGATTTTTTGTAGTAGTGAAAAAAATTTGTAAATTACTCATTTTGCTGCAAAATGGGTCAGACACTTTTTCCCCGCCAAAAGGTTCACTCAGTTTTATATGGTTGAGACTTTTAGCGCAGACATGTCCCCGTCAAAAGAGGCACTTAATAAAAAAAAATAACGCATAAATGTAAACCAAAGAAAAAAAAAAAAAAAGAAAGAAAAAAAAAAGTCCCCGCTGCAGCGCTTTGACTGATCTTATATGATGTTATATGACTCAAAAATGAAATGTCCTATTAATGTGTACAATAATAAAACCATTGTACATAAGCGTCCTATAAAGGTTAACGTTATAATACCCACGTGTCAAAGGTCCTATTAAATTTTGCTATAATAAAACTTTTTGTGAATAAGCGTTTTAACTAACTGATGTCTTATGACTCAAAACTCAAGTGTCCTATTATGTCTTATTAGGTTATGTCATAATAGGACATCTAGTGATCAAGTGTCGTATTACACTATCACATAATGGGACACCAACAACTAAATGTCTTATAAAGTAATTTATTAGGATCCATATTTTAAGCGTCCTATTAAGGTTATGTCATAATAGGACATCTAGTGATCAAGTGTCGTATTACACTATCACATAATGGGACACCAACAACTAAATGTCTTATAAAGTAATTTATTAGGATCCATATTTTAAGCGTCCTATTAAGGTTATGTCATAATAGGACATCTAGTGATCAAGTGTCGTATTACACTATCACATAATGGGACACCAACAACTAAATGTCTTATAAAGTAATTTATTAGGATCCATATTTTAAGCGTCCTATTAAGGTATATGATAATAGGACATCTAGTGATCAAGTGTCGTATTACACTATCACATAATGGGACACCAACAACTAAATGTCTTATAAAGTAATTTATTAGGATCCATATTTTAAGCGTCCTATTAAGGTATATGATAATAGGACCCCAAATCATCGACCATCCTATTATATAACTTTTTAGGACATTGCCTAAGTAGCAAATATTTAAAAAGGACCCTAAATGCTCATATGTCCTATTAAACAGTTTTTTAGGACTCCATTATCATAGCGTCCCACACAAAGGGTCCTAAAAAGCCACTTTTGTTGTAGTGATAACATCAAGAAACGAAATGCCGCAAAACTATATCCATGTATGTGAGGTTTTCGACATATGGGGATTGGACTTCATGGGACCGTTTCCTGAATCTAAAGGTAATAAATATATCTTGGTAGCTGTTGATTACGTATCAAAATGGGTCGAAGCGCAAGCATTGCCAACAAACGACAGCAAGGTAGTACTTAAATTTTTACAAAGTTTGTTCTCTAGATTTGGAATTCCTAAAGGATTGATTAGTGATAGGGGGACACACTTTTGTAATCATCATCTGGGAAGAGCCTTGCAAAAATATGGAGTATATCATAGGGTTTCCACCGCATACCATCCTCAATCCAATGGGCAAACTGAAGTAACCAATAGGGCTATTAAGCGAATTCTTGAAAAAACGACTAGATATAATCCGAGAGGGTGGTCTGACAAGTTAAATGATGCTTTATGGGCATTCCGTACAGCCTATAAGACACCAATGGGATGCACTCCATTTCGTCTTGTATACGGAAAAGCATGCCACCTACCGGTCGAAATTGAACAAAGTGCATATTGGGCTTTGACGAATTGTAATATGGATATGGAAGCTGCAACGAAGAACCGTTTCATGGAACTTAATGAACTTTATGAACTAAGAGATGAGGCCTACAAAAATACTAAGATCTACAAAGAAAGAACTAAAAGATGGCATGACTCGAGGTTACGTGGGGATAAAACGTTTACTATTGGAGAGAAAGTGCTACTATTTAATTCCAGATTGAAGATGTATCCTGGTAAACTTAAATCAAGATGGACGGGTCCATTCGTTGTCAAGAAAGTGTATCCTTATGGAACTATTGAAATATGCGATAAAAATGGTTATATATTCAAAGTAAACGAGCAACGTGTGAAGAAATACTTTGACAATAAAATTGAGGATAATGAGAACGAGGTGGTGGAGTTTGAACCTGAAGTAATGGAATGATGAGCTGAACGTGAGTCTAACTTGAAGACTCTGGAATAAAGACAAGTGCTTACCGGGAGACAACCCGGATTTATCTTTTAATTTTCTGTTTATGTGTCGAGTCAGTCAGGCCGCAGAGGATACGGCGCATCTCAATCCTGAGATGCGACGCATCTCCTGCAATGGTCATATCTTATTTTATTTTTCTGCATTTTTAATTTCCGAATTTAAAACTTTTTATCAGTTTATTTTAATGCGGCGCATCCCTGGTTAAGGATGCGGCGCATCTTTTATTCTGATCCGTATTTATTCCAGGTTCGATACGGCGTATCTTCTTCCATAAGATACGGCGCATTGACTGACCTGATGATTTTCATTTTTAATTTTTATGTTTTATTTTTACCTAACTACTAATGTGTTATGCAAGTTTGAACCTTTCTTATCTTAGGTGTGTTTTAAAGCCTTGGTGGTATTATAGATTCCTGCATTTCCTGTGGATACATCGAATATGAAGCTTAAACGTTCTAATCCACAAGAAAGATGATTTTTGCTCTTATACAAATGGAGGATCATACCGAGCAAATCTCAGGGGAGTTTTTCTGTTCTAATTCTTTTATTTTCCAGTTTTTAACCTTTTATACAAACAACGAGGACGTTGTTTAACTTAAGTGGGGGGATTGGAGAATTAGAACACTTAACACTTACTTGTCCTAAACTTTTCAAAATATGCTTAAAATGTGCTTAATATATCAAAATTTAAAATTTTTAGCATGTTTTTGCTTAAAGTCTAAGTTGCATAGCTGCACACATGACATTATTTTAAAAAATTGTGATTTTTCAAAATTCACAAATCTATGAGTGTGCCGGTGACTTGTAAACTTTAGAACTTGGCTTGTATACTATTCGAGACCACCATAATAAGTATTATTTTATATAATTGGAATGACTTGTCTAAATTGGTAAATTTCTAGGATTACACCCAAATAGCCTTATATGTTATGTGATATTAACTAACTACACTGGTTAGTTAACCCCCGTATAAACCTTTTGTTACTCTCATTTTTAGAGTAAGATACCCCTAGAAAAACACTCAGAGCCATTCCTTTCGTTTCTTATACCTTTGTTATAATGTTTCGTTACACCATACACCTTAGCCTACCCTGTAGATTAGAATCCGTGGTTGGTTAATTGCTATAGGCAAAGTGTGTTTCCTTACATTACCTGTGTTCGCGTGCGTAATTCATTATCTATGGTTAGGTCGGGAAATTGCACAATGCAATTGGAGTGAAAGTAAATATTGTATATCTTTGAGTTTATTTTTTTCGTGTGTTTACTACTTTCACTATTACCGTTATTTCTGAAGTCATGAAAAGTATGGAAAAATTATCCAGAATTATTGTTTTGGTGATGTGGTGAAATTTTACACATCTATGTTTATGTTAAAAAAAAAAAAAAAAAAAAAAAAAAAAAAAATCGAAAAAAATGAGAAAAGAAAAAGAAAAAAGTTGGAAGATTGATAAACCAACGATGTAAAGTTATGTAAGTGGTCGATATCACCACTATTTGTTGTATATTATATCTATGGATTGAATGGGAGTTGGCAGTTATGGGAACGTCAACTAAGGTTTATTCTTTGATTAAGATCTTGTTGAGTATAATTCGTGTCTACCTAAAGCGTATGTTTCAAGTGTTAAAGCGTGAGTTATTCAATGATATGAGTCTTATTCATGGGATGGTTGGGATAGTGATTAACCACACTTAGGATTTTAATTTATTTTTTTTGTTTATTTTTTTTCGTTTTACACCAATTTATATCCCAAATATTATCCATGCCCTTTATTATTCTTTATCCAACCAAACCTTTGATTTATTGAGATTAGGGATTTGAGCAATCTTAAGTATCGTAGTCGTGGATTCGGCTATGTATTTATGATTTTGTCGCCCTTTTTGATATATTATTATTGGTGAAGTTTGGACCTATCTTTAGCCTATTCGAGTTAATGATTTGAGCAATTGCAAGTATCGTGTTCGTGGATTCGATCATGTATTTGTGATTTTGTCGCCTTTTCTGGAATTTGAGATCGATAGAGATTAAGAATAATTAACCCTTAAGCCTAAAAACCCTTTTTAACCGCTTTAGACTTGTTATTCCTTGGCTTTAGTGGGGGAGATGTGTATACTTGCCAAGCTTATGATAGAATATTCGTCGCGACTGGACAGTTAAACGATTAGATTTGCTTTTATCGAAATATTTTTATTCTACTTCTAATTCGTTAAGTGTTTAGTTGTGTGATTATGACAAAAACGAATACATGCTTAAATATAAAAATAAATCCTAATATCTTTTAGGATACATTTTCATAAGATTAATTCTAAGGTTTACTTGGGGACAAGTAAAGTTCAAGTGGGGGGATATTTGATGAACTCAAATAAGTACATTTTATTACTATCATTTATCCTATTAATTTGACTTGTTTTATTATATTATGTATGAGGATTGATACTTAATCGTTTACTTTTGTAATTCTCAGTTGAAAACAAGCATTTGGTGAAACTTGGCGATTTTGGACTAATTATGGAGCAAAACATGCAAGAAGTTAAGAGTCTACTGAAATGTACAAGATCAAGACTATTCTGCTCCAGATGCGCCGCATCTCACTTATGACATGCGCCGCATCACTATCAATATTTCACCAGATACGATCCAAGATACAAGAGGACATGCGCCGCATCTATAAATGGAGTTACGCCGCATCTTCTAGCGGTGTACGAATATTCCTGAATATTATAATCTTGGACCCCACGCGAAGTTAAGTACATGCGCCGCATCTACTTACTAGATGCGCCGCATCTTACCCTCAGACAGAAACTATAAATACCCCAAGACCAGACGAATTTCGTGGTGACACATATTATATCCGAAGACCGAAGACCAGAAACCTAGGACGAATTCAGTCAAGGCAGCAGCACAAGACACACCCAAATCAAAGATACAAGAGCTGTAAGAAGGTGCTGCATGTATTTAATTCATTAAGTAGTTTTGTTTTATTGTGTTAGTAAACTTTAATTCATCAAGATTGGTGGCTTGTGTAATGTGACAACGGAAAGATTGCACTCCCTTAAAACTGCTTTCTCATTAATTAAAGTTTATATGTTGATGTCATTGGTGACTTTTATTAGTGCATTGATAACCTCTGTGTCTAGCTGAGCGTTGATCGGGTCGCCATGCCTCTGCCCTCGCCTGTTTATTAGATCGCCTATGCATTCTATGGTCTGTAGAAAAGTAGGAGAAAGATAAACGGGATAGTCATAAGTAATCATTAAGGGTTTACTCGCCGATAAGATTAGAACCAACGAGAAAGGACTTAATCTCGGTGCGTTGCATCGAACTATACACTTCATATAAGACTAGCAATAAAACAAGTGACAAACTACTTATCATAAGGACAGCCCTCTTATTGTCTCAAGTATTTATCTGTGTACGTGTGTGCTACTTGCTGATTCGTGCCTATTGGTTTAGTTTATTATTTAATTGCAACCAAATCGTGCCAGTCTCTCAGGCTGAACCCCCTTGCGTTAGAATAGGTTGTATAGCTAACTTAATATATTAAAATACTGATTAGAATAACGAGATAATACGTTCCACTCTTAGTGATCGACACTCTACTTACCATTATATTCATACTGACCGGGTATGTAACACCTAAAAATCCAAAACGTGTAAAATGACCATTTTGCCCCTACAAATTATAAAATTATCTAAAAGCTTATAAAGTACCGAATCGATCTCAAACTTCTGAAAAAGAACAAGATATGTTGTAAAATAATTTTGACAACTCCGATTAATATTTATACAAGTTATGAAATTACCAAAATGCCCTTGATATAACCGAATGGATAAATTAGCAATTAATTTGATTTTAAAACAAGAAATAAAATACATTTAAAGGAGAAATTAAATCCCATTGAATGTCCATAATTATTTCCGTGATTTGGGCTAATTTCCCTCCCCCTTAGACGCTCCCATCCTCCCCATAGAATAAATCTCCTCAAACCCTATTTTCTCCTATTGCCGACAAATAGAGAAAACACAAATAATTCCACCATTTCATCATACGAATTTCTGGAAATCCAAGGCTATTTTTCTGGTGTTGTACGTGATTTAAGGAAGCAAAGAAAATTGGTTTTAGGTCGTGGGAGGCTTTCTTTTGATCGCTAGAGGTTATTTTGCATTCGATAGGTAATATTCCAAATCATGTCATACGACCCTTCTAAAATCTTGAAATCATTTTTCTCATGTTCCTCATGTCAAATATGTTCTGTGTAAAATATTCCTAAGGTTGTGGAGGCTGTGGATCGATCGCTAGGAATTCTTGGTTCCAAAATCCACTCGACAAGGTGTAATTTTGTTTGGGCTCGTTCACATGTTCAATCTCTGATTCGGTATTTTTCCTATGATCTAACATCATCATATAGATCAGATAAAATATATAATTCGACCCATGCAACCTTAATCTAATCGCATGAATTAAAATGAATAAAATACGTATAAAGCATGAAATATGATATGCGAATTTTATGGATGTTATAAGCAATTTTTCTGGACTCTATTCGACCTAAATAGCCTGGGAAAAATAAGAATCTGAATATTGGAATCTGAATTTGATCGTGGTTTAATTTAGTTCTATCGCTAAAATGAAAAAAAGGTTGGATCGGATGGAAATAAAACCCTAGCTTCGATTAGGGTTAAGAGTTGGTGTTTCTGGAATTAATTAGTACAGTAAAAGACAGATCAATGATTGATAAATGATTGGGTCGTGTGTTGCTAATTAAATTAGGGTTTTCGAATTGAATTTATATGCGATTGGAACATTTAGAAACTATAGGGTGTAATTCGTAATTTCTGAAACTTATGGTCAGTTTTGTAAGGTGTATTTAACTGTGTTAAATGTGAATAAAATCTAAGATGGAGGGTCTTTGTGTAAATATAAGGTTTAGAAGATTTAAATTGTAAATTATGGAAAGTTATATGTCGAATTGAATTTATTTAAAATAAGAGGACTTGTTTTGTAATTTTGGGAAAACTTGTGTCATTCGTATAATAATATTTATGAGGGACTTGATGTGTAACTTTGGGTATTAAAGGGATTTAAATTGTAAATATATAATAATTATGGATCGAATGGTAACTTAATTTATTGAAGGACTAAATGTGTAAATTATGTAAAGTTGTGGACTTATTCGTACAACATGTAAAATATGGGTTATTTTCGGTAAAATAAAAAGGTTAAGGGCTTGTTGTATTAATATGGTCATGAAAGGGGTTTTAATGTAGAATCTTGAAATATAAGGTCTAATATGTAATTTTTGTAACTTAAGGGTATAAAGCGTAATATTGGTAAACTTGAAGGACTGAAATTGTTAACTTACTAAATATGGTTTCAAAATAGATTAATTGTAAGATTTTATGTTTGACCTTTAACTTTGGTTAATTGCATTCAAAACCTTGATTTATATAAAGTTATCTTATTTACCCTTAAACTATGGTTATTGCTAAAACATACCTTATGTCCATAATATGGTTCTATAATGACTTAACCAAATCTCTAAAGTCTAAATCCGTCTAACTAAGGAAACTCACTAAATTTGGAAACCTGCTAAAAAAAAAAAAAAGGAAAGTTACTTAAAATGGAAAGTCAGTTAAAAACCTATTGTAATACTCTTCTACTCTCTTAGGTGTGAAGAAGGAGAGATCCTGAGCTTGTCAGTGTTTGCTATTTCTGGTTTTATTTTGCTTGCAATAAGGTACAGATACTCTGCCCGTTTCCATTAAGGGTGTCCTATCTCATGGTTATGATTCTGATTCTGATTCGTTTAAGTTTTCCCAAAACCATTGCTATGATCCCTTTTATTATGAACCTTTCTGATTACACTCTGATTTGGACCTTTAGTATTTCATCTGATATATCTGATTATGAACCATCTATTATGGACCATCTGATTTGACCTTTGATATATGACCCTCTGATTTTGATATGATATCTGACTCTTAGTTTGATACCCGAGCCATTTCACTAGGCATGGGGGTTCCATGTCCGTGTCATTGATGCACCAATGGCATGACTCTAGGGCGGTAGAGTGATGTTCCGCCACGTCCCCATTCTGATTATGATATGCGCATTATATTGATTATGGATTATATATGTTTCTGGGGGGGCGTATGGATGCATCCTAGATCTGTTCTGTTAGTGGATTTAACTATATATGATATGATTTTCTGTTCTGGTGACTGGTACTGTGTGCAATACATGCCTTTCACAATTATCTGGGAGCTGATCACTCCATTTGATACATGAGGACACCCCTCATATTATCTGGTTACTTAAGAGGTATCCCCTCTAGATTATGATGGTTACTATCTGATATGTTCTGGGCTCGTGGTGGATGACTATCCTATTTCTTCTTTTATATTTCTGTCTCTTGTTTATACTTCATGATATTTCCCCATGCACCATATTTCAGTTCTGTTTCATTATTATTGCTTTGTATATGTATCTGTTCACTGGGCTTTTTAAGCTCAGCCGTACGTTTTCTTTTCATGTACGGCAGGTATTTAAGCTTGGATCTGGGTTTTAGCTTTGGGGATGAGAGCAACTGTGTGAAGCTTAGACCTTAGCATTCTGTTATGCCATTGTTTAGGCATTTTGGATTTATATACTTCGGTTTATTTCTGTTTTGGACATAAGTTATGTTGACTTATTTCCTTTGATCATTAATGTTATGGACTTATGATGTTTTGGATTTAATGCTTGTAATCTGATATGAAGCCATTGTTGTGATATCTCTACCCTTGTCGGGTTGGGGTGTTACAATTTATGGTATCAGAGAACAGGTTTATCCGAAACCCTTAGAGCTTAGGCTCGTGACCTGTGAGGATTGGGTAGAACTTAAGTTTCCTTTCGCGCACTCTTTTCCTGTTTCGATCTGTCATATATTCTTGATCTGCTCTGTCATATTCTATCTAAATTGCTAATCCTTTTTGTAAACCTTCAGATGGTGAATACCCGACATCAGGAATATAATGGAGGGAACCCTGATTTTCAGGCCATGATAGCAGAAGCTTTGGCCAACGCTCTTCCTAACTTGGTAACTCAGGTCACCAACAATATTCAGAATGGGGCAGGTCCTTCTGGAGGTGGTGTTGGCGGTGCTCCACCCGCTGCTCCACCGGTCGGTATTCATGTGTGGATTGAGCGGTTCAACAAGCTCAAGCCTCTCTCGTTCAAGTCCGCTGCCACTCCTCATGAGGCAGAGGACTGGATTACGCATGTGGAAAAATTGTTTCGGGTTCTCGGATGTGCTGACGAGTTTAAAACTCGTTTGGCTACATTCAAGCTGGAGGGTGATGCTCAGAACTGGTGGACTGCTCTTGTGCAGGCAAAGGGGGATGATTATGCTGAGACTTGTTCGTGGGCAGAGTTCATTGAGGCGTTCTATAAGCAGTACATTCCTATGGCAGAACAGCAGAGATATGAGAGGGAATACGGGTCGATTCGTCAGGGTGATCATGAGTCTTCAGGAGACTTTATGCAGCGATTCTTACGACTGGCTAGCTTCGTGGGGCCAGAGGTTACTGGGGATTCGTTTCGACAAGCTCGTCATTTCAAGTGGGCTCTTAAGAGATGGGTGTTAGACCGGATTGTTAACACTCCATTTGATGATGTGGCTAGTGTTCAGGATGCTGCGCGCAACATTGAGTTGTTGCATGCGGACAGGGGATCTAATAAGCGTGATAGGGATGGAAACAGGGTTGATACTCGGGTTCATGGTCGTCAGGACCAGAGACAGGATTTTCGGGGTCGTCAGGACTATGGACAGGATCAGCGGGGTCGCCAGGACCGAGGTAGTGATTATAGGCGACAGGATTCTAGGAACCAGGGCCGGCAGGATTATGGTCGGTATGGTGGTGACCGTCAGGGTCAGGGTGATAATGGCAGGCGTAGGGATTCTCAGCAGTATCAGCAGTCGGGATCGTCAGGTCAGAAGAAGGCTGTGGAGACTCTACCTCCTCCTCCTATATGTACGACATGTGGGAAACCACATCCAGGTCCTTGTTATAAAGCTTCTGGTGGTTGTTTCTCGTGTGGCTCTACTCATCACAGGATCAAAGATTGCCCCAAGAAGAACCCCATCGTGCCGGTAAACACGACTAGGCCAGCTCCCACCATGGGCCGAGTTTATGCTACTACTCGGGATCAAGCGGCCAACACATCAGGTACCATTACTGGCATACTTTATATTGGAGATCGTACGGCTTTCGTATTGTTTGACACCGGTGCTACTCATTCTATTATATCTGTAAACTTTGCTAAGAAACTTAATCTGAAACCAAAACCATTAATAAATCGTATATCCATTGCAACCCCAATGATAACCCAAGTGATTATTGATCATGAATATGTGAACTGCCCTCTACGTTTCGATGATCGTGTTCGTCCGGCAAATCTGCTTCCCATTGATATGACCGATTTTGATGCGATTCTGGGCATGGATTGGTTGGCTGATCACAAGGCTACCATCGATTGTTATGCCCGTAAGGTGATCTTCGGCGATATTCATCATCCTGATTTCATTTATCATGGTTCTCAGCCTCTGAAATCTGTTAAAATTATTTCTGCCATGAAGGCACGAACTCTGATATCTCATGGTTGCCAAGGCTATTTGGCTTCTGTTAAAGATTCATCTGTAGTAAGTCCTGATGTTGCTAGCGTTCCCATTGTTCGGGAGTTTGCTGATGTTTTCCCTGATGAACTTCCTGGTCTTCCTCCGGCTAGAGAAGTTGAATTTTCTATTGATCTGATTCCCGGTGCCGAACCTATCTCTAAGGCTCCGTACCGGATGGCGCCTGTTGAGTTAAAGGAATTAAAGGAACAATTGGAGGAACTATTGGGGAACGGTTTTATTCGGCCTAGTGTTTCGCCCTGGGGTGCTCCGGTTCTATTTGTAAAGAAGAAGGATGGGTCTATGCGGTTGTGCATTGATTATCGTGAGTTGAATCGTATTACCATTCGTAACCGTTATCCGCTTCCTCGCATTGATGACTTGTTTGATCAATTGCAAGGAGCCAAGGTGTTCTCTAAAATCGACTTGCGATCTGGTTATCACCAATTGCGAGTTAAAGAGCAGGATGTTTCTAAGACTGCTTTCCGTACCCGCTATGGACACTATGAGTTTCTGGTTATGCCTTTTGGCCTAACAAATGCTCCTGCTGTGTTTATGGATTTAATGAACCGGGTCTTTCATGAATTTCTTGATAAGTTCGTCATTGTTTTCATTGATGATATTTTGGTGTATTCTAAATCGTCTGAGGAGCACGAGCAGCATCTGCGTGTCGTTCTGGGTATTCTGAGGCAGCAGAGATTATTCGCGAAATTCTCTAAGTGTGAGTTCTGGCTTAACCAAGTCGCTTTCCTTGGTCATATCGTGTCTGCAGAGGGTATCACTATGGATCCTGCTAAGGTTGAGGCTATCACTAAGTGGCCGAGACCTACCACGGTGACTGAAATTCGGAGTTTTCTGGGATTAGCTGGTTATTACCGGCGTTTTGTTGAAGGGTTTTCTAAGTTGGCTTTGCCTTTGACTCAGTTGATGCGGAAGGGTGAAAAGTTTGTATGGACTGATGAGCGTGAGCAGAGTTTTGAGGAGTTGAAAAGGCGATTAGTGTCTGCACCTATTCTGACCTTACCTTCTGGTTCTGGAGGTTTCCAGATCTATAGCGATGCGTCTAAGAAGGGTTTAGGCTGTGTGCTTATGCAACACGGCAAAGTGATTGCCTATGCTTCTCGGCAATTGAAACCCTATGAAGAAAATTATCCAACTCATGATCTGGAATTAGCCGCAGTTGTTTTTGCATTAAAAATCTGGAGACATTACTTGTATGGTGAATCGTGTGATATCTTCACCGATCACAAGAGTCTCAAGTACATCTTTACTCAGAAGGAGCTTAATATGAGGCAGAGGAGATGGTTAGAGCTTCTAAAAGATTACGACACAAACATCCAGTACCACCCAGGCAAGGCTAATGTAGTTGCTGATGCACTTAGTCGTAAGTCTGGGATGATTGCTAGCTTGGAGATTGATCCACATGTTCTTAAGGATTTAGAGCGTTTGGATGTCGAGTTGTGTGTTCGGCGTGACGTTGGTTACTGGGCTAGTTTGAAAATTGAGTCGAATCTGATGTTGCGTATTAAAGAGGCTCAGAAAGATGATGGTGAACTCTGGGCTATTGTTCAAAATATTGAAGAGGGTAAGCAAACTGAGTTTAGAGTTGATGATAACGGAGTTGTCTGGTATGAGGATCGTTTATGCGTGCCTAATGATTCTGATTTGCGTGAGGCGGTGTTGACTGAGGCTCACAGTTCTCCTTTCTCTATACATCCTGGTTCTACCAAGATGTATCGGGATCTAAAGCAGCACTTCTGGTGGAATGGTATGAAGCAAGATGTGGCGTTATTTGTTGCTAGATGTATGACCTGCCAACAAGTTAAGATTGAGCATCAGCGAGCTAGTGGTCTGTTGCAGCCTCTGGAGATTCCTACTTGGAAGTGGGATGAGATTTCCATGGATTTCATTTCTGGTTTGCCTTTGACTCGTAAAAGACATGATGCGATTTGGGTGGTCGTTGATCGACTAACTAAATCTGCTCATTTCTTACCCATCCGTATGACCTATAGTATCAGTAAGTTGGCGGAAATCTTTCAGCAGGAGATTGTCAGATTACATGGTATGCCTTCATCTATTGTTTCTGATCGTGATCCTCGTTTCACTTCGCGTTTCTGGAAGGGACTTCATAAGTCTTGGGGCGCTCGCCTTAAGTTTAGTACTGCATTTCATCCCCAAACTGATGGTCAGTCGGAGAGGACCATTCAGACATTGGAAGACATGTTACGATCTTGTGCTTTGGAATGGACCGGTAGTTGGGACGAGTATTTATGTTTGGTGGAGTTTGCGTATAATAACAGTTGGCATGCTAGTATTCGGATGGCTCCTTTCGAGATGTTATATGGGCGCAAGTGTAGGGCGCCGGTTTGTTGGAACGAAGTAGGGGAGCGTATTATTGAGGGTCCGGAGTTGGTTCGGGACACCAACGAAAAGGTAGCTGTTGCTAGGGAAAAGTTAAAGGAGGCCCGTGCTCGTCAGAAGAGCTATGCTGACAAGCACCGTCGTGACCTAGAGTTTAATGTTGGTGATCGAGTATTTCTGAAAGTATCTCCTTTCCGCGGGGTTAAGCGTTTTGGAATTAAGGGCAAGTTGAGTCCTCGGTTTATTGGTCCCTTTGAAATTCTGGATCGTATTGGGGAGGTTTCTTATCGTCTGGCTCTACCTCCTCAGCTATCTCATGTGCATAATGTTTTCCATGTATCCCTTCTGAGGGGATACAACTATCACCCATTGCATGTGGTGTCTTATCCACTTGATCAGATTCAGCCGGATATGTCTTTATCCGAAGAGCCGGAGGCTATCCTGGACCGGCAAGAGCGGGTCATGAGGAGTAAAGTCATTCCATTCGTAAAAGTTCTTTGGAAGAATCACCCAGAGCGCGAGGCTACCTGGGAGACTGAAGAATCGATTCGTGCTAGTTATCCTCACTTTGTATTCTGATCTGGTATGTCTTTGTCTTGTCTTCTGTTTCATTTCATCTGTACTTCTTTGCAAATTTCGAGAAGAAAATTTTTCTGTTAGAGGGGAAGAAGTTGTAACACCTAAAAATCCAAAACGTGTAAAATGACCATTTTGCCCCTACAAATTATAAAATTATCTAAAAGCTTATAAAGTACCGAATCGATCTCAAACTTCTGAAAAAGAACAAGATATGTTGTAAAATAATTTTGACAACTCCGATTAATATTTATACAAGTTATGAAATTACCAAAATGCCCTTGATATAACCGAATGGATAAATTAGCAATTAATTTGATTTTAAAACAAGAAATAAAATACATTTAAAGGAGAAATTAAATCCCATTGAATGTCCATAATTATTTCCGTGATTTGGGCTGATTTCCCTCCCCCTTAGACGCTCCCATCCTCCCCATAGAATAAATCTCCTCAAACCCTATTTTCTCCTATTGCCGACAAATAGAGAAAACACAAATAATTCCACCATTTCATCATACGAATTTCTGGAAATCCAAGGCTATTTTTCTGGTGTTGTACGTGATTTAAGGAAGCAAAGAAAATTGGTTTTAGGTCGTGGGAGGCTTTCTTTTGATCGCTAGAGGTTATTTTGCATTCGATAGGTAATATTCCAAATCATGTCATACGACCCTTCTAAAATCTTGAAATCATTTTTCTCATATTCCTCATGTCAAATATGTTCTGTGAAAAATATTCCTAAGGTTGTAGAGGCTGTGGATCGATCGCTAGGAATTCTTGGTTCCAAAATCCACTCGACAAGGTGTAATTTTGTTTGGGCTCGTTCACACGTTCAATCTCTGATTCGGTATTTTTCCTATGATCTAACATCATCATATAGATCAGATAAAATATATAATTCGACCCATGCAACCTTAATCTAATCGCATGAATTAAAATGAATAAAATACGTATAAAGCATGAAATATGATATGCGAATTTTCTGGATGTTATAAGCAATTTTTCTGGACTCTATTCGACCTAAATAGCCTGGGAAAAATAAGAATCTGAATATTGGAATCTGAATTTGATCGTGGTTTAATTTAGTTCTATCGCTAAAATGAAAAAAAGGTTGGATCGGATGGAAATAAAACCCTAGCTTCGATTAGGGTTAAGAGTTGGTGTTTCTGGAATTAATTAGTACAGTAAAAGACAGATCAATGATTGATAAATGATTGGGTCGTGTGTTGCTAATTAAATTAGGGTTTTCGAATTGAATTTATATGCGATTGGAACATTTAGAAACTATAGGGTGTAATTCGTAATTTCTGAAACTTATGGGTCAGTTTTGTAAGGTGTATTTAACTGTGTTAAATGTGAATAAAATCTAAGATGGAGGGTCTTTGTGTAAATATAAGGTTTAGAAGATTTAAATTGTAAATTATGGAAAGTTATATGTCGAATTGAATTTATTTAAAATAAGAGGACTTGTTTTGTAATTTTGGGAAAACTTGTGTCATTCGTATAATAATATTTATGAGGGACTTGATGTGTAACTTTGGGTATTAAAGGGATTTAAATTGTAAATATATAATAATTATGGATCGAATGGTAACTTAATTTATTGAAGGACTAAATGTGTAAATTATGTAAAGTTGTGGACTTATTCGTACAACATGTAAAATATGGGTTATTTTCGGTAAAATAAAAAGGTTAAGGGCTTGTTGTATTAATATGGTCATGAAAGGGGTTTTAATGTAGAATCTTGAAATATAAGGTCTAATATGTAATTTTTGTAACTTAAGGGTATAAAGCGTAATATTGGTAAACTTGAAGGACTGAAATTGTTAACTTACTAAATATGGTTTCAAAATAGATTAATTGTAAGATTTTATGTTTGACCTTTAACTTTGGTTAATTGCATTCAAAACCTTGATTTATATAAAGTTATCTTATTTACCCTTAAACTATGGTTATTGCTAAAACATACCTTATGTCCATAATATGGTTCTATAATGACTTAACCAAATCTCTAAAGTCTAAATCCGTCTAACTAAGGAAACTCACTAAATTTGGAAACCTGCTAAAAAAAAAAAAAGGAAAGTTACTTAAAATGGAAAGTCAGTTAAAAACCTATTGTAATACTCTTCTACTCTCTTAGGTGTGAAGAAGGAGAGATCCTGAGCTTGTCAGTGTTTGCTATTTCTGGTTTTATTTTGCTTGCAATAAGGTACAGATACTCTGCCCGTTTCCATTAAGGGTGTCCTATCTCATGGTTATGATTCTGATTCTGATTCGTTTAAGTTTTCCCAAAACCATTGCTATGATCCCTTTTATTATGAACCTTTCTGATTACACTCTGATTTGGACCTTTAGTATTTCATCTGATATATCTGATTATGAACCATCTATTATGGACCATCTGATTTGACCTTTGATATATGACCCTCTGATTTTGATATGATATCTGACTCTTAGTTTGATACCCGAGCCATTTCACTAGGCATGGGGGTTCCATGTCCGTGTCATTGATGCACCAATGGCATGACTCTAGGGCGGTAGAGTGATGTTCCGCCACGTCCCCATTCTGATTATGATATGCGCATTATATTGATTATGGATTATATATGTTTCTGGGGGGGGCGTATGGATGCATCCTAGATCTGTTCTGTTAGTGGATTTAACTATATATGATATGATTTTCTGTTCTGGTGACTGGTACTGTGTGCAATACATGCCTTTCACAATTATCTGGGAGCTGATCACTCCATTTGATACATGAGGACACCCCTCATATTATCTGGTTACTTAAGAGGCATCCCCTCTAGATTATGATGGTTACTATCTGATATGTTCTGGGCTCGTGGTGGATGACTATCCTATTTCTTCTTTTATATTTCTGTCTCTTGTCTATACTTCATGATATTTCCCCATGCACCATATTTCAGTTCTGTTTCATTATTATTGCTTTATATATGTATCTGTTCACTGGGCTTTTTAAGCTCAGCCGTACGTTTTCTTTTCATGTACAGCAGGTATTTAAGCTTGGATCTGGGTTTTAGCTTTGGGGATGAGAGCAACTGTGTGAAGCCTATACCTTAGTATTCTGTTATGCCATTGTTTAGGCATTTTGGATTTATGTACTTCGGTTTATTTTCTGTTTTGGGCATAAGTTATGTTGACTTATTTCCTTTGATCATTAATGTTATGGACTTATGATGTTTTGGATTTAATGCTTGTAATCTGATATGAAGCCATATTTGTGATACCTTTACCCTTGCCGGGTTGGGGTGTTACAATTATATTCATACTGACCGGGTACACTGCTCGTTAAGTGTGTGTGTTATTGATAAGTCGGCTAAATACAAATTTAAAACTTGAGTAGGCATTAAAACTGCTAAACCGCAACGACACACGCTACGCATCAGAAAACAATAGAGTGAACTACAAAAGGCAAACACCTAAATCTCATTTTCACTCTAGTTCTAATGTTAATAGAACAAAACCCAAAACAGTCTCTGTTAAGTCTGGCTTCAATAAAGTTAATTCTGCTAGACCATATATGACTGTTTACCCAAAATCAACAGCTAAGGGTGCAAAAACATCTTACAAACATGCACCAAAGACTATTCAAAGGCCCATTCAAACAAAAGCAGTGGTCCAAAAACAAGTTTGGAAAATTAAAGAAACAATTAAAAAGCTAGCATTTTCTGCTGCTAAGCATGTAATTCATTCTGCTGCTAGGGAAAACAGGGTAAATGCTGTTAAGGCCTCAGCATGTTGGGTTTGGAATTCAACTAAATCCAATGTTGCATCAACTATTCTAAAAAGATTAAATTACATTGATGCAAGAGGAAGATCCAAGTCAGTAATGGCTTGGGTCCCCAAAAGAAACTGATACTTCTCATTTCTGTGCAGGAACATTCAATTGATACACAAGAGGATCAAGGATACTCCGATAGTGGATGTTCAAGGCACATGACAGGGAACAAGTCTTATCTCTCAGATTTTCAATCAATAGATGGAGGCTATGTTACCTTTGGAGGGGGTGTTGGTGGTAAAATTTCCTGTAAAGTTACAATCAAAACTGAAAATTTAGATTTTGAAGATGTGTACTATGTACAAGAGCTAAATTATAATCTTTTTAGTGTCTCACAAATGTGTGACAAAAAGAACAAAGTTCTTTTCTGTGACACTGAATGTCTTGTACTTTCTCCTGATTTTCAGATGCCTGATGAAAGTCAAGTACTTCTTAAAATTTCTCGAAAGGGCAATATGTACAGTGTAGACATGAAGAACATTGTTCCTAAAAAGACTTTAACTTGTCTTGTTGAAAAGGCCACATTGGATGAATCAATGTTATGGCATAGAAGGCTTGGTCATATTAACTTCAAAACCATAAATCAGATTGTTAAGAATGGTTTGGTAAGAGGTTTACCTCAAAAACGATTTGAAAATGATCAAACATGCATTGCTTGTCTTAAAGGCAAACAATACAAAGCTACTTGTAAGCCCAAGATTTTAACTCTATCAATCAATCATGCTTCATATGGACTTGTTTGGTCCTACAAATGTTAGAAGTATGCAACATAAGAGATATTGTCTAGTTATTACTGATGACTATAGTAGATTTACATGGGTTTTCTTTTTAGCTACTAAGGATGAGACACCTAGCATCCTTAAGACTTTCATTACTGAGATAGAAAACCTAGTAGACAAAAGAGTAAAAGTCATTAGATGTGATAATGGGACAGAGTTCAAAAATAGAGCTATGGATGAATTCTGCAAAGAAAAGGGTATTAGAAGAGAATTTAGTGTTGCAAGTATTCCACAACAGAATGGTGTTGTTGAGAGAAAGAATAGAACACTAATAGAAGCTGCTAGAACTATGTTAGCTGATTCTAAGCTACCTATAACTTTTTGGGCTGAAGCAGTCAACACTGCTTGCTATGTTCAAAATAGAGTTTTAGTTGTACAGCCTCACAATAAGACATCATATGAACTTTTTAGAGGTAGAACTCCTGCAATAGGATTTCTTAGACCTTTTGGATGTCATGTAACAATTCTCAATACCTTAGACCATTTAGGAAAATTCGATGGTAAAGCAGATGAAGGTTTCTTTGTTGGATATTCTCTTAATAGCAAAGCATTTAGAGTATACAACACAAGAACTAGGATTGTAGAGGAAAACCTACATGTGGAATTTTTGGAAGATAAATCCAATGTAGAAGGTCAAGGACCAAAATGGCTATTTGATCTTGAAACTCTAACCAAATCAATGAATTATGTGCCTGTTGTTGCAGAAACTAATAATTTTTCAGGTTCACAAACAACAAATGAGGCAGGGTTAGACAAGGAGACAAATCACGATCATATATGGATGCCAATAAGTACCAGTGTGGTTTCAACTTCAACAAATGATGAATCTTCTTCTGGTAAAGCTAAAGAAGATGTTGAAAGTGAACACAAGGAAGATGGAACAAAGGAACAACAAAATGTTTTTGCTGATGATAGTGCTGCTGAGACAGAGCATTCTACTGCTAGGCTTAATTTTTCTGCTGCTAGGTCAAATGATTCTACTGCTGGCCCTTCAGACTCAAATGAAGCAGATCTCTCAGATAATGAGGTGGATTTAAGCAATATCACACCTACCTATCAAGTTCCTTCAACCCCACACACAAGGCTTCACAAAGTCCACTCCCTAGAAAATGTGATTGGAGATGTACAATCAGGTGTGAAGACAAGACAACAACTGATGTCTTCGGACCAACAAGGGCTTCTTGATGCCCTTTATGCTTCAAAGCAGCATGAGTTTTCAAACTCTTGCTTGTTTGTATGTTTTTCCTCACAAGATGAACCAAAGAACATTCTGAAAGCCTTAGAAGATTCAAGCTGAGTAGAAGCTATGCAAGAGGAGCTTCTTCAGTTCAAGATTTAGAAGGTATGGGTGCTAGTTGATTTACCTAATAATGCAAAGGTAATTAGCACTAGATGGGTTTTCAAGAATAAAAGGGATGAAAGGGGAATAGTGATTAGGAAAAAGGCTAGATTAGTAGCCCAAGGGTACACACAACAGGAAGGTATAGACTATGATGAAGTTTTTGCTCCAGTAGCAAGACTTGAGGCAATTAGGCTTTTCTTAGCTTATGCTTCATTTTTTGGCTTAACAGTTTATCAAATGGATGTCAAGAGTGCATTTTTATATGGCACAATTGAAGAGGAGGTGTATGTCTCACAACTTCCAGGGTTCATTGATCCTGGCCATCCAGAAAAAGTGTACAGAGTAGTTAAGGCTCTTTATGGCCTTCATCAGGCACCTAGAGCATGGTATGAAACACTGGCTTCCTATTTAAAAGCAAATGGATTTCAAAGAGGAAAGATTGATCAGACACTTTTCATCAAACAACACAAGAAGGATCTTCTGTTAGTACAGGTGTATGTGGATGACATTATCTTTGGATCTACAAGGAAGGAGATGTGTTTGGAGTTCAAGAAGCTTATGCATGATAAGTTTCAGATGAGTTCCATGGGGGAACTTACATTCTTTTTGGGCTTGCAAGTTAAACAGTCATATGAAGGCATATTTATTAGTCAAGATAAGTATGTTGCTGAGATACTGAGGAAGTTCAACTTTGCTGATTCAAAAATGGCAAGCACACCAATAGACTCTGAGAAGCCACTTCCAAAAGACTTGGATGGAAAAAATGTAGATGTACACACTTACAGATCTATGATAGGATCTTTGATGTATCTTACATCATCAAGACCTGACATCATGTTCTCTATTTGCGTTTGTGCAAGATTTCAAGTAACTCCAAAGGTTTCTCATTTAACAGCAGTCAAGAGAATTTTTAGATATCTCAAGGGTCAACCTATGTAATACCCAAAAATCTAAAACATTCAAAAAGACCAATTTGCCCCTATAATTTTAAATTTTGATTAATAAGCATTTAAAGTACCAAATAAATCCCAAACCTTCGGGAATGAGCAAGATATGAAGCGAAGTAATTTTTATGTCTACAATTAACCATTTTGAAGTGTAAAAAAATTTAAATTTATACGAAATAAATATTTAGGCCGGTTTAAATAATTTTGTGTATTATTATTATTATTAATTCGATTTAAAATATATAAAATGCAAGATAATTACAAATAAAATTAGGAAATCTCAAAAATCAGTATTTGATCTTAAATACAATAGCTTGGACCGAAATCTTTGTTCCCTCTCCCTATTTTATTCGGTCCATGATCTTATCCTATATATTATATATACCGAAACTCAAAAACCCTAACAAAAATTCGATCTGCCTTCATTCGACTTGGGAAAATTTGTGGGACATTTTTCTGGAGTTATAAAACATCTAAGGAAGCTAGGAAAATTTGTTAGGAGGTCGTGGACTTGTTCGTTTGTTCGCTAGGATTTTTGGTTGTCAAATTTTGCATACGAGAGGTACATAATTCCATATATCCCTTCTGCTCGTTCGATCCTTCAAGTATTATTTTTCTTATGTTTTTAGTACCCTATAAGATCTAAATAAAATATATAACACGAACCATGCATGATATATAGATCGTAATAATTTTAGAGGACAAAAACGTATTAAAAATCCAAGACAAGCCATACGATTTTACCATGTGTTGTAATAATTTATTTTGGACCTTATGCGAACCATATGATCTGGGAAAAATGTTGGAACAATTTATAGAAGCTTAGATAGTTCGTGGTTAATTTGGTTGTAATCGGATTTATAAATATCGAATAAAAGAAAATAAAGAAACTCTAAGAACGATTTTAGGGTTAGGGTTCTTTGATGAAATCTGAGTAATAAATGCATCTTATGATTGTTTAATGATTGTGTGATGATGGGGACAAATTAGGGTTTAGTTTGTTAATTTAAATGTATACCGATTAGGAAATTAAATTAGAGGGGTGTGTTTTGCCAACTTTGAAACTTGTGGGATGTTTTTGTAATGTTATTTAGGTCAGTAGCAATGTATAAAAAAATATAACATGAGGGTCCTAAGTGTAAATATTGCAAGAAAAGAATTAATTTGTATTTATAAGGTACGAATTGTATTTATTTAAAATAGAGGGACTAAAAGTGAAAATTCTGGAAATTCATGGTCATTCTGTGTAAATAATGATATTAAGAGTGTAATGTGTAATTTTGGGTAATTGTGGGCTTGATATGTAAGTATAATGAAATTAGGTCTTAAAATGGTAATTTTATAAAGTTAAAGGACTAGTTTTGTAATTAGGTGAAATCTGAAGGTATGATTCGTATAATATGTTAAATTGAGGGTATATTCTGTAATCTTGGATAATATAGTGCTTGATGTGTAAATATAAACATGATAGGGGTTAAATTGTAAATTATGTAAATATAGGGTTTGTTTTGTAATTAATGTAACTAGAGGGGTATGATTGGTAATTTGTGAAATTAAGGGATTAAAGTGTCATTCTGAATAACATGGGTATTTAAATCAGTAACTTAAAGTATTTTCATGATTAGACCTTTGAATTTGGTGAATTTACAATTAAAACCCTAAACTATGAAAACTTGTCATAAATAACCCTAGACTTTTGTAACTTGCTAAAATATACCTTAATCCCATAATAAGGCTTGATTAATGACTTAACCTAAATTGGCGATATTATAATCTTTCTAATTATGGAAATCTGCTAATTATGGAAACTTGCTAATTCGGGAAACCTGCTAAATAAGGAAAGTTACCTAACAAGGAAAGTTACTTAAAATGGAAAGATAACTAAAAACCACTTGTCATTCTGTCTTCTACTCCCTTAGGTTCGAGGAATGAGTAATTTTATCCTTGTCATTTGCTATCATGGTGTTCTGCTAATAAGGTACAAATATTCTCCCCTTCTCAGTAAGGTGCCTTCGTTCTCTTGACTTCTGATTTTGACTCATTAGGATTTCCCAAGCCATTGCTATGTTCCCCTACACTTTGGTTCGTTTGTTTGATTCATTTAGACTTTGATGTTCGATATGACCCTTTTGCTTTGAGCCTTTATAATGATCCATTTGATATTCGTTCTTTACCTTGTGATATTAGTATTCGAATCACTTGATGCTCCGAGGGTTTATTTGATTTTGGTAATTAGATGTGAAAACCTTTTCAGTTATATTATGGAAACGTTTTGAGGAAAAATTATTTTTAAATATGATGTTTATGAAATATGCGATACCACTTTTATTTAGAATTTGACTAAGCTTTTGTGAAAACTACTTTTCAAGACTACTTTTGTGAAAACCATTATTAAAGGTCATTTTTATAAAATCAATTGATAAAGATTACTTTAAATGAACCATTTGATTATGAACCTTCGATGATGAACCCTTTGCCATGAACCTTTGATATTTGGACTTTGACCCTGATTCGATGACTTAGACTATTTAAACCTTTGCTATGATTTGGACCTTTGACCTTTGACCCTTCAGTTTGATACCCGAGCCAAGTTCGTTTCCTAGCCATGAAGGTAACATGGCCGTGTCATTGATGCACCAATGGCATGACTCCAGTGTGTTCGAGTGATGTTACAAACCGTCCCCATATTGTTCGTTGCATGCACATTATATTTATTATGGCCTATATTATTGTTCGGGGGGCGTATGGATGCATCCGAGGTTCGTTTCCGTGTTCGTGGACTTAACATGATTTGATATTATATATTGTTCGGTGACTGATGCTGGGTGCAATCCACGTCTTTCACAAGTTCGGGAGCTAGCTGCTCCAATTGGAAGAATGAGGACACCCCTCATAGTATCTGGTTATATAAGAGGTCTCCCCCCTATATGATTATGAAGACATGGTTACTATATTTGATTTGTTCGGGCTCGTGGAGGATTACTGATCCTTTTATTTCCTTTTCTTTTCATTTCATTGTTATTTATATTCTTTGCCTATGACTTATATATCCCAATGCACTAAACCATACATGTTCGTTTCATTTGCTTTCGTTTCCGTTTATTATATATCTGTTCACTGGGCTTTTTAAGCTCAGTCGCGTTTCTTTTCCCGCGGCAGGTTTTAATTGGAAGCTGGGTATGAGTGAAGAGACTTTTGGACTTAGAAGACCTTGATAGTTATTCTGAAGTAGAAGTTATTAGAAGGATTTGCAATTGCAGACTTAGTATTTAGCTTTTGTTCCTTTGTAGCCTTGTGTATTCAGTATTTCATTTGTAACCTTTGAGAATCCTTGTATTACTATTGAATGTATGCTGTGTTTTGATCTGATATGAAACCATTAATGTGATACTTCTACCCTTGCCGGGTTGGGGTGTTACAACCTAGGTTGGGACTATGGTATTCTAGAGAATTACCTTTTGACTTGGTAGCATTTTCGGATAGTGATTATGCTGGTGCTAGCTTGGACAGAAAGTCAACAACTGGAGGATGTCAATTCCTTGGGTGTAGACTTATCTCATGGTAGTGTAAGAAGCAAACAACTGTGACTACTTCAACAACTGAAGCTGAATATGTAGCTGCTGCAAGTTGCTGTGCTCAAGTCTTATGGCTTCAAAACCAACTTCTTGACTATGGGTACAATTTCATGAACACTGTTATTCATATTGATAATAGTAGTACAATTTGCATAATTAAAAATCCAGTGCAACATTCTAAAACAAAACATATTGAAATTAGACATCACTTTATAAGAGATTGCAATGAGAAAAGGTTAATTCAAGTTCTTAGAATTGCTTCAGAATTCAACTTTGCAGATCTGCTAACCAAAGCTTTTGATGTTGGAAGGTTTCAGTACTTGGTAGCAAGTATTAGAATGCTTAATCCTCAATGATTTTAAACTTTGTGTTTTTGTAAATAAATTTTTGTTTGTGCTGCTGGCTTTAAAAGATACTACTGCTATTACAAAAGTTTATGCTGCTAGTACAAATTTAAATTGTGTTATTCATACAGTTAGTCCTATGATTATTCTAATACAAGACAAGTACTTTGTACATTGTTCATTTGGTTTTAGACTAACAATTTCAGGTATGATCATGTGAACACAAAGGATGTTTCAAGTGAAATGGAAGCAACAGAATGATAATATTAGTTGCTGACATAATAGGTTTATGATAGAAAAAGTTTAGGAATTTCAAACCTCCTTAAAACTTCTTTCTTGAAGCTTGATTATGATGTTTCACATTGAATTGATGACTTAGTTGATCAGAAAGTAACTGATACAACTCACTTTCTATAATTTTATACTTTTAAGTATAATGAGCAAGTCTAAGGACATCTGATAGAAAGAACAGCTAGTAAAAGTGAATCTAACACTTGTGTTAGAGGCAATAATTACTATGAGCTAGAAACCCTGTCAAGAAAGCCTTTTGAATAGGTTTATCTTTACACAGGCAGTTATTTATAACTGAAAAACATTGGTTCTCACACAACCAGAGGTTGCTTTAAACCAAAATTATGATTAAGTATCTGTTATACACTTAATCCCTTCAAAATGGTTGAAAGCAGTATGGTTTTTCATAATAAAATCAATTATATACTGCTAAGGCAAAAGTTTCTTAAAAGGATTTTCAAAGAGACTCACAAAAACCATCAAATGATGGACCATGTGTCAAATGCCCCATGAATTACCTCTCATAGGAGTTAACATACCTAGAAGTGATGAAGGCAGCAAATTAAACTCTTAAGGAATTGAATGCTTCATGTACAACATTGTCTGATAACATGTTCTGATGGATAGCTCAGATGATGGAAAGAAATATTTTGGTACATAGTGAGAGATCTTCCAAATAGGGGAGGATAAAATGTTATTAATATCTCAGGAGAGAAAATAAATCCCAAAGAAGGAAGATTAACCAATGAAAGGAAGATTAACCAATGAAAGGGGGGAAAAGACAAGAGCATACAAGATGATAACATGGAGGTTGAAAATGACAAGAACAGAGCCAAAGGAGAAAGTTCTATCTAGGTCAAACGAAGAAAAGTTTCAATTTCAATTCACCACGTTTGTTCATCACTTGCAAAGGCATGCTGATAGATGATTTCACTTGTTGAAACAAGCATCCAAGATACACAGCATCATTGCCTCTTATAATTCCTCCATCCAAGGAAATTGCACCATCTTTTAGGTCAATGTTTGAAGCCTGAAGATTTGTATTGATATTGTTAAAGTCAAAGAACAGAAAGCAGATGAGTTACTGAGAGAGATATTCTATCTTGAAGAACAGAAGTGTTTGAAAGATCTTCACAATCCATAATTTAATTCAGAAACATGTTGAAAAGGATTCACATGTTAAGGGGAGGATTGTTGGGAATTAAATATTCAAGAAGTTTAATATCGGGTTCTACTCAAAGAAATACTCTAAGTATGATTCTGCTGCTAGAGCATTTGGTTTCTGCTGCTAGTGTTTGATTCTGCTGCTAGCGTTAAACATTCTGCTGCTGACTGATTCTGCTGCTGGCGTTAACATTGCTGCTGGTAATTAACTTTCTGCTGCTGAGTGGATAAGTATGAAAAGATATTATGTGTATTAAAGTCAACAATATACGGTAGATAATATCTTACCCCATGTGATCAGAACAAGTTTTAAACATAGATACAAGTTGTATCTTAATGACTGACACTCTCAAAGCAAGTGTTCGATAAGACTTAACAAAATTGTAAAGATCTTTCTTGTGTTATAAAAGAAATATCTTAGACTAGTGATAAATATACGAATAAAAAGTGTGTGAATTATTAAGTGTTTAGATAATAACTCTCAAGAACATAGAACAAATATCACCAAGATATAGAAACATAAGATTCAAGGTTGTAACTGTAAAACCCTAAAATCTGAAACAGGAAAAATGACCAAAATGCCCTTGCAATTTTAAAAATTTATTTAAAAGCTTATAAAGTACCAAATAAATCCCAAACTTCTGGAGATAATCAAGATATGAAGTAAAATTATTTTTACTACTACTTTTAACATTTGTAAAGTACACAAAAAAATTATTTGAATACATTAAGATGTCATGTTACATATTATTATTAATTTTAAATGATTTTAAAGCAAATAAACCTAAGATAAATGCAAGTTTAATTAAGGAATGATTCAAAATTACAAATATTTGATCTAGTCATTATGTTGGCCGAGTAATCAGCCCAATCCCCCCCCCTATTTGCTCGGCCAAACCCATTAATTAGATAACCAACTTTTTTTTGTTCTTGAAAAACCCTAAACCGAGCACACCAAAAACACAAACATAATTTCGTATCTTTTCCATAAGGCTCTCTAAAATTCGTGGGTTATTCTTCTGGTATTCTACATCATTTAAGGAAGCTTAGAAAATTGGTTTGAGGTCGTGGGGTTCATTCGTTAGGTTGCTAGAGATTTTCTTGTCGATTTGTTCTTGCGATAAGGTAAAAATTCCAATTATCCCTTTTACACGTTTGATCATTCATGTGGTATTTTTCTCATGTTCTTAGGATCATATACGACCTAAATAAAATACAAAATCAGATCCATGCATGATTAATCAATCGAAATAATTTTAGAGATAAAAAACGGGTATAAAATCTAAAATATGGAATACGAATTTTCTGGGCATGAAACTTATTTTATCTAAGCTCTATATAATTCATATGATCTGGGAAAAATGATGGTTCGAATTATGGAGGTCCAAATATGTCGTGGGTTAATTTTGTTCATAATCGGATTTTGATTTTCGAATGAAAAGAAATAAAACCCTAGGGTTTTGATCTTGTTCTAGGGAATTGAATCTGGATTTATGTTAATAAATGATGAACTAATGAAGTGGTAATGAGTGGTAAATGATTGAAGAAGTTAGGGTTAGGGTTTAAGTCGATTTAATGTTTAACGATTTGGAAATAAAAATGTAAGGGGGTGTTTTGTCATTTTTAAAACTTGTGGGTTATTTTTATAATGCTAAATAGATCAGTACCAAAGTGTAAAAATTATAACATGAGGTCCTTATGTGTAAAATTAGCAAGATATGGATTTAATTGTAAATATGATGTTTAAATTGCAAATTAAATAAATAGAGGGGTTAAAAGTGTAAATTCAGGAAACTTGTGATTTTTCTGTATAAATAATAGTATTAGGGAGGTAATATGTAATTTTGGGAATTTGTGGGTTGAATGTGTAATTAAAATGGAATTATGATTCAAATTGTAAGTTTTATAAACTAAAGGGACTAAAAATGTAATTATGCGAAACTTGGGGGTTTGAATTCGTACCACACTTATCTTTGAGGGTATATTTTGTAATTTATCAAATGTAAATGTTAGTTGTGTAATTAAGGATATAACATGGGTTAAACTGTAAATTATGAAATTTTAAGGTTCATTTTGTGATTTTGGTAACTAAAGGGTGTAAAGTGTAAATTATGAAACTTTAAGGACTAAAGTGTGATTCTGAATAAAATATGTATTTTAAATGATTAAATTGAGTTATTTTCATATTAGACCTTTGACTTTGGAATATTTACAAATTAAAACCCTAAGATATGGAAACTTGTTATATATAACCTTAAACTTTGGGAACTTGCTAAAATATACATTAATTCCATAATGAGGCTTATTAATGACTTAACCTAATTACTTTGTGTAATTTGTCTAATTATGGAAATGGCTATTTTTGGAAACTTACAAAATAAGGAAACTTTCTAAAAATGGAAACTTGCTAATTTTGGAAACCTGCTATAGATGGAAAGTTACTAAAAATGGAAAGCCGACTAAAATGATAAATCTGATTTGAATAAGTTATTAATAATAAGCCGATCATTAATTCGTGTAGATTTGCCGAAGGAGGAGTGATTTCTTATCCTTATGTTATGTTTCGTTGGCGGTTAAGGTACATA